>OZ024744.1:44376636-44506636 GCA_964016885.1 Eledone cirrhosa | reverse complement strand
TATATATATATATATATATATATGTATATGTATGTATATCGATGTATATTTTATATTTTACTTGTTTATATATATATTTTCTTAATATATTTCTTTTTTCTTTTTCTTTTTATTTCTAAATTTATAGATACATTTATAAATAGGCAGTTTGCTGACACCGCTAAATACTGACCTCTTCTCCCCCCCCCACCTACTTTCTGTATCTGGATCTAAATATGTGTGGCAGTGTTTATGTGCGCGCATTAATGTCCATATGCTTATGATAATAGTATATACACATATATGTGTGTGGGGGTGTGTGTGTGTATGTATGTTCGTGGTTGTGTGTATGTTTATGCGTATACGCGCGTGTGTGTGTGAATGTACGTATATGTGTGAGTATATGAATGTGTGTATATATTTATTTTTTTATTTTTATATTTATTTGTTTATATGCTTATACGTATTTTATCTGTAGATTATAAACATACAGAGACATTAGCCTTGAATTTTTGTATTTACATACATCTTTTCGGCATGCGTATGCATGTGAACATATATTTTTATGCATATCTGTGAACGAAGTTACTTACATATATACACACACCTAACTGTATAAACTTTTTGTGTTTTCATTGGTCAATTTGAACTCTGTTCCCAAACAGATCTGTAATTTTGAATTGTTGTTATTATCAATAAATATATTTCATTATTTCTGAAGACGGCATATATATGTGTTGGTATGTATATTTAATTTTGATAGTTTGTATAATTTTGTATAACTTTGTACATAGATCTGTTGAATATGCATGCCAATTCTAACACATATATATCCTAGAAACGATCGTTAAATAATGAACTTTTTTTGTTTAATATAAGGAACTGTTTCATTGTTTTATTCATTATTTTTTTAATATTTTATATTGACTCTGTATCCCGTTTATCTTTCACCGAAAGTGATTTTTCATTGCATCTCTTCTTTCCATGATATCCGGATTACATTGAGTTCTTCATACGGATTGGACACTACCGTAAACTCTTGGTAGATTTATCTACATATATATATATATATATATATATATATATATATATATATATATATATATATATATATATATATATATATATATATATATATATATATAAATATATATATATATATATATATATGTATGTATATATATATATATATATAGGAACCAGTAAGACCCCGACAGCTGAGCTCAAGCCGTTTCGACGGCTAATTCTTAGTCCAGAATTAGCCGTCGAAACGGCTTGAGCTCAGCTGTCGGGGTCTTACTGGTTCCTATTACCCACTCTACTACCTCAAGTATTGAGTACTTTGGTGCGTTATGGTCCACCTGGTTCCTTACCACATTTCCTTCGTTATATATATATATATATATATATATATATATATATATATATATATATATATATATATATATATATATATATATATGCGTGTGTGTGTGTGTGTTTGTGTGTTTGTGTGTTTGTGTGTGTGTGTAAAAGGTAAACAACACAATCGGTACAGTATTTAGAAGGGATACATTAGGTTAACGCTTGATATAGCAGGAAGAGTGTCTTAACGTTTCGGACGCTAGTCCTTCATAAGAAGTAAGAATAAGAAATAAAATAGATTGAGGGGACGGGCGGGTTGGAATTGGAAAAAATGTATTTAGATAAAAATAACAGGTCCATTCATGTTGACATCTCTTGCAAAACTGTATGTATATATATAAATATATATATATATATATATATATATTAAAATAACAGATTAAATTTTAAGCAAAGAATCGCTGCTTTCACCCTGAACCGGATCTTCTGAAACTAACAAAGTCAATCTGTGAACGCAGAAGTGAATATTTCAAAATACGTTGCAACCGGAGGAAGACAGGAAATTGATACTTTGGTTCGTGGAAACGTTCCCTGGCAAAGAACGGGAAAAAACGAATATAATACGTCATTATTTGGAGCGGTGAAAAACAATTACACGCAAAGACAAAACCACGTTTATGGTATAAAAGAGGTAGTAGACTAATGTTCTCTTAGGTGGTTCATAGAGACGTTCTCTGGCAATGGACGGAAAAAACGAAGATAATACGTCATATGTGGAGCGTGAAGAACAATTGCACGCAAAGACAAAAGCACGTAAATGGTATAGCTGAAGTCGTAGACTAAAATTCTAACTAGGAATTGTTCTCACCGGTCCACATAATGACGTATTATCTTCGTTTCTTTCCGTTCATTGCCAGAGAAGGTCTCCTTGAATGACCTAATAGAATATTAGTCTACGACTTCATTTATACCATAAACGTGGTTTTGTCTTTGCGTGTAATTGTTTTTCACCGCTCCAAATAATTGTTTCTACTTTAGGCACAAGGCCAGCAATTACCCAGTACATATCACTGCTCCAAATAATGACGTATTATCTTTGTTTTTTTCCGTTCTTTGCCAAGGAACGTTTCCACGAACCAAAGTATCGTCTTCCTCTCTTCCTCCGGTTGCAACGTTTTTTGAAACATTCACTTCTGCGTTCACAGATTGACTTTGTTAGTTTCAGAAGATCCGGTTCAGGGTGAAAGCAGCGATTCTTTGCTTAAACTTTAATCTGTTATTTTAATAAATATTTGCTCTACGGTTCTTATACATTTGATATATATTTATCCTTATCGAGCCCTCTTTGGATTTTAGTCTTCAAATTTATTATTATTATTATTGCTATATATATATATATATATATATATTATTAAAAATGTAAGCTATCGCCATATTTTGACTAAAGAAATAAAAGAAATTATTTAGCCTGATAGTGGGTTTAAGAACCCTCGGAGAAATGGGAAAAGATGAGTATTGAAGTACATGGGAGTCGAACCCACATCCTTGGTTATCCGGACCACTGTGCTACCATTTACACCAACACATCCGGTTAACCAAATATGTGGGTTCGACCCCCATGTACGTCAAAACTCATCTTTTTCCATTTCTCCGAGGGTTCTTAACCCCGCTATCAGGCTAAATAATTTCTTTTATTTCTTTAGTCAAAATACGGCGATAGCTTACAATTCTAATAATTTCAAACCCACTCGCTGTTTCGAAAATATTCTTACATATATATATATATATATATATATATTTATTAAAATAACAGATTAAAGTTGAAGCAAAGAATCGCTGCTTTCACCCTTAACGGGATCTTCTGAAACTATCAAAGTCAATCTGTGAACGCAGAAGTGAATATTTCAAAATACGTTGCAACCGGAGGAAGACAGGAAGACGATACTTCGGTTCGTGGAAACGTTCCCTGGCAAAGAACGGGAAAAAACGAATATAAAACGTCATTATTTGGCGCGGTGAAAAACAATTACACGCAAAGACAAAACCACGTTTATGGTATAAAAGAAGTCGTAGACTAATATTGTATTAGGTGGTTCATAGAGACGTTCTCTGGCAATGAACGGAAAAAACGAAGATAATACGTCATATGTGGAGCGTGGAGAACAATTGCACGCAAAGACGAAACCACGTAAATGGTATAACTGAAGTCGTAGACTAACATTCTAACTAGGAAACCGAATGATTCTCGGCTTCAGAGTTAAGAATAAAGTAAATAAAATACAGAGGTAAATGAAATTAAATAAATACATACACGCATCCATATACGTACATACACAAGCATACGCGAAAACACTCGCCATAGGTATACAAATACACGCACGTACGCAAAAGAAAACAAACAAAAAAAAACCCCGTACGCACATACAGAACCCACCCCAACGCCTGTACCCACACGCATACGAATTTATACACCAAATACACATAATAATATATATAAAATAAAAATATATATATATGTGTGTGTGTGTGCGTGTAAACATATAATTAAATAAACGTATATAAATAAGTCTACGACTTCAGTTATACCATTTACGTGGTTTTGTCTTTGCGTGCAATTGTTCTCCCCGCTCCACATATGACGTATTATCTTCGTTTTTTTCGTTCATTGCCAGAGAACGTCTCTATGAACCACCTAATAGAATATTAGTCTACGACTTCTTTTATACCATAAACGTGGTTTTGTCTTTGCGTGTAATTGTTTTTCACCGCTCCAAATAATGACGTATTATATTCGTTTTTTCCCGTTCTTTGCCAGGGAACGTTTCCACGAACCAAAGTATCGTCTTCCTGTCTTCCTCCGGTTGCAACGTTTTTTGAAATATTCACTTCTGCGTTCACAGATTGACTTTGTTAGTTTCAGAAGATCCGGTTCAGGGTGAAAGCAGCGATTCTTTGCTTAAACTTTAATCTGTTATTTTAATAAATATTTGCTCTACGGTTCTTATACATTTGATATATATTTATCCTTATCGAGCCCTCTTTGGGTTTTAGTCTTCAAATTTATTATTATTATTATTGCTATATATATATATATATATATTATTAGAAATGTAAGCTATCGCCATATTTTGACTAAAGAAATAAAAGAAATTATTTAGCCTGATAGTGGGTTTAAGAACCCTTGGAGAAATGGGAAAAGATGAGTATTGACGTACATGGGAGTCGAACCCACATCTTTGGTTATCCGGACCACTGTGCTACCATTTACACCAACACATCCGGTTAAACAAATATGTGGGTTCGACCCCCATGTACGTCAAAACGAACAAAGCGGCGTTATAATAAGCGTCCGCTAAACTGATAGTGCATATATGTATGTGTACCTGTATGTATATATATATATATATATATATATATATATATATATATATATATATATATATATATATATATATATATATATATATATATATATATATATATATATATATATATATATATATATATATACATATATATATATATGCATGTTACTGTACGTCTGTATACATATATGTATGTAGGTATACACACTTACTTACATTTAAGTAAGTGCCGTACTAAGAGTGAGAAATGAAATTTCGTTTTCATTTTATTTCAACTTATCGTTTTCGGTATGCCTGACCGACTTAGCTCACTCGATATGCAAATTAGGCTGCTCAGCCGTTAATTTTCATAAGGAAAGTATATACTTTCGAACGGTAAACTATCTGGCAGATGGGTATACGGTGCTGATGATAGCTAACAAGCTTGAAACTAGTACATCGTTCCTGTGTCAGTGTTGAACAAAAAGGTGACGTGGTTGCCTTAACACCGTACGGCATAAAAATTCAGGCTGTTCAGTTTGTTTACAAACGAACAAAGCGGCGTTATAATAAGCGTCCGCTAAACTGATAGTGCATATATGTATGTGTACCTGTATGTATATATATATATATATATATATATATATATATATGCATGCTACTGTACGTCTGTATACATATATGTATGTACGAATACACACATACTTACATTTAAGTAAGTGCCGTACTAAGAGTGAGAAATGAAATTTCGTTTTCATTTTATTTCAACTTATCGTTTTCGGTATGCCTGACCGGCTTAGCTCACTCGATATGCAAATTAGGCTGCTCAGCCGTTAATTTTCATAAGGAAAGTATATACTTTAGAACGGTCAACTATCTGGCAGATGGGTATACGGTGCTGATGATAGCTAACAAGCTTGAAACTAGTACATCGTTCCTGTGTCAGTGTTGAACAAAAATGTGACGTGGTTGCCTTAACACCGTACGGCATAAAAATTCAGGCTGTTCAGTTTGTTTACAAATGAACAAAGCGGCGTTATAATAAGCGTCCGCTAAACTGATACGTGCATATATGTATGTGTACCTGTATATATATATATATATATATATATATATATATATATATATATATATATATATATATATGCATGCTACTGTACGTCTGTATACATATATGTATGTACGTATACACACATACTTACATTTAAGTAAGTGCCGTACTAAGAGTGAGAAATGAAATTTCGTTTTCATTTTATTTCAACTTATATATATATATATATATATATATATATATATATATATATATATATGTATATACATATATATATATATATATATATATATATATATATATATATATATATATATATAATATTAAGAATACTATTTATGGTTAAGTATATACTAAAACTTTTTATAGTTATGTATATTTTAAACTCTAAACAGTGAAGGTCAGTAATTTATTACTATCTTATTACCAGTAAGATAAATAACTCAATGTAAGAACATCTGACTAACAAACTATCCTCTTGCATTATCTGTGTTAAATGCCGAATGTATTTTAATTTTGTTTTAATTTTGTTTTAATTTTAATTTTGATTTTGATTTTGAATTTGAATTGCTATACAGAAATAATATAATATAATATAAGTCACTCCACTGTACATCATTATATATATATGTATCTGTATGTCTCTTGCGTTGGAAAGGAGGTCAATTATGTGTACAAACATTGAAAAATGCTCTGAAGACACCAAGCCTAGGTTTGGATGAAACAATTGTAAGTGAATAAATGCTTTGAACATGGCTTTGATTCTTGTGAATTATATATATATATAAAGTCGAGTTAAAACCTCACAGTAATATCCTATAATTTAATGAGATCAAGGAACACATTTCGTCACACTAGTGGCTTTTTATCCCTTATGATTGAACACTTATTTTTATGTGTATTTCTCTCTACACTGATACATATAAATATATATATATGTGTGTGTGTGTATATATACATGCATACATACATACACACACACAATCACACACACACACTCACACACACTCACACACACACACACACACACACACACACACACACACACACACACACACACACACACACACACACACACACACACACACACACACACACACACACACACACACACACACACACACACACATATATATGTACATACTAATATATATATATATATATATATATATATATATATATATATATATATATATATATATATATATACTTATAATGTATTTCATGTTATTTTCCTCCGTTTCAAATAGTGCCAACTAACCAGCATATGGTAAATGGATCAGCCGCTGGTAAATGTGAGTTCCCTTCAATTGTCCACTTGGAAGTGATGAAAGCCCACGACAACACAACCTACAAATCCTGTGGTGGTAGCCTCATTGATTCCACGCACGTACTCACAGCAGCTCATTGTTTGTAAGTAGTTAGCGTAATAATAATAATAATAATAATAATAATAATAATAATAATAATAATAATAATAATGATTTCTTTATTAACCGCAAGGGTTTACATAATGTAGACATTAAGGACAGTACAGGACAATACAGGACGGTACAAATGGGTATTTCTGCGTGTAAAAAACAAGAAACAGAGGATGTAATAATAGAACAATGAAAAAATTCCCCAATAGGTGGGGGGGGGGGGAGACTTCCGAGGGACATTCGTGGAGAAAGCCCATAAAAAAAGCCACAGTGACCCTGACCACCAGGGCAAGTGCCCTCTCCCAGTTTTCCACCTTTAATTTACAGACACACACTCAGAGTAGGCCCATTCACTCGGGCCATTCTCGCCTCTCTCACCCATCTTTCAACAAAATGCTGGGAAGAGAGCACTTCCCTCTCTACCCTGATTTTCCTTTTCAAATGAAATTTGAAAAAGTTAATCAGGGCATCGCCGAAGAGGTAAGTGCTCGTCTTCAGCCCTTTCAAACGTGTCCACCATACTATCTCTTTCGCCATGGCCACCAGACAGATAAAAACTGCCTGCCCTTCCCGGCTAAAAGAAGAGGACGGGGCAATCCTCACGATGGACTCAGCTGATAGCTGGATCCGTCCTACACGTGACAGCAGGTGTTCGACATAAACCCATAAGTCAGCAATGCTCGGACACTGGACGAGTGCGTGCAGGACGGTTTCGTCGCCCTGCGCGCATCTCGGACATGCCCGACTGACGGCACCTCCATGCCTGTAGAGTTTATCCCGAACTGGCAGAGCTCCCCGGTAGCACTGCCAGGCCAGGGATTTCTGGAAATTGTCCATAGGCCCCGGCCCGTAAGTCCTTCCGAAAAGATTGGCTAGTTGATTTTCGTCGACGCCTAGAGTTTCTCCAAGTACGTCGTCGCTCTTCCCCTCCACGGCATGCCCAGACCTCCACGTAGCGGGTGTTGACAGCAGATGGACCGCCTGACGATCGGAGCGCGTCCCTTCCACAAAAAGCGAAAGAGCAAACACTCCAGGCGGGGCTTAGGACAGGGTACGACGGTTAGGCGGACGCGATGTACGCGTTAGCCACCTCCGCTCGACCTTTCAGGGATAGCTTCCTCTCGGCCCATTTCTGGGTGAGAGAAGCCACCCTGCTCGTCACCTCGTCCCAGTTTTTGTCCGTCTGGAGGTCCGGACAGAACCAGACCACTAGCAATTTAACCTGTCCGTCCGTCCAGCGCCCGACGACGCTGTTGGACGGCATGGACCTGCCTCTCCAGGTGCCGAGCTGCAGGCCCACTGACTTTTCCTGGTTGATCATTGCCCCTGTCACCGCTTCGTATTCTTTTAGTGTAGTGCCGATCGCCTCGATGTGTTTGGCGTTCGACACCACTACGGTGACATCGTCCGCATATGCTGACACGGATCTTCCGAATCCTAGTTCGTGCGGGACCCCTCTCAACGTCTCCAGTTTGTGCAGTAATAGCTCGAGAGTCAATACGTACAAGGGGGATGAGATGGGACATCCTTGGCGGACCGAGCGCATGATGTTGAACGGTTCCGAAAGGTGACTGTTCACTCTCACCACAGAGCAGATGTCGCTGTGCATGGCAGCGATCCAGCCTCTGATGACGGGCCCAAAGCCAGCCGCCCTCAGGACTGCTGCTAGGTAACGATGGTCGACCCTATCGAAAACTTTCGACTGATCTAAATTGATCAAGGAACCACCCGTGCCATGTTCCCTAGCTACCCTCTCTACGATGTATCGCATGAGGTGGAGGTTGTCGTGGATGGATCTGTCGGGAATGGCGCATGTCTGCGCCTCTCCCACCAGACCACCAACGACAAGCGCCAACCTCTTTGCTAGCACATTGGCCAAAATCTTGAACTCTGTGTTTAGCAGAGTTATGGGCCTGAAATTATCTATGTTATCCCCCTTGTTCGGATCCTTTCTCAGCAGCGCCACAGCTCCTCGGCTCACAGAGCTGGGAATTCTCCCGTTCTGTTGCCAGTTGCAGTAGACCTCCGCCAAGAGGCCTCCTAAGAAGTCTGGCATCTGTACGTAAAGTTCATAGGGGAGACAATCCAAACCAGGCGATTTACCCCTTGTGCAGCCAGTCATTGCCTCCGACACTTCAGCTGCTGTTATCGGCTTTTCGCAACCCTCCGCGTCTGTGGCCGAGAGCCGCGGCAGTCCGTCGAGGTAGACACTAAAGTCCATCCCTCGATCCGGCCCGCCGCTGCCCCCGAACAGCTGTGCGAAGTGTCGCTGAAAAGCTTCACACATTTGCCCGGGATCGAGTAGCATGCGCCCGTCGTGGTCCACCAAAGACCGGATCGTGGCTTTGTTGCCACGACGCGCCTCCGCCACTCGGGCCCATTGAACGGCTTTCTTCCCCTCATGTCTGAGAGCACGCACCCTAGCTCTGACAACGCAGCCTTCGTGCTTTGCATTGAAAAATTGGTCATGGGCCAATTTCGCCGCAAGTACGTCGGCCTTTGCTAAGCGGCTCGTCTAATTTTCTAACTAGTTCTCCCTCTGCTCTATTTTTCTCTATTGCTAAAGCCTTACTAAACCTAATGGACTCTATTCTAATCGCTCTTTTCAGAGCAAACAACCACTTGTAGTTCACGATGGCCCCCCTCAACGCCCGCTTAACTAGTTCGCTAATCCGGTCTCTGTAGGCCTTGCGCGCTGGTAAGGACGCGTTTAGCTTCCAGTAGCCGGGGCCTCGTCTATGAAGCCTATCTAAGTCAACCACACAGATCACGAATTTGTGGTCCGTGTAGCTGACTATCTTGAATTGTGGACAGCCTATGCTAGACCTATCTATTTCCCTACAAAATACTCTATCTAGATATGATCTGGATGACCCTATGCGATTTGCCTAAGTCCACATTGGCACATTCGGGAAATCCAATCGGTACCTGTCAGACAGTTCAAAACGTCTGAGCAGGTTGGTGAGACTCTTGCACCCTCCTTCCCTATCCACTAATCCCACACAATCCCAGCGTGCGTCTAAGAACCCGTTCCAGTCGCCCACTAACACTAAAGAGCGGGACGTTCCAAGAAAGGTTCTCCAGACGCCGGAAGAAATCAGGCCGCCCTGCTCCTGTCGGGGCATAGACGGCCACTAACATGAAAGCTTGCCCGTCTCCGCTGGTCACGTCCAGCACCACCAACTTACCTTCTGGGTCCAGGAAGATGGCCCGTATGGCAAGATCCAAACTTCTCCGAAAAAGCACAGCAACTCCTCCCCCCGATACCGGACGGCTGGGAGATGCGTACACATCGTAGCCGCCGAAGATCGGTGCGAAAGCCCGTGCTTCGGAGATTCTGGTCTCGCTGATGGCCACTACATCTATGTTTAGTGAGCTGAGGTCGTTGAGCAGGTGGCCCTGCTTCCATGACGACCTCAAGCCACGCGCATTTATGCTGCCTATTCTGAGTGAGGTCATGTTGAAAAGGAGTGGAAAAGATGGGAAAGACCACTTACCTTACTTCTCGTAGGGGAAGGACGGTTTTTCCATCCTTTTCACTGCTAGTGGCCTCCTCAGGAAGGATGTCCTTATAAATCCTCCTGGAGAGTGCTTGTCGGAAGTCTCCGATGTCTTTGGGAATTTTTGTTTTAGTGTCATGTACGTTTTCTGTGTGATGCGAGTGATTTGTATGTGTGGAGGTGGTGTGAATTTTGGGATTGTTGTGTAGTCTTTTACTGTGATGCTGGTGTTGTGTTGGATGTAGTGTAATAATTGCTTGTTGTTCAAATTTAATGCTGTGTAGTGTGTATCGTTTTGGTTGTTTTGTTTTGTTTGCGTTTGTTGTGGGTTTGTTTCTGTTTCGCATTTTGGTGACTTTTGTGGTGTAGGTGATGGTGGTGTTGGGGTTAATGATGGTGATGGTGTTGGTGTTTGGGTTGATGGGGTTGGTGATGCTGGTGTGGATGGTGGCATATCTGTCCTATCTGTTTTGTTTCTTAATTTATTTGTTTCCCTCTGTATTTTGTTTTTGGAGGGGGAAGGAAGAGAATTTTTTCTTTTTTGGTTTCTTTTTTTTTTTCCGGATATCGTTTCCCACTCCTCGTCGTCACAATCTGTCTCCAGTTGTGATAGGCCGGGGAGTGGAAAATCCTCCACAGCCGTTAGTTTTGGTTGTGGCGTGGTGGATGGTGTAGGCGCTGGTGCTAGTTCTGAAGCGTTGGGTAGTGGTGGTGTTGGTTTTGCTGGTGGTGGTGGTGGTGTTGGTTTTGCTACTGTTGCTGGGGTTGTTGCTGTTATAGTTGCTTCTGTTGTTGCTGCTACAGTTGTTGCTGTCATCTCTGCTACTGGTGGTGTTGATGGTTGTGTCACTGGGGTGGGTAGGAGAGGTGGCCTCAACCTTTTAGCCTGAGGGCAGAAAGCCCTTAGGTGGGTTCCTTCACCACAAACGACACACCTAGGTCTTCTGCCCTCGACAATTACCGTGAGGTGGCTGCCGTCAGTGAGGTCTATTACCTCTGGGATCTCCTCAATGCTTTTTTGGTCCGCTTGGATCAGGAGCTCCATCCCAGATCCGGACCAGTTCTCCTGCTTTTCTTTTGCTATTGCTATTATTTTCGTGTTGGCTTCGATGCCGGCGAGGACAGCCGCTATTAGCCAGGGAATTTCGATGGCCGGTGGAACGTGGGTCACCCTGATCTTTACGAGTCTCTGGCCACAATAGCTTGGGACGAGTGTGAAGTCGTCACTTCTTAATGGGGCCATGGAGTGTTCTCTAGCCTCCTCTGGTGTTTCAAAGAACACGTTCACGGTTCCATACTTTTGCCCACGTCTGATGTGGGTTTTTCTTGCCCACACATGTCCCAAAGCTTTTTGGATTTGGGACTCGGATGCCCGTTCCACTCGGCGCGATTTTACATTTATTGTTCTATACGACACGCTGCATAGGCGCCGATGCTCCATTTTATTAGGTGGGGGGTGAGGCTGACCCTGTACCCATCTTTCTTTACCATTTGTTTGGCATTTTCTAAATCCTCCTGAGTTACCGTAAATGCTTCGAACTGTTTTGCTACTCTGGCGAAACTGAGGGGGGTTTTATAATATCATTGTTGTTGTTGTTGCTATCGTTAATATTAATTTTAGTTTCAGTTGTGGTGGTGGTGACGTCAGTCGTCTTTGGTGGGGAAGAGTCCATTTTGCTTGATTTCATTTCGACATCACGAGTTAATTTATTTTTTTCTTCTTTTGTTTCTGTTGTCGCGGTGGTGGTGGTGGTGGTGGTTGTCGCGGTGGTGGTGGTGGTGGAGGCTTTAACACCTGCAGTCATTGGTAATGGCGGGAAATGAATGTCTGCCTGAGACAAATTTAAAATATTGCTAGTGCTTATATTTTTTTTTGTGTTGGCAAACGTAGTAACATTTAGAATGGTGGTGTCGGTGTGAGGTGTTAATTTGTGAGGAAGGCTTTCAGCTGCTTCGTGCAGAGGTGAATTAGCCATTTTTTTCAAAGAAATTTTTTTGATAATAATAAAAGTTTAAATTTTGGGCACAAGGCCCCAATCATTTTGGGTGTCCTTTTCGGAAAACAATGTATGTGCGCTTATAAACAGTTAACAATAATATTTTCCATAAATGACAATTTTTAACAAACGGAAATAACAAACCTTTGCGGAGCTCACGATGATACGATTTACTACGTAGGTCGCCAATAATAATAATAATAATAATAATAATAATAATAATAATAATAATAATAATAATAATAATAATAATAATGATTTCTTTATTGGCCACAAGGGCTGACATCAAGAAAAACATTACAGACGGCACAGGTCGGTACAGGACGGTACGATGTGGGTTTTGTGCGTGTAAATATTTTTATTATTTATATAAGAAAAGAAAAAGAAACATAGAAACATATATATATCTCTCTATAAACAATACAAATGAAAATTGAAACAATGAAAAATTCCCCAATAGCGGGGAAACATCAGAGGGTTACTCGTTTCGAAAACCACACAAAAGAGCACGGCCACCCTGACCACCAGGGCAAGCGCCCTCTCTCAATTTTTCCATTTCTCAAACTACAGGCGTATATTCACTCGGACCCTTCTCGCTACATTCACCCACTTTCAACAAACTTGCTAGAAGGCAGCACTTGCCTCTCCACCCTTATTTTCCTCTTCAAATGAAACTTGAAAAAGTTAATTAGGGATTCGCCGAAGAGGAAAGTGTCTGTCTTTAACCCTTTCAACCTTGTCCACCACTCAATCTCTTTCGCCATGGCCACCAGGCAGATGAAAACCGTCTGCCCTTCCTCCTCGAAGGAAGACGGCGAGACCTCTGCACAATGGACTCAGTCGATAACCGGATCAGTCCTACACGCGACAGCAACTGTTCGACATAGCTCCACAAGTCAGCAATGCTCGGGCACTGAACGAGTGTGTGCACGACGGTTTCGTTGCTCTGCGCGCATCTCGGACAGGCTCGGCTGACGGCACTTCCGTGCCTGGAGAGCTTATCTCGACCGGCAACGCTTCCCGGTAGCACTGCCAGGCCAGGGATTTTTGGAAGTTATCCATAGGCCTTGGGCTGAAAGTTCTCCGGAAGAGAGCAAACAGCTGATCTTCTTCGACGCTCAGGATCTCTCCGAGAACGTCGTCGCTCTTCCCTACACTATCCTCTATAGAACGCCGAGGTTGATGTTCAACCGATACTGGTGCCTAGCTGGCAGAGGTCGGTGAGCGCCTGGAGACATTCCAGTTTCCAAGCGCTATCTCTCGGTCTTTTCCTGACCCAGGACTGCAGTTCCGTCAAGGAGACGAGCTGTGGGAAAACGTGCCTGGCGAACGGCGACCACACCTGTTTACCGTCAAGGAAGCACCAGAGATGTCGCAGCCTCAACGCATGTTGCATCATCAGCCATGGCATGCCCAGTCCTCCACGCAACGTGTGTTGACAGAAGATGGATCGTCTGAGCATGGGAGCGTGTCCCTTCCACAAAAAGCGGAAGAGGAGGCGCTCCATTTTGGTGAGAGTTGGGCCGGGGCAAGGGACGATGAGGCGGTAGCGGGTGACGGATTTGATGTACGCATTCGCCACCTCCGCCCGGCCTTTCAGGGACAGCTTCCTCTCGGTCCATTTCTGGGTGAAGGAGGCGAACCCGCTCGTCACCACACTCCAGTTTTTCTCCATCTGGAGGTCCGGTCCGAACCAGACCCCGAACAATTTAATCGGTCCGTCCGTCCAACGCCCCACGACGCTGTCGGACGGCATGGACTTGCCTCTCCAGGTGCCGAGCTGCAAGCCCACCGACTTTTCCTGGTTTATCTTTGCACCCATCACCGCTTCGTATTACTTGAGAGCGGTGCTAGCATGTGGACGTGTCTGGTGCTCGACACCATCACGGTGACGTCGTCGGCGTAAGCCGATACGGATTTCCCGCATTCTAGTTCGCGTGGGACGCCCCTCATCATTTGTGCAGTAACGGCTCGAGAGCCAATACGTACAAGAGGGACGAGAGGGGACAATTCTGGCGGAGCGAGCGCATGATCCTGAGCGGCTGCGACAGGTGACCGTTCACCCTCACAACCGAGAAGATGTCGCTGTACATCGCAGCGATCCAACCCCTGAAAACGGGCCCGAAACCGGCTTCCTCGAGGACCGCCGCCAGGTACCGATGGTCGACCCTATCGAATGCTTTGGATCCAAGTTGATCAGGGCCCCACCCGTGCCAGGTTCCTTAACCACCCTCTCTACGATGTATCGCATGAGATGGAGGATGCCGTGTATGGATCTGTCTGGAATGGCGCATGTCTGCGCCTCTCCCGCCAGATCCTCGACGACAAGGGCCAACCTCGTTGCTAACACCCTGGCCAAAATCTTGAACTCTGCGTTTAGCAGAGTTATGGGCCTGAAGTTATCGATAGCTCTGACAACACAGCCTTCGTGTTTTTCGTTGAAGAATTGGTCGAGTGCCAATCTCGCCGCAAGCACGTCGGTTGCGATGCTTGTCTAAACGCCTCTTCTAGCTTTCTGACTACCTCTCCCACTACTCTATTTTCCTCTATCGCTACTCCTTTGTTAAACCTAATCGACTCTACTTTAATTGCCCTTTTCAGGGCAAACCACCACCTGTTGTTGACGACCGCTCCCATCAAAGCCCGCTTCACTAATACGCTAATCCGGGCTCTAGACTTTGCGCGCCGGAAAAGACGCGTTCAGCCTCCAGTAACCAGGTCCTTGCCTATGAAGTCTATCTAAATCGACTTCACAGATCACAAATCTGGGGTCCGAGTAGCCGACTACTTTAAATTGTGGACAACTTATACTAGCCTGTTTCCCTACACAATACCCTATCTAGATACGATCTGGATGACCCGATGCGGTTTGCCCATGTCCACATTGGCATATTCGGATAATCCAGTCGATACCTGTCAGACAGTTGAAAACGTCTGAGCAGGTTGGTGAGGATTTTGCATCCTCCTCCTTTATTTACTAGCCCCACACAATCCCAGCGTGTATCTAAGATACCGTTCCAGTCACCCAGAAAGTTCTCTAGACGTCTGAAGAAATCTGGCCGTCCTATCCCTGCTGGGGAGTAGACGGCTACTAGCCTGAAAGCATTGTCTTCGCTGCCAGTCACGTCCAGCACCACCGACTTACCTTCTGGGTCCAGGAAGATGGATTGTATGGCAAGACCCAAACCTTTCCGTCTCTTTGGTTAGTCATGGGTGTCTCCAAGATAATGTCGGTGTATATCCTCTTAGTAACCGAACCTCTGAAGTCTCCAACTGCGTTGGGGAATTTTTCTTCTAAATCTTGATAATGTATTTTAATTTCAATTATGTTTATAATGTTTGGTAATGTTCTTGGTGTTGGTGGGGTGTAGTATTTTTTGTCTGTAACGTCTGTGGGCTGCTTTATATGTTCTAAGAGTTCGTTATTTGCCATGTTTATGGCTGTGTAATGTTTTTTTTAGGGGGATTGGTTGCTGTTTTCTTGTTGCTGCTGTTGGGTATGTGTGCTTTGTTATGTTTGCGATGTTGGTGTTTGTTGTGATGCTGGTGGTGGCGTTGCTTCGAGTCGCTTTGCAGCCTTTACCCCTCTTTGTTTGCCCTCGCTTTTGGAGGGCGAAGCTAAGTGGTTCTTTCTTTTTTGTTTTTGTGGCGCATCTTTTGCCACTTCACTCCCGTCTGACACTCCAAGTCGGATTCCGTGGCGTCTGGGATGGGTATGTGCTCCACGGCTGTTGGTGATGGTAGTATAGCCCTCTCTGGCGATTTTGTTGCTGGTGCAGCTACTTCAAATGTAGTTACTGGTGTTGCCGCCACTGCTGCTGATGTTTTAGTTGTCCGTGGCCTTGGTATAGGTGCCACGGACGTTGCGCTCCTACTCACCGTGGAAGAGTCTGCTGCCTTTGTTACCTATCCTGCTCTTGGTCGCAGTGGACCAGGCGTCGGAAGGAGCGGGGCCTTCTTCTTCGTTTTCTTTTGCGGGCAAAATACCCCGAGGTGACCCACGGAGATAGCAATTTGGGCGCCTTCCTTCCATGCTTATAGGAAGTTGGAGTCCTTTCTCGAGGTCTATGATATCCAGGATAGCCTCGATACACTCCTCGTCGGTTTGTATTAGCATTTGCATCCCTATACCTGACCAGTTCTTTCTCCCTATTCTCTGTACTTGCAGCGTGGTCGTCCTGTCCTTGATTCCAGCAAGAACAGACGCGGCCAACCAAGGTATGGGAACGTCAGGCGAGACCTGGGTCACTTTGACCCTCACAATTTTCTGCCCGCGGTAGGAGGGCACCAAGACTATCTCCTCACTCTTTAGGGTAACCAAAGATTGAGACTTCGCTTCTTGGTGGGTGACAAAAATTAACGCACGTCGCTATAACCTTTCACTATCCCCTTCCTTCCTCAATCATTACATAGATGTGTGTGTTTGTGTGTGTATTTACACTTCTGTTGTCTGTTTATGTATTTATGTGTAGATGTGTGTGTATGTAACTAAAGCGTACCGTCCATCACGAATGGACTAAACACACTCGTATTATATTCTTAGAGGGCGGTGGATTGGCAGTAATGGTAGAGGGTCGGACGCCATGCTTTGATGTATAGAGTTACGGCCCTTGCCTTTCTGAGTTCAAATCCCGCCAAGGTTAACTTTGCCTTTCATCCTTACGGGGTCGATAAAATAAAGTACCAGTAATGCACTGGGTATTTGCTGGCCTTGTGCCTAACGTAGAAACAATTATATTCTTAGACATATGCTTTGCAGCATAGAGTTATGATCCTTTACGTTCTGAGTTCAAATCCCGCCGAGGTTAACTTTGCCTTTAATACTTACAGGGTCGATAAAATAAAGTACCAGTAATGTACTGGGATAATTGCTCGCCTTGTGCCAAAAGTAGAGACAATTATATTATGATTCTTCTTCTTGATATATCCTTAGCTTTGAGTGTTTTGTTTAGAACAATTGTTGGCGGTCTTAATTGCATTACCAGTCCTCCTACCCACCTCATCTTCCTAACTTCTCTCCCCTCTTACTCTAGATACTACTACTTCTGCTAGCACTACAACCATCACTGTTAATACTACTACTACTACCACTATTTTGCAGAGAGGGAAACATTGACAAAATCATTGTCAACATTGGAAGTAACAAAAAATACGAATATGGCAAACAGACAAGAACTGTGAAGACATTTATAAAACACGCTAATTTCATTTGGTCTGATTATCTAATTAGTAAGTATTTAATTCAGTAGCGCAGCTCTTCTTCTTCTTCTTATTATTATTATGGTTCTGTTACTGTTTAAATAGAAGGAATAGACCATCGGTTATTCGCCCCTGACTGACTGTTTATGTATCATATACACTTGCCCTAGTATTACACCATCTGTTAGTTAACAATACTGGTATTACACCATATGTTAGTTAACAATACTGGTATTACACTATATGTTAGCTACCAACACTATGACTACACCATCTGTTAGTTACCAATATTAGTATTGCACCATCTGATAGCTACCAATACTAGTATTACACCATCTGTTAGTTAACAATACTGGTATAACACCATATGTTAGTTAACAATACTGGTATTACACCATATGTTAGCTACCAACACTATTACTACACCATCTGTTAGTTAGAATACTTGTATTACACCATCTGTTAGTTACCAATATTACTATTACACAATCTGTTAGATACCAATACTAGTATTACACACTCTGTTAGTTACCAATACTAGTATTACACCATATGTTAGTTACCAATACTAGTACTACACCATATTTTAGCTACCAATATTAGTACTACACCATCTGTTAGTTACCAATACTAGTACTACACCTGTTGTTAGTTACTAATACTAGTATTACACCGTCTGTTACTTAGAATACTAGCATTACACCATCTGTTAGTTACCAATACAAACATTAAAACATTTTTAGTTACTATTAAACCATCTTTTAGTTACTAGTTACTAAAACTAGTATTACACAATATGTTAGTTACCAATACTAGTACTACACCATATTGTTAGTTACCAATACTAGTTCTACACCATCTGTTAGTAAACAATACTAGTACTACACCATCTGTTATTACCAATACGAGTAATATACAATTTGTTAGTTACCAATATTAGTATTACACCAGCTGTTACTTAGAATAATAGTATTAAACCAACTGTTAATTACCAATATTAATATTACACGATTTGTTAGTTACCAATACTAGAATTACACAATCTCGTAGTTACCAATATTAGTATAACACCATCTGTTAGTTACCAATACTAGTATTACACAGTATGTTAATTAGAATACTAGTATTACTCCATTTGTTACTTACCAAAACTAGCATTACACCATTTGTTAGTTACCAATACTAGCATTACACCATCTGTTACTTAGAATAAGAGTATTACACCATCTGTTACTTACCAATATTAATAATATACCATTTCTCAGTTACCAATGCTAGTATGACTCCATCTGTTAGTTAACAATATTAGTATTACAGTACCTGTTAATTACCAATACAAGTATTACAGCATTTGTTAGTTACCAATACTATTACTACACCATCTGTTAGATACCAATACTAGCATGAGACCATCTGTTAGTTACCAATACTAGTATTACACTATCTGTCAGTTACCAATACTAACAGTACACCATCTGTTAGTTACCAATATTAGTATTACACCATCTGTTAGTTAGAATACTAGTATTACACCATCTGTTAGTTAACAATACTGGCATTACACCATCTGTTAGTTACCAATACTAATATTCCACCATCCGTTAGTTACCAATACTAGTACAACACCATATGTTAGTTACCAGTACTAGTATTACAGCATCTGTTAGTTACTAATACTAGTATTACATCATCTGTTAGCTACCAATACAAGTATTACACAATCTGTTAGTTACTAATATTAGAATTACAGCACCTGTTAGTTACCAAAACTAGTATTACACCATCTATTAGTTACCAATACAGGTACTACACTCTGTTAGTTAACAATGATAGTATTACACCATCTGATAGTTACCAATATTAGTATTACACCATCTTTTATTTAGAATACTAGTATTACACCATCTGTTAGTTAGAATACTAGTATTACACCATCTGTTAGTTAAAAATACTGGCATTACATCATCTGTTAGTTACCAATACTAATATTACACAATCTGTTAGTAACCAATACTAGCATTTCATTATCTGTTAGTTACTAATACTAATAGTACACCATCTGTTAGTTACTAATACTAGTACTTCACCATTTGTTAGTTTCCAATAGATGTATTACACCATCTGTTATTTATAATACTAGTATTACACCATCTGTTACTTACCATATTACTATTACACAATTTGTTAGTTACTAATACCAGTATTAAACCATCTGTTTGTTACCAATACTAGTATTACACCATCTGTTAGTTAGAATACTAGTATTTCACCTTCTGTTAGTTACTAATATTAGTATTACACCATTTGTTAGTTTCCAATACTAGTATTACACCATCTGTTACTTACCAATACTAGTACTGCCCCATCTGTCAGTTAACAATACTAGTATTACGCCATCTATTAGTTACCAATATTAGTATTACAGCATCAGTTAGTTACCACTACTAGTATTACACCATCTGTTAGTTACCAATAACAGTATTACACCATCTGTCAGTAAACAATACTAGTATTACACCATCTATTACTTACCAATATTAGTATTACAGCGTCAGTTAGTTACCAATACTAGTACTACACCATCCTTTAGCTAGCAATACTACTATTACACCATATGTTAGTAAGAATACTAGTATTACACCATTTTGTTAGATACCAATACTAGCACTACTCCATCTGTTAGTTACCAATAATAATAGTGCACCATCTGTTAGTTACCAATACTGTTATTAACCCCTCTGTTAATTAGAATACTAGTATTACTCCAATTGTCATTTACCTATACTAGCATTACAACATCTTTTAGTTACAAATATTAGTATTAAACCAACTGTTAGTTACCAATACTAATATTACACCATCTATTAGTTACCAGTAGTAGCTTTACACTATCTTTAGTTATCAATACTACTACTACACCATTTGTTAGTTACCAATACTAGTACTACACCATTTTGTTAATTACCAGTACTAGTTCTACACCATCTGTTAGTAAACAATACTAGTATTACACCATCTGTTAGTTACCTATACTAGCATTACACCATCTGTTAGTTACCAATATCAGGACTACACCATCTCTTACTTACCATCACTAGAACTACACTATCTGTTAGTTACCAATATTAGTATTACACCATTTGTTAGTTACCAATATTAGTATTACACCATTTGTTAGTTACCAATATTAGTATTACACCATCTCTTACTTAGAATAATAGTATTACCCCAACTATTAATTAGCAATATTAATATTACACCATTTGTTAGTTACTAATACTACAATTACGCAATCTGTTAGTTACCAATATTAGTATAACACCATCTGTTTGTTCCCAATACTAGTATTACACCGTCTGTTAATTAGAAAACTAGTATTATTCTATTTGTTACTTACCAAAACTAGCATTACACCATCTGTTAGTTACCGATACTAGCATTACACCATCTGTTAGTTACCAATATTAGTACTACACCATCTCTTAGTTACCAAATCTAGTATTACAGCATCAGTTAGTTACCAATATTAGTATTACAGCATCTGTTCGTTACCAATACTAGGTTTACACTATCTGTTAGTTACCAATACTAGTACTACACCATTTGTTAGTTACCAATACTAGTACTACGACATCTGTTAGTTACCTATACTAGTATTACACCATTTGTTAGTTACCAATATTAGTATTACACCATCTGTTACTTAGAATAATAGTATTACAGAAACTGTTACTTACCAATATTAATATTACACAATTTGTTAGTTACCAATATTAGAATTACACAATCTGTTAGTTACCAATATTAGTATTACAGCCTCTGTTAGTTACCAATATTAGTATTACACCGTCTGTTAATTAGAATACAAGTATTACTCGATTTTATACTTACCAAAAGGAGCATTACGCAATCTGTTATTCATCAATATTAGTACTACACCATCTGTTAGTTACCAAATTTAATATTAGACCATCTGTTAGTTACCAATACTAGTATTACACGATCTGTTAGTTACCAATACTAGTTTAACACCAACTATTAGTTACCAAAACTTGTAATACACCATCTGTTAATTACCAATACTAGTATTACGCTATCTGTTAGTTACCAATACAACCATTAAACCATCTTTTAGTTACTAATATTACTATTACACCATTTGTTAATTACTAAAACTAGTAATACACCATCTGATAGTTACCAATACTAGTACTACACCATCTCTTAGTTACCAATATGAGTACTACACCATTTGTTAGTTAACAATACTAGTACTACACCATTTGTTAGTGCCAATATTGGTATTACACCATCTGTTAGTTACCAAAATTAGTACTACACTAGTATTACACCACCTGTTAGTAAGAATACTAGTATTACACCATCTGTTAGTTACCAATACTAGTATTACACCATCTGTTAGTTACCAATATTGGGACTACACCATTTGTTAGTTACCAATACTAGAATTACACAATATGTTAGTTACCAATACTAGTATTACACCCTCTGGTAATTAGAATACTAATATTACTCCATTTTATCACCAAAACTACCATTACACCATCTGTTAGTTACCAATACTAGCATTACACCATCTGTTAGTTACCAATATTAGTACTACACCATCTGTTAGTTACCAATACTAGTATTACACCACCTGTTAGTTACCTATACTAGTTAAAACCAACTATTAGTTATGAATACGCGTACTACATCATCTGTTAATTACCAATATTAGTATTACACCATCTGTTAGTAACCAATACTTGTATTACACCATCTGTTAATTAACACTACTAGCATTACGCTATCTGTTAGGTAACAATACAAGCATTAAACCATCTTTTAGTTACTAATATTACTATTACACCATTTGTTAAGTACTAAAACTAGTATTACACCATCTGATAGTTGCCATACTAGTACTATACCATATGTTAGTTACCAATATTAGTACTACACCATTTGTTAGTTACCAATACTAGTATTACATCATCTGTTAGTTAACAAAATTAGTACTACACTAGTATTACACCACCTGTTAGTTGGAATACTAGTATTACACCATCTGTTAGTTACAAATATTATTACTACACCATTTCACAGTTACCAATACTAGTATTACACCATAGGTTACTTACCAATACTAGTAATGCACCATCTATCAGTTAATAATACTAGTATTACACCATTTGTTATCTACCCATACTAGTATTACACCATATTTTAGTTAACAATACTATTACTAAACTATGTGTTATTTACCAATAGTAGTACTACAAGATCTGTTAGTTAACAATACTAGTATTTCACCATCTGTTAGTAAGAATACTAGTATTACACCATTCTGTTATTTACCAATATTAGTATTACTCCATCTGGTATTTACCAATACTAGTATTACTCCATTTGTCAGTTACCAATACTAGCATAACACCATCTTTTAGTTACCAATATTAGTATTACACTATCTGTTAGTTACCAATACTAGTACTACACCATTTTTGTTAGATACCAATACTAGTATTGCACCATCTAGTTCTTAGAATAAGAGTATTACACCATTTGTTACTTATCAATATTAGTATTACTCCATCTGTTACTTAGAATGAGAGTATTATTCCATATGTTATTTACCAATATTAAAAATATACCATTTTTAATGACCAATGCTAGTATTACACCATCTGTTAGTTAACAATACTAGTATTACACCATCTGTTAGTTACTAATACTAGTATTACACCATTTGTTAGTTACCAACAATAGTACTACACAATTTGTTAGTTACGAATACTAGTACTACACCATCTGTTAGATACCAATACTAGTATTACTCCATCTGTTAGTTACCAATATTAGTATTACAGCACATGTTAGTTACCAATACTAGTATTACACCATTTGTTAGTTACCAACAATAGTACTACACAATTTGTTAGTTGCGAATACTAGTACTACACCATCTGTTAGATACCAATTCTAGCATGACACCTTCTGTTAATTACCAATATTAGTATTACACACTATCTATTAGTTACCAATACTAACATTACACCATATATTAGTTACCAATATTAGTATTACACCATATATTAATTACCAATTTTAATATTTCACCATTTGTTAGTTACCAATACTAGTATTACGCCATCTGTTAGTTACCAATACAAGCATTAAACCATTTTTTAGTTACCAATATTACTATTACACCATTTGTTAGTTACCAATACTAGTATTAAACCATCTGTTACTTACCAATACTAGTACTGCACCATCTGTCAGTTAACAATACTAGTATTACACCATCTATTATATACCAATATTAGTATTACAGCATCAGTTAGTTACAATACTAGTATTACACCATCTGTTAGATACCAATACCAGTATTACACCATCTGTTAGTTACCAATACTAGAATTACTCCATCTGATAGTTATCAATACTATTACTAAACTATGTGTTATTTACCAATACTACAACATCTGTTAATTAACAATACTACTATTACACCATCTATTAGTAAGAATACTAGTATTACACCATTTTGTTAGTTACCAATATTAGTATTACTCCCTCTGGTAGTTACCAATACTAGTATTATACCATATGTTAGTTACCAATACTAGAACTACACCATCTGTTATTTACCAATATTAGTATTACTCCATTTATCAGTTACCATCAGTAGAATCACACAATCTGTTAGTTACCAATACTAGCATTATTTTACGTGTTAGTTATAAATACTAGTATTACACCATCTGTTAGTTAACAATACTAGTACTGCACCATCATTCAGTTAAAAATACTAGTATTACACCATCTATAAGTTACCAATATTAGTATTACAGCATCAAGTAGTTACCAATACTAGTATTACACCATCTGTTAGTTACCAATATTAGTATTACCAATTTGTCTGTTACCAATACTAGCATAACACCATCTTTTAGTCACCAATATTAGTATTATACGATCTGTTAGTTACCAATACTAGCTTTACACTATCTGTTACTTACCAATACTAGTACTACAACATTTTTGTTAATTACCAATACTAGTATTGCACAATCTTGTACTTAGAATAAGAGTATTACACCATTTGTTACTTACCAATATTAGTATTACACCAGTTGTTACTTAGAATAAGAGTATTATTGCATCTGTTACTTACCAATATTAATAATATACGATTTGTTAGTTACCAATGCTAGTATTACACCATCTGTTAGTTGCCAATATTAGTATTACAGCTTCTGTTAGTTATCAATACTAGTATTACACCATCTGTTAGCTACTAATACTAGTATTACACAATCTGTTAGCTACCAGTACTAGTATTATTCCATATGTTAGTTAGCAATACTAGTATTACACCATTTGTTAGTTACCAATAATAGTACTACACAATTTGTTAGTTACCAATACTAATACTACCCCATCTGTTACATAACAATTCAAGCGTGACACCATCTGTTAGTTACCAATACTAGTATTACACTATCTGTCAGTTACCAATACTAACATTACACCATTTGTTACAACATATTTTAGTTACAAAGTACTATACAATCTGTTAGTTAACAATAAGTGTATTACACCATCTGTTAGTTAGAATACTAGTATTACACCAATTGTTAGTTATCAATTCTGCCATTACAACATCTGTTAGTTACCAATATTAATATTACACCATTTGATAGTTACCAATACTAGTAATACGCCATATATTAGTTACCAATATTAGTATTACACCATCTGTTAGTTAACACTACTAGTATTACACCATATGTTAGTTACCAATATTAGCATTACATTATATGTTAGTTACCAATACTAGTACTACACCATCCGTTAGTTACCAATATTACTATTACACCATCTATTAGTTACTAATACTAGTATTACACCATCTATAAGTTACCAATATTAGTATTACAGCATCAGGTAGTTACCAATACTAGTATTACGCCATCTGTTTGTTACCAATATCAGTATTACTCCATTTGTCTGTTACCAATACTAGCATAACACCATATTTAAGTTACCAATATTAGTATTACACCATCTGTTAGTTACCAATACTAGTACTACACCATTTTTGTTAGTTACCAATACTAGTATTGCGCCATCTTGTACTTAGAATAAGAGTATTACACCATTTGTTACTTACCAATATTAGTATTACACCACCTTGTACTTAGAATAAGAGTATTATTCCATCTGTTACTTACCAATATTAATAATTTACCATTTGTTGGTTACCAATGCAAGTATTACACCATCTGTTACTTACAAATATTAGTATTAGAACATATGTTAGTTATCAATACTATTATTACAGAATCTGTTTGATAGCAATATTAGTATTACACCATCTGTTAGTTACCAATTCTAATATTACACCATATATTAGTTAACAATACAAGTACCACAATATCTGTTAGTTAACAATAATAGTATTACAACATATGTTAGTAAAAATACTAGTATTACACCATTCTGTTAGTTTCCAATATTAGTATTACTCCTTCTGTTAATTACCAATACTACTATTACAACACATGTTAGTTACCAATACTAGTACTACACCATCTTTTAACTACCAATAGTAGTATTACACCATCTGTTAGTTACCAATACTAGTACAGCACTATCTGTTAGTTACCAATACTAGTATTAACCCCTCTGTATATTAAAATACTAGTATTACTCCAATTGTCATTTACCAATACTAGCATTACACCATCTTTTAGTTACCACTATTAATATTACACCATCTGTTAGTTACCAATATTAGTATTACAGCAACTGTTAGTTACCAATACCAGCTTTACACAATCTGTTAGTTACCAATACTAGTACTACACCATTTGTTATTTACCAATACTAGTACTACACCATTTTGTTAGTTACCACTACTAGTTCTACACCATCTGTTAGTTACCAATACTAGTATTACACAATCTGTTAGTTACCAATATTAGTATTACAGCATCGGTTAGTTACCAATACTAGCATTACACTGTCTGTTAATTAGAATACTAGTATTACTGAATTTGTTACTTACCAAAACTAGCATTACTCCATCTGTTAGTTACCAATATTAGTACTACACCATCTATTAGTTACGAATAGTAGTACTACACCAATTATTAGTTACCAATATTATTATTACATCGTCTGTTATTTAGAATACTAGTATTACACCATCTGTTAGATATCAATACAAACATTAAACCATTTTTAGTTACCAATATTAGTATTACTCAATCTGGTAGTTACCAATACTAGTATTACACCATTTGTCAGTTACCAATACTAGCATATCAATATTTTTAGCTACCAATATTAGTATTACATCATCTGTTAGTTACCAATACTAGATAACACTATGTGTTAGTTACCAATACTAGTACTACACCATTTTCGTTAGTTACCAATACTAGTATTACACTATCTGTTACGTAGAATAAGAGTATTACACCATTTAATACTTACCAATATTAGTATTACACCATCTGTTACTTATAATAAGAGTATTATTCTATCTGTTACTTATCAATATTAATAATATACCATGTGTTAATTACCAATGCTAGTATTACACCATCTGTTAGTTGCCAATATTAGTATTACAGCATCTGTTAGTTACCAATACGAGTATTACACCACCTGTTAATTACTAATTCTAGTATTACACCATCTGTTAACTACCAATACTAGTATTACTCCATCTGTTAGTAACCAATATTAGTATTACAGCACATGTTAGTTACCAATACTTTTATTACAATATCTGTTAGTTACCAATACTAACAATACACCATCTGTTAGTTACTAATATTAGTATTACACTATATGTTAATTACCAATACTAGTATTGCGCCATCTGTTAGTTACCAATAATAGTACTACACCATCTGTTAGTTACCATTACTATTATTACATCAGCTGTTAGTTCGAATACTAGTATTAGTTACCAATACTTTTAGTTACCAATACTTTTATTACACTATCTGTTAGTTACCAATACTAACATTACACCATCTGTTAGTTACCAATATTAATATAACACCATTTGTTAGTTACCGATACTAGTATTACGCCATCTGTTAGTTACAAACATTAGGATTATACCATCTGTTAGTTAACAATACTAGTATTACACCATCTGTTAGTTACCAATACTAGCATTACATTATCACTTAGTTACCAATACTAGTACTACACCGGCTTTTAGTTAGCAATACTAATACAACATCATTTGTTAGTTACCAATACTAGTACTACACCATCTGTTATTTAGAATACTAGTATTATACCATATGTTAGTTACCAATACTAGTATTACACCATATTTTAGTTAACAATACTAGTACTAGACCATATTTTAGCTACCAATAGTAGTATTACACCATCTGTTAGTTACCAGTACTAGTACAGCACCATCTGTTAGTTACCAATACTAGTATTAACACCTCTGTTAATTAGAATACTAGTATTACTCCATTTGTCATTTGCCAATACTAGCATTACACCATATTTTAGTTACCAATATTAGTATTACACCATCTGTTAGTTACCAATACTAGTATTACACCATCTGTTAGTTACCAATACTAGCTTTACACTATCTCTTAATTACCAGTGCTAGTATTACACCACTGTTAATTACGAATACTAGTACTACACCATTTTATTAGTTACCAATACTAGTTCTACACCATCTTTTAATAAACAATATTAATATTACACCATTTGTTAGTTACCAATACTAGAATTACACCATATGTTAGTTACCAATATTAGGACTACACCATCTGTTATTTATCAGTACTAGTACTACACCATCTGTCAGTTACCAATACTAGTATTACACTATTTGTTAGTTACCAATATTAGTATTACACCATCTGTTACTTAGAATAATAGAATTACACCAACTGTTTCTTAGCAATATTAGTATTACACCATTTGTTACTTACCAAAACTAGCATTACACCATCTCTTAGTTACCAATACTAGAATTACACCATCTGTTAGTTACCAATATTCGGACTACACCATCTGTTAGTTATCAGTACTAGTACTACACCATTTGTTAGTTAACAATATTAGTACTACACCATTTGTTAGTTACCAATATTAGTACTAAACCATATGTTAGTTACCAATACTAGTATTTCACCATCTGTTAATTAGAATACTAGTATTACTCCATTTGTTACTTACCAAAACTAGCATTACACCATCTGTTAGTTACCAATTCTAGCATCACACCATCTGTTAGTTACCAATATTAGTACAAGACCGTCTGTTAGTTACCAAATCTAGTATTAGACCATCTGTTAGTTACCAATACTAGTATTACACCATCTGTTAGTAACCAATACTAGTTTTACACCAAATATTAGTTACCAATACGAGTACTACACCATTGTTAGTTACCAATATTAGTATTACACCATCTGTTAGCTACCAATAATAGTATTACCACATTTGCTAGTTACCAATATTAGTATTACATCATCTGTTAGTTACCAATACTAGTATAACACCATCTGTTAGTTATCAATGCTATTACTAAACTATGTGTTATTTACCAATTTTATTATTACTCCATCTGTTAGTAACCAATATTAGTACTACACCATCTGTTATTTACCAAATCTAGTATTAGACCATCTTTTAGCGAGCAATAGTAATATTACACAATATATTACTTACGAATACTTGTACTACACCATATGTTAGTTACCAACTCTAGTACTGCACCATCTGTTAGTTACCAATACTAGTATTACACAGTCTGTTAATTAGAATACTAGTATTACTCTATTCGTCAGCTACCAATGCTAGCATTACACCATCTTTAATTACCAATATTTATATTACACCATTTGTTAGTTACCAATACTAGTATTACACCGCCTGTTAGCTAGAATTACACCATGTGTTAGTTACCAATATTAGTATTACACCGTCTGTTAATTAGAATACTAGTATTACTCTATTTGTTAGTTCCCCAAACTAGCATTACACCATCTGTTATTTACCAATACTATCATTACACCATCTGTTAAATACCAATATTAGTACTACACCATCTGTTAGATACCTTTACTAGCATTACACCATCTGTTGGTTAACAATACTAGTATTACACCATCTGTAAGTTACACATATTAGTATTACACCATATGTTATTTACCAATACTAGTATTACACCATCTATTAGTTTCAAATACTAGTACCACACCATCTGTTAGTTACAAATATTAGTACTACACCATTTGTTATTTAACAATACTAGTACTACACCGTTTGTTAGTTACCAATATTAGTACTACACCATTTGTAGTTACCAATACTAGTTTTACACTACCTGTTAGTTAGAATACTAGTATTACACCATCTTAGTTAACACTATTAAAAGTACACAATCTGTTAGTTAGAATACTAGTATTACACCATCTGTTAGTTACCAATACTAGTACTACACCATCTGTTAGTCTCTTAGTTACCATTACTATTATTACACCAGCTGTTAGTTAGAATACTAGTATTACACCATCTGTTAGTTACCAATATTAATATTACACCATTTGTTAGTTACCAATACCAGTATTACGCCATCTGTTAGTTACAAATATTAGTATTATACCATCTGTTAGTTAACAATACTAGTACTACACCATCTGTTAGTCTCTTAGTTACCATTACTATTATTACACCAGCTGTTAGTTAGAATACTAGTATTACACCATCTGTTAGTTACCAATATTAATATTACACCATTTGTTAGTTACCAATACCAGTATTACGCCATCTGTTAGTTACAAATATTAGTATTATACCATCTGTTAGTTAACAATACTAGTACTACACCATCTGTTAGTTACAAATACTAGTATTACACCGTCTGTTATTTAGAATACTAGTATTACACCATATGTTAATTACCAATACTAGTATTACACTATCTGTTAATTACAAATCTTAGTATTACACCATTTGTTAGTTACCAATATTAGTACCACACCATTGCTCAGTTACCATTACTAGTGTTACACCATCTGTTAGTTAACAATACTATTACTGCACCATCTGTCAGTTAACTATACTAGTATTCCACCATCTATAAGTTACCAATATTTGTATTACAGCATCAGGTAGTTACCAATACTAATACTACACCATCTGTTAGTTACCAATACTAGTATTACACCATCTGTTATTTACCAATACTAGTACTACAACATCTGTTAATTAACATTACTACTATTACACCATCTGTTAGTAAGAATACTAATATTACACCATTCTGTTAGTTACCAATATTACTAATACTCCATCTGGTAGTTACCAATACTAGTATTACACCATATATTAGTTAACAATCCTAGTACTACTCCATCTTTTATCTACCAATAGTAGTATTACACCATCTGTTAGTTACCAGTACAAGTACAGCACCATCCGTTAGTTACCAACACTAGTATTAACACCTCTGTTAATTAGAATACTAGGATTACTCCATTTGTCATATACCAATACTAGCATTACACCAACTTCTAGTTACCAATATTAGTATTACACCATCTGTTAGTTACCAGTAATAGTATTACACCATCTGTTAGTTACCAACACTAGTTTTACACTATCTGTTAGTTACCAATACTAGTTCTACACCATCTGTTAGTAAACAATATTAGTATTACACCATTTGTTAGTTACCAATACGAGAATTACACCATCTCTTAGTTACCAATATTAGGACTACACCATATGTTAGTTAGTAGTACTAGTACTACACCAGCTGTTAGTTACCAATACTAGTATTACACTATTTGTTAGTTACCAATATTAGTATTACACTATCTGTTACTTAAAATAATAGAATTAAACCAACTGCTACTTACCAATATTAATATTACACCATTTGCTAGTTACCAAAACTAGAATTACACAATCTGTTAGTTACTAATATTGGTATTACACCATCTGTTACTTACCAAAACTAGCATTACACCATCTCTTAGTTACCAATACTAGCATTACAGCATCTGTAATTACCAATATTAGTACTACACCATCTGTTAGTTACCAAATATAGTATTAGACCGTCTGTTAGTTACCATTACTTGCATTACACCATCTGTTAGTAACCAATACTAGTATTACTCCATTCTTTTAGTTACCACTATTATTATTATTCCATCTGGTAGTTACCAATACAAGTATTACACCATTTGTTAGTTAACAATACTAGTACTACACCATCTTTTAGCTACCTATAGTAGTATTACAGCATATGTTACTTACGAATACTAGTACTACACCATATATTAGTTACCAACTCTAGTACTGCACCATCTGTTAGTTACCAATAGTATTATTACACAGTCTGTTAATTAGAATACTAGTCTTACTCCATTTGACAGCTACCAATGCTAGCATTACACCATTTGTTAGTTACCAATAATAGCATTACACCATTTGTTAGTTACCAATACTAGTAATACACCACCTGTTAGTTACCTATACTATTACTACACCATTTGTAAGTTACCAATACTAGTATTATACCGTCTGTTAATTAGAATACTAGTATTACTCCATTTGTTAGTTACCAAAACTAGCATTACACCATTCGTTAATTACCAATACTAGAATTACACCATCTGTTAAATATCAATTTTAGTACTACACCATCTGTTAGATACCATTACTAGCATTACACCATCTGTTAGTCACCAATACTAGTATTACACTATATGTGAGTTACCAATACTTGTATTACACCATCTATTAGTTTCCAATACTAGTACTACACCATCTGTTAGTTAATACTACTAGTATTACACCATCTGTTAGTTACCAATATTAGTACAACACCATTTGTTAGTTAACAATACTAGTACTACACCATTTTATTAGTTACCAATATGAGTACTACACCATTTGTTAGTTCGAATACTAGTATTACAGCATATGTTAGTTACCAATATTAGTATTACACCATTTTTTAGTTACCAATACTAGTATTACACCATCTGGTAGTTACCAATACTAGTACTGTGCCATCTGTATGTTAACAATACTAGTATTACACCATCTATTCGTTACCAATATTAGTAATAGAGCATCAGGTAATTACCAATACTAGTATTATTCCATCTGTTAGTTACCAATAGTAGTATTACACCATCTATTACTTAACAAAACTATTACTAAACTATGTGTTATTTACCAATACTTGTACTACATCATTTTGTTAGTTACCAATACTATTCATACACCATCTGTTAGTAAACAATATTAGTATTACACCATCTGTTAGTTACCAATACTAGTATTACATCATCTGTTAGTTACCAATATTAGTATTAAACCAACTGTTATTTAGAATAATAGTATTACAAGACCTATTACTTACCAATATTATTATTACACCATTTGTTAGTTACCAATATTAGAATTATACATCTGTTAGTTACCAGTATTAGTATTACACCATCTCTTAGTTACCAATACTAGTATTACACCGTCTGTTTATTATAATACTAGTATTACTCCATTTGTTACTTACCAAAACTAGCATTACATCATCTGTTATTTACCGATATCAGTACTACACCATCTGTTAGTTACCAATACTAGTATTACACCATTTGTTAGTTACCGATACTAGTATTACACCGTCTGTTAGCTAGAATTCCACCATGTGTTAGTTACCAATACTCTTTCTACACCAATTGTTAGTTACAAATACTAGTATTACACCGTCTGTTAATTAGAATACTAGTATTACTCCATTTGTTAGTTACCAAATCTAGCATTACACCATCTGTTAAATACCTATAGTAGTACTACACCATCTATTATATACCATTACTAGCATTACACTATCTGTTAGTTACCAATACTAGTTCTACACCATTAGTTAGTAAACAATATTAGTATTACACCATTTGTTAGTTACCAATACTAGAATTACACCATCTGTTAGTTACCAATATTAGGACTACACCATTTGTTAGTTACCAATACTAGTATTACACAGTCTGTTATTTTGAATATTAGTATTACACCATTTGTTAGTTACCAATACAAACATTCAACCATTTTGAGTTATCAATATTACTATTACACCATCTGTTAGTTACTAATACTAGTATTACCCCATCTGTTAGTTACAATACTGCTATTACACCATCTGTTAGTTACCAATGTTAGTACTACACCATTTGTTAGTTAACAATACTAGTACTACACCATTTGTTAGTTACCCATATTAGTACTACACCATCTGTTAATTACCAATATTAGTATTACACCGTCTGTTAATTAGAATACTAGTATTACTCCATTTGTTACTTACCAAAATTAGCATTACACCATATGTTAGCTACCAATACTTGTATTACACCATCTGTTAATAAGAATACTAGTATTACAGCATTCTTTTAGTTACCACTATTATTATTATTCCATATGGTAGTTGCCAATACTAGTTTTACACCAAATATTAATTACCAATACGAGTACTACACCATCTGTTAGTTACCAATACTAGTATTACACCATCTGTTAATAAGAATACTAGTATTACAGCATTCTTTTAGTTACCACTATTATTATTATTCCATATGATAGTTACCAATACTAGTATTACACCATTTGTTCGTTAACAATACTAGTACTACACCAACTTTTAGCTACCTATAGTAGTATTACACCATATGTTACTTACGAATACTAGTACTACACCATATGTTAGTTACCACCTCTAGTACTGCACCATCTGTTAGTTACCAATAGTATTATTACACAGTCTGTTAATTAGAATACTAGTCTTACTCCATTTGACAGCTACCAAAACTAGCATTATACCATTTGTTAGTTACCAATAATAGCATTACACCATCTGTTAAATACCAATATTAGTACTACACCATCTGTTAGATACCATTACTAGCATTACACTATCTGTTAGTTACCAATACTAGTATTACACCATCTGTTAGTTACACATATTAGTATTACACCATATTTTAGTTACCAATACTAGTATTACACCATCTATTAGTTTCCAATAATAGTACTACACTATCTGTTAGTTAATACTACTTGTATTACACCATCTGTTAGTTACCAATATTAGTACTACACCATTTGTTAGTTAACAATACTAGTACTACACCATTTGTTAGTTACCAATATGAGTACTACACCATTTGTTAGTTACCAATACTAGTACTACACCATCTATTAGTCAACAAAATTAGTACTACACTAGTATTATACCACCTGTTAGTTAGAATACTAGTATTACACCATATGTTAGTTACCAATATTAGTATTACACCATTTCTTAGTTACCAATACTAGTGTTACACCATCTGGTAGTTACCAATACTAGTACTGCGCCATCTGTAAGTTAACAATACTAGTATTACACCATCTATTAGTTAGCAATATTAGTATTAGAGCATCAGGTAATTACCAATACTAGTATTACTCCATCTGTTAGATACCAATATTAGTATTACACCATCTATTACTTAACAAGTGTAGAATTACACATCTGTTAGTTACCAGTATTAGTATTACACCATCTGTTAGTTGCCAAAACTAGTATTACACCGTCTGTTTATTAGAATACTAGTATTACTCCATTTGATACTCACCAACATAGCATACACCATCTCTTAGTTACCAATATTAGTACTACACTATCTGTTTGTTAACAATACTAGTACTACACCATCTGTTAGTTACCAATACTAGTATTACAGCATTTGTTAGTTACCGATACTAGTATTACACCGTCTGTTAGCTAGAATTACACCATGTGTTAGTTACCAATACTCTTACAACACCATTTGTTAGTTACCAATACTAGTATTACACCGTCTGTTAATTAGAATACTAGTATTTCTGCATTTGTTAGTTACCAAATCTAGCATTACACCATCTGTTAAATACCAATATTAGTACTACACCATCTATTATATACCATTACTTGTATTACACCATCTATTAGTTTCCAATACAAGTACTACAGCATGTGTTAGTTAATAATACTAGTATTACACCATCTGTTAGTTAGAATACTAGTTCTACACCATCTGTTAGTTACCAATATAATCATTACATCATCTGTTACTTAGAATAATAATATTAGAACATCTGCTATTTACAAATATTAATATTACACCACCTGTTAGTTACCATTACTAGCATTACATTATCTGTTATTAACAAATACTAGTACTACACCATCTGTTGGTTAACAATACTAGATTACAACATCTGTTAGTTACCGATACTAGTATTACACCATCTATTAGATACCCATATTACTATTACACCATCGGTTAGTTAGTATACTATTATTACATCATATGTTAGTTACCAATACTAACATTACAACATATGTTAGTTACCAACACTAGTATTACACCTTCTGTTAGTTATCAATACTAGTACTACATCTGTTAGTTACCAAAACTAGTACTACATCATCTGTTAACTACCAACACTAGTAATACACCATCTGTTAGTTACCAAACTAGTATTACACTATTTGTTAACTACCAATACTAGTACTACACGAATCTGCTAGTTACCAATAGTAGTACTACACGATCTGTTAGATACATAAACTAATATTACATCATCTGTTAGTTACCAAGACTAGTTCTACACCATCTTTTAGTTACCAATATTAGTATTACAACATCTGGTAGTTACCAATACTAGTATTACATCTTATGTTAGTTACCATTACTAGTACTACACCATTTTACCTACTAATAGTTGTACTACACCATCTGTTAGTTACCAATGCTAGTATTATAGCGTCTGTTCATTAGAATAATATTATTACTCCATTTGTCAGTTACCAATACTAGCGTTACACCATCTTTTAGTTACCAATATTAGTATTACACCATCTGTTAGTTACCAATATTAGTATACATCATCTGTTAGTTACCAATACTAGCTTTACACTATCTGTTAGTTACCAATACTAGTACTACACTATGTTAGTTACCAATACTAGTATTACACTATCTTGTAGTTACCAATACAAGCATTAAATCATCTTTTAGTTACCAATATTGCTATTACACCATTTGTTAGTTACTAATACTAATATTACACCATCTGTTAGTTACCAATACTAGTATTACACCATCTGTTTCATAACAATGCTAGTGATACAACATCTGTTAGTTACCAATATTTTTACTATACCATTTGTTAGTTAATAATACTAGTACTACACGAGTTGTTAGTTACCAACATTAATATTACACAATCTGTTAGTTAACAAAAGTAGTACTACACTAGTATTACACCACCTGTTAGTTAGAATACTAGTATTACACCATCTGTTAGTTACCAATATTAGTATTACAATATCAGTTAGTTACCAATGCTAGTATTACAGCAAATGTTAGATACCAATACCTGTATTACTCCATATGTTAGCTATGAATACTAGTATTACATAATCTGTTAGTTACCAATATTAGTATTTCAGCATCTGTTAGTTACCAATACTAGTATTATACCATCTTTTAGTTACCAATAATATTACTAAACTATGTGTAATTTAACAATACTAGTACTACAACATCTGTTAGTTAACAATACTATTATTACACCATCTTTTAGTTACCAATACTAGCTTTACACTATCTGCTAGTTACCAATACTAGTAATACACCATTTGTTAGTTACCAATACTAGTACTACACCATTTTGTTAGTTACCAATACAAGTACTACACCATCTGTTATTTAACAATACTATTATTCCACGATCTTTTAGTTACCAATATTATTATTACGTCTGTTAATTAGAATACTAGTATTACACCATTTGTTAGTTACCAAAACTAGTACTACACAATCTGTTAGTTACCAATATTAGTATTACACCATCTGTTAAATACCAATACTAGCATTAAACCATCTGTTAGTTACCAATACTAGTATTACACCATATGTTATTTACAAATACTAACATTAAACCATCTGTTAGTTACACATATTTGTATTACACCATATGTTAGTTACCAATACTAGTATTACACCATCTGTTAGTTACCACTCCTAGTAACTGTTAACTACAAATAGTAGTACTACACCATCTGTTAGTTACCAATAATAGTACTACACCATCTGTTAGTTTACAATACTAGTATTACACCACCTGTTAGTTACCAATATTAGTACTAAAGCATTGTTTTGTTACCAATACTAGTATCACACCATCTATTATTTACCAATACTAGTATTACACAATCTGTTAGTTACCAATACTAGCTTTACACTATATGTTAGTTAGCAATACTAATATGACACTATCTGTTAGTTACCAATACTAACATTAAACCCTCTGTTATTTACCTAATATTAGTATTAGACCATCTGTTAGTTAGAATACCAGTATTACACTATCTATTAGTTACAAAAATTAGTACTACACCATCTTTTGTTTACCAATACTAGTATTACATCATCTGTTAGTTACGAATACTAGTATCACACCATCTGTTAGTAACCAAATCTAATATTACACCAAATGTTAGTTAACAATAATAGTATTACACCATATGTTAGTTAACACTACTAGTATTACACCATATGTTAGCTACCAATATAGTATTACAGTATATGTTTAGTTACCAATACTAATACTACGCCATCTGTTAGTGACACAAACTAGTGCTTCAACATCTGTGCAGTTATCAATAATAGTAATAAACCATTTGTTATCTACCCAATCCAGTACTACACCATTTGTAAACTAACAAAACTATTACTGCACCATCTATTAGTTACCAATCCTAGTACTACATCATCTATTAGTTTCTAAAACTAGTACTACATCATCTGTTAACTACCAAAACTACTATTACCTCATCTGTTAATTACCAATACTAGTACTACATCATATATTAGCTACCAATGTTAGTACTATACCATCTGTTAATTTACATAAACTAGTATTACACCATATGTTAGTTAACATTACTAGTATTAGACCATATGTTAGTTACCAATACTAGCATTACTCCATCTGTTAGTTACCAATACTAGTTTTGACCAACTATTAGTTACCAATACTAGTACTACACCATCTATTAGTTACCAATATTAGTATTACACCATCTGTTAGATATCAATACTCGCATTATACCATCTGTTAGTTACCAATACTAGTATTACACCATATGTTAGTTACCAATACTTGTATTACTCAATTTGTTAATTACCAATAGTGGCATTACACTATATGTTAGTTACCAATACTAGTATTACACCATCTATTAGTCTCCAATACTAGTACTACACCATCTGTTAGTTAATAATACTAGTATTACACCATCTATTAGTTTCCAATACTAGTACTACACCATCTGTTAGTTAATAATACTAGTATTACACCATCTATTACACACCAGTATTAGTATTACACTAACTGTTAGTTTGAATACTAGTATTACACCATCTGTTAGTTACCAATACTAGCATTACACTATATGTTAGTTATACATATTAGTACTACACCTTCTGTTAGTTACCAATACTAGTACTACACAATTTGTTAGTTACCAATACTAGTATTACACCATATGTTAGTTACCAATAGTAGCATTACACCTCATTTAATTACCAATATTAGTATTACACTATCTGTTAGTTACCAATACTAGTATTACACCATCTGCTAGTTACCAGTACTACTCTTACACCATCTGTTACTTACCAATATTAGTACTACACCATCTATTACTTACCAATACTAGCATTACATTATATGTTACTTAACAATACTAGTATTAGACCATCTATTAGTTACCAATACTAGTACCACACCTTCTGTTAGTTACCAATACTAATAATACACCTTATGTTAACTACAAATACTAGTACTAAACCATATGTTAGTTCCCAATACTAGTATTACACCATCTGTTAATTACAAATATTAGTACCAGACCATATGTTTGCTACCAAATCTAGTACTACATTATCTGTTAGTTACAAATACTAGTACTACACCATCTGTTAACTAACAAATCTATAACTACGCATTATGTTACTTACCATAGCTAGTTCTGCAGCATCTATTAGTTACCACTCCTAGTATTACAGCATCTGCTAACTACCAGTACTAGTACTACACCATCTGTTAGTTACCAATACTATTACTACACCATCTGTTAGTTTGCAATACTAGTATTACATCATCTGTTAATTACCAATATTAGTATAACACCATCCCTTTGTTACCAATACTAGAATTACACCATCTATTAGTTACCAATACTAGTACTACACTATCTGTTAGTTACCAATACTAGTATTACACCATCTTTTAGTTTCCAATACTAGTATTACACCATCTGTAGTTCCCGATTCTAGCTTTACACTATATGTTAGTTACCAATACTAGTATGACACTATCTGTTAGTTACCAATATTAGTATTACACCATATGTAAGTTACCAATATTAGTATTAAACCATCGGTTAGTTAGAAAACTACTATTACACCATATTTTAGTTACCAATACTAGTATTTCACTATCTGTTAGCTACCAATACTAGTATCACACCATCTGTTAGTTACCAAAAACTACCATTATACCATCTGTTATTTACCAATACTAGTAGTACAGTATATGTTAGTTATCAATACTAATACTACACCATCTGTTAGTGATCCAAACTAGTGCTACAACATATGTGCAGTTATCAATAATAGTACTAAACCATTTGTTATCTACCCAATCTAGTACTACACCATTTGTAAACTAAAAAAACTGTTATTGCACTATCTCTTAGTAACCAGTACTAATATTACACCATCTGTTAGTTACCAATACTAGTACTACATCATCTGTTAGTTACCAAAACTAGTACTACATCATCTGTTAAGTACCAAAACTACTATTACTCCATCTGTTAGTTACCAATACTAGTACTACAACATATATTAGCGACGAATAGAAGAACTGCACCATCTGTTAGTTACATAAACTAGTATTACATAATCTGTTAGTTACCAAAACTAGTACTACATCATCTGTTAATTACCAAAACTAGTACTAACCCATCTGTTAGTTACCAAAACTAGTACTACACAATTTGTTAACTACCAATACTAGTACTACACCATTATTTTACCAATACTAGTATTACACCATCTGTTAGTTACCAATACTAGCTTTACACTATATGTTAGTTACTAATACTAGTATTACACTATCTGTTAATTACCAATACTAACATTACACCATCTGTTAGTTACCAATATTAATATTACACCATATGTTAGTTAACAATACTAGTATTACACCATCGGTTAGTTAGCATACTAGTATTACACCATATGTTAGTTACCAATACTAGTATTACACCATCTGTTAGTTACCAACACTAGTATTACACCATTTGTTAGTTACCAATACTTGTATTACACCATCTGCTAGCTAGAATACTAGTATGACACCATATGTTAGTTACCAATATTAATATTACATCATCTGTTACTTAGAATAATAAAATTACACCATCTGTTAGTTACCAACACTAGTATTAAACTATTTCTATTTGAAATTAAGTTCAAAATTCATTTTCTTATTTAATATTTATTGTTTTAATTGTTTCATTTCTCTCCATGTTTAACCTCCACTCAATAGAGAATGACATCGCTGTTTTGATCTTGTGGAACCCTATTAAAACTGACAATTGTGTACAGTACGCTCCGTTGGCAATGGAGGGGGAAACATTTGATAATAAATCATGTATCACTGCTGGATGGGGAGATTTAGGATGTGAGTTACCTCCCTTTCTTACTAACCTCTTCTTTGGCCTTTATGTATGTGTGTGATTGTGGTGGTGTGTGGTGTGTTTCTGTGTGGTGTTTGTGTGGTGGTGGTGGTGGTGTGTGTGTGTGGTGGTGTGTGGTGGTGGTGTGGTGGTGTGGTGTTTGTGTTTTGTGGTGGTGGTGGTGTTGATGTGTGTTTGGTGGTGGTGGTGTGTGTGGTGGTGTGCGTGTGGTGGTGGTGTGTGGTGGTGGTGTGTGGTGTGTGTGGTGGTGTGTGTGTGGTGTGTGTGTGGTGGAGGTGGTGGTGGTGGTGGTGGTAGTGTATGTGTAGTGGTGGTGGTAGTGGTGTGTGTGATGGTGGTGGTGTGTGTGTGTGCTGTATAGTGGTTTGTGTGTGTGTTTGATGTTGGTGGTGTGCGTGTTTTGTGGCGGTGATGTGTGTTTGTTGGTGGGGGGTCGTGTGTGGTGGTGGTGTGTAGTGTGTGTGGTGGTGCATGGTGTGTTTCTGTGTGGTGGTGGTGTGTGTGTGTGGTGGTGTGTGTGTGGTGTGGTTATGTTTGGTGTGTGGTGTGTTTCTGTTTTGTGGTGGTGGTGTTGATGTGTTTGGTGGTGGTGTGTGGTGTGTTTGGTGGTGGTGTGTGGTGTGTGGTGGTGGTTTGTGGTGGTGGTGTGTGGTGGTGTGTGGTGGTGGTGTCTGGTGTGTGGTGGTGGTCTGTGGTGTGTGGTGGTGGTGTGTGGTGGTGGTTTGTGGTGTGTGGTGGTGGTGGTGGTGGTGGTGTGTGATCGTGTGTGGTGGTGTGTGGTGTGCTGGTGTTTGGTGTGTGGTGTGTTGTGGTAATGTGTATGGTGTGTGGTGTGTTTCTGTGTGGTGTTTCTGAATTGTGTGTGGTGGTGTGTGGTGTGTGGTGGTGGTGTGTGGTGTGTGGTGTATGGTGGTGGTGTGTGGTGTATGGTGGTGGTGTGTGGTGGTGGTGTGTGGTGTGTGGTGTATGGTGGTGGTGTGTGGTGTATGGTGGTGTGTGTGGTGGTGGTGGTGTGTGTTGATGTGTGTGTGGTGGTGTGTGGTGTTGGTGTGTGGTGGTGGTGTGTGTGGTGGTGGTGTGTGGTGTGTGATGTTGGTGTGTGGTGTTTGGTGGTAGTGGTGTGTGTTGATGTGTGTGTGGTGGTGTGTGGTGTTGGTGTGTGGTGGTGGTGTGTGTGGTGGTGGTGTGTGGTGTGTGATGTTGGTGTGTGGTGTTTGGTGGTAGTTATGGTGGTGGTTTGTGGTGTGTGGTGGTGGTGTGTGGTGTGTTTTTGTGTGGTGTGTTTCTGTGTGTTGTTTGTGAATTGTGGTGGTGGTGTTGAACTGTGTGTGGTGGTGTGTGGTGGTGTGTGGTGGTGTGTGGTGGTGTGTGGTGGTGTGTGGTGGTGTGTGGTGGTGTGTGATGATGGTGGTATGCGGTGGTGTGTGCTGTGTGGAGGTGTTTGGTGTGTGGTGTGTTGTGGTGGTGTGTGGAGGTGTTTGGTGTGTGGTGTGTGGTGGTTGTGGTGGTGGTGTGTGGTGTGTTTCTGTTTTGCGGTGAAGCTGTTGATGTGTGTGTGGTGGTGGTGTGTGGTGGTGGTGTGTGGTGGTGGTGTGTGTTGGTCTGTTGTGTGTGGTGGTAAGGTGTGGTGTGTAGTGGTGGTGTGTGGTGGTGGTGGTGTCTGGTGGTGGTGTGTGTTGGTGTGTTGTGAGTGGTGGTGGCGTGTGGTGGTGGTGTGTGTTCTGTTTCTGTGTGGTGTTTGTGTATTGTGGTGGTGGTTGTGGTGTGTGGTGTGTGGTGTGTGGTGTGTGGTGGTGGTGATGTGTGGTGGTGGTGTGTGGTGTGTAGTGGTGGTGTGTGGTGGTGGTGGTGTGTGTTGGTGGTGTGTGTTGGTGTGTTGTGTGTGGTGGTGGTGTTGATGTGTGTGTGTGGTGGTGGTGTTGATGTTTGTGTGGTGGTGGTGGTGTTGTGTGGTGGTGGTGGTGTGTGGTGGTGTGTGGTGTGTGGTGGTGGTGTGTGGTGTGTGGATGTGTGTTTGGTGGTGGTGTGTAGTGTGTGTGGTGTTGTGTCGTGTGTGGTGTGTGTTTCTGGTGTGTGGTGGTGGTGTGTGGTGTGTGGTGTGTGGTGGTGGTGTGTGGTGGTGTGTGGTCTGTGGTGGTGGTGTGTGGTGGTGTGTGGTCTGTGGTGGTGGTGTGTGGTGTGTGGATGTGTGTTTGGTGGTGGTGTGTAGTGTGTGTGGTGTTGTGTCGTGTGTGGTGTGTGTTTCTGGTGTGTGGTGGTGGTGTGTGGTGTGTGGTGTGTGGTGGTGGTGTGTGGTGGTGTGTGGTGTGTGGTGGTGGTGTGTGGTGGTGTGTGGTCTGTGGTGGTGGTGTGTGGTGTGTGGATGTGTGTTTAGTGGTGGTGTGTAGTGTGTGTGGTGTTGTGTCGTGTGTGGTGTGAGTTTCTGGTGTGTGGTGGTGGTGTGTGGTGTGTGGTGTGTGGTGGTGGTGGTGGTGTGTGGATGTGTGTTTGGTGGTGGTGTGTAGTGTGTGTGGTGTTGTGTCGTGTGTGGTGTGTGTTTCTGGTGTGTCGTGGTGGTGCGTGGTGTGTGGTGTGTGGTGGTGGTGGTGATTGTGTGTGGATGTGTGTTTGGTGGTGGTGTGTAGTGTGTGTGGTGTTGTGTCGTGTGTGGTGTGTGTTTCTGGTGTGTGGTGGTGTGTGGTGTGTGGTGTGTGGTGGTGGTGGTGGTGTTGATGTGTGTTTTGTGCTGGTGGTGGCGTTGATGAGTGTTTGTTGGTGGTGTGTGGTGTTGTGTGGTGTGTGGTGTGTGGTTCTGGTGTGTGGTGGTGGTGTGTGTGGTGTGTGGTGTGTGTTGGTTGTGTGTGTGGTGTATGTATGTTTTATATGCGTGCTGTGTTGTATGAGTTGTGTGTGTGAAGTGTTGCTTGTGTGTGTGGTGTAGTATGATGGGTATGTATGTGTGTCTGTGTCTCTGCTGTATGTATGTGAAATGTGTGTGATAGTATGTGTGTTCTTTCTCTTTCCACTTAGCTTCCTCACTGGAAAATGGTGTAGAAATTGGGGGTTAACTGGTAAAACAGGGGACATGAGGAGTGTGTGGATGGAGTGAGAGAGAGAGAGAGAGAGAGAGAGAGAGAGAGAGAGAGAGAGAGAGAGAGAGAGAGAGAGGGAGAGAGAGAGAGAGAGAGAGTTTAGTGAGTGGCTCGTTGAAGTAACGTAGCCGTTCATTTCATCAAGAATCATATGTATGAAACCCTTCTCGGTTAACTGTCGTTTTAAATTCGTCTGGATCAATTCAACAATCCCCCACTTCATACTGCTATTCTTTTGAATACCAAATGTAATTAGAGAGCCTTGTTTTGTTTCGTTTATCAATGCGCCCGCAAACATGCCAATATCTTTATTATGCAAACTGTTTCTGCTGTAAATAGTACTCGTTCCTTTTTGTTCTCTCTCTGTCTCTCTCTCCCTTTATCTCTTGCTGTAAAAAGTCATTCGTAAAAAATTACATTTGTATTCGGAATACGAAACAATTATTCAGAGTGCACGCATACGTTAATCAGTGTATATATATATATATATATATATATATATATATATATATATATATATATATATATATATGAAGAATTCGGGACCCCATCGGCTGAGCTCCTGACTGCCCCAAGTATCGAGGACTCTGGTGAATAATGATCTAACTGCCTTTTACTGCATCCATTTTAATTTCTAACCTCTAATCTGTACTTTTTCTTCCTAACTACTTCTCAATTCTTATTATTACTCACCACAACATATCCACTCTTCCATCTTTCTTCATATCATTGGCCATAAAAATTATTATTACCTTTTAAATACATTATAGTATTACATTTAATAATTGTTTCTACTTCAGGCACAAGGCCAGCAATTACCCAGTACATAATAATTGTTTCTACTTTAGGCACAAGGCCAGCAATTACCCAGTGCATTACTGGTACTTTATTTTATCGACCCCGTAAGGATGAAAGGCAAAGTCAACCTCGGCGGGATTTGAACTCAGATCGTAAAGGGACGTAACTATGCTGGAAACCATGGCGTCCGACCCTCTACCGATACTGCCAATCCACTGAATAATCCTTCGTAAACATAAACATTTTTTTTTACGTTAGATTTTTCCTCCTAAGTTCCTTATATTTTTTTTCCTGTCATGCTCGTCTGACTTTTACATATTACATATTACAATACATAAAAACAAACCCTAACTAATCTTCTTTATTATATTATATTATTACCATTAGAAAATATTTCGTAAACATATATATTTTCATGTTAGATTTTTTCTTTCTTAAACATTATTGTCTTCTTTGCTTTCTGCGCTCATTGATAAACAAACTATTTACAAAAATTACGCACACATATTACATTACATAAAAACAAACTTAAACACTAAATAATTCCTCTAAATTCATAACTCATCCACTCTTCTACTTCCTTTCACAGTATATCTTTAATAACATTAATATACTTACCTTATGCGTATTAACGACTGAGTAGCCCAATTTGCATATCGAGTGGGTTAATCAACTGGGTGCACCGAAAACTATAAACGGAAAAAATGAAACGAAATTTCATTTCCGACTCTTAGTACGGCTGTTACTTAAATATAAGTATGTACACGTACATACATATATGTATACAGACGTACAGTAGTATGTATATATATATATATACATACATGCACACATATATACAGGCACGTATGGATTCACAGAACATTTATAATAATACTCGGTGTGTTTGTAAACAAACATCCCGTATTAAGCCGTAGTGTCCAGCAACAATCGTTGCTCGTTTGTTCAACACTGACAAAGGAACGCTGTACTAGTTTCAAGCTTATTATCTATCGTCAGCAACGTATACCTTACTGCCAGATTGTTGAACGTATATACTAACCATATGCATATTAACGGCTGAGTAGCCCAATTTGCATATCGAGTGGGTTAATCGGCCGGGTGCACCGTAAACGATAAACGGAAAAATGAAACGAAATTTCATTTCCCACTCTTAGTACGGCTGTTTTAAATGTAAGTATGTACACGTACATACATATATGTATACAGACGTACAAACATATATGTATACAGACGTACAGTAGTATGTGTATATATATATATATACATGCACACATATATGTATATATATGCACGTATGGATTCAGCGTACATTTATTATAATGCTCGGTGTGATTGTAAAAAAACATCCCGTATACAGCCGTAGTGTCTAGCAACCATCGTTGCTCGTTTGTTTAACACTCACAAAGGAACGCTATACTAGTTTCAAGCTTATTAGCTATCGTCAGCAACGTATACCTTCCTGCCAGATTGTTGAACGTATATACTTACCTTATGCATGTTAGCGGCTGAGTAGCCCAATTTGCATATCGAGTGGGTTAATCGGCCAGGTGCGCCGAAAACGATAAACGGAAAAATGAAACGAAATTTCATTTCCCACTCTTAGTACGGCTGTTTTTAAATATAAGTATGTACACGTACATACATATATGTATACAGACTTCCAGTAGTATGTATATATCTACATACATGCACACATATATATATGCACGTATGGATTCACCGAACATTTATTATAATTCCCGGTATGTTTGTAAACAAACATCCCGTATTAAGCCGTAGTGTCTAGAAACCATCGTTGCTCGTGTGTTCAACACTGACAAAGGAACGCTGTACTGGTTTCAAGCTTATTAGCTATCGTCAGCAACGTATACCTTCCTGCTAGATTGTTGAACATATATACTTACCTTATGCATATTAACGGCTGAGTAGCCCAATTTGCATATCGAGTGGGATAATCGGCCGGGTGCTACGAAAACGATAAATGGAAAAGATGAAACGAAATTTGATTTTCCCCTCTTAGTACGGCTATTACTTAAATATAAGTATGTACACGTACATCCATATATGTATACAGACGTACAGTACTATGTATATATATATACATACATGCACACATATATATATATATGCACGTATGGATTCACCGAACATTTATTATAATACTCGGTGCGTTTGTAAACAAACATCCCGTATTAAGCCGTAGTGTCTAGCAACCATCGTTGCTCGTTTGTTCAACACTGACAAAGGAACGATGTACTAGTTTCAAGCTTATTAGCTATCGTCAGCAACGTATACCTTCCTGCCAGATTGTTGAACGTATTTATTTACCTTATGCATATTAACGGTTGAGTAGCCCAATTTGCATATCGAGTGGGTTAATCGGCCGGGTGCTACGAAAACGATAAATGGAAAAGATGAAACGAAATTTCATTTCCCACTCTTAGTACGGCTATTACTTAAATATAAGTATGTACACGTACATACATATATGTACACAGACGTACAGTAGTATGTATATATATAAACATACATGCACACACATATATATATGCACGTATGGATTCACAGAACATTTATTATAATGCTCGGTGTGTTTGTAAACAAACATCCCGTATTAAGCCGTACTGTCAAAAACCATCGTTGATCGTTTGTTCAACACTGACAAAGGAACGCTGTACTAATTTCAAGCTTATTAGCTATCGTCAGCAACGTATACCTTCCTGCCAGATTGTTGAACGTATATACTTACCTTATGCATATTAACGGATGAGTAGCCCAATTTGCATATCGAGTGGGATAATCGGCCGGGTGCACCGAATACGATAAAAGGAAAAAAAATAAAACGAAATTTCATTTTCCACTCTTAGTACGAGTGTTACTTAAATATAAGTATGTACACGTACATACATATATGTATACAGACGTACAGTACTATTTATATATATATACATACATGCACACATATATATATGCACGTATGGATTCACCGAACATTTATTATAATGCTCGGTGTGTTTGTAAACAAACATCCCGTATTAAGCTGTAGTGTCTAGCAACCATCGTTGCTCGTTTGTGCAACACTGACAAAGGAACGCTGTACTAGTTTCAAGCTTATTAGCTATCGTCAGCAACGTATACCTTCCTGCCAGATTATTGAACGTATTTATTTACCTTATGCATATTAACGGTTGAGTAGCCCAATTTGCATATCGAGTGGGTTAATCGGCCGGGTGCTACGAAAACGATAAATGGAAAAGATGAAACGAAATTTCATTTCCCATTCTTAGTACGGCTATTACTTAAATATAAGTATGTACACGTACATACATATATGCACACAGACGTACAGTAGTATGTATATATATAAACATACATGCACACATATATATATATATGCACGTATGGATTCACAGAACATTTATTATAATGCTCGGTGTGTTTGTAAACAAACATCCCGTATTAAGCCGTAGTGTCTAGCAACCATCGTTGCTCGTTTGTTCAACACTGACAAAGGAACGCTGTACTAATTTCAAGCTTATTAGCTATCGTCAGCAACGTATACCTTCCTGCCAGATTGTTGAACGTATATACTTACCTTATGCATATTTACGGCTGAGTAGCACAATTTGTATATCGAGTGGGTTAATCGGCCGGGTGCACCGAAAACGATAAACGGAAAAGATGAAACGAAATTTCATTTCCCACATTTAGTACCGCTGTTACTTAAATATAAGTATGTACACGTATATAGATATATGTCTACAGACGTACAGTATTATGTATATATATATACATACATGCACACGTTTATATATGCACGTATGGATTCACCGAAGATTTATTATAATGCTCGGTTTGTTTGTAAACAAACATCCCCTGTTAAGCCGTAGTGTCTAGTAACCATAGTTGCTCGTTTGTTCAACACTAACAAAGGAACGCTGTACTAGTTTCAAGCTTATTAGCTATGGTCAGCAACGTATACCTTCCTGCTAGATTGTTGAACGTATATACTTACCTTATGCATATTAACGGCTGAGTAGCCCAATTTGCATATCGAGTGGGTTAATCGGCCGGGTGCACCGAAAACGATAAACGGAAAAATGAAACGAAATTTCATTTCCCACTCTTAGTACGGCTGTTTTAAATGTAAGTATGTACACGTACATACATATATGTATACAGACGTACAGTAGTATGTGTATATATATATATATACATGTACACATATATGTATATATATGCACGTATGGATTCAGCGTACATTTATTATAATGCTCGGTGTGATTGTAAAAAAACATCCCGTATACAGCCGTAGTGTCTAGCAACCATCGTTGCTCGTTTGTTCAACACTCACAAAGGAACGCTATACTAGTTTCAAGCTTATTAGCTATCGTCAGCAACGTATACCTTCCTGCCAGATTGTTGAACGTATATACTTACCTTATGCATGTTAGCGGCTGAGTAGCCCAATTTGCATATCGAGTGGGTTAATCGGCCAGGTGCGCCGAAAACGATAAACGGAAAAATGAAACGAAATTTCATTTCCCACTCTTAGTACGGCTGTTTTTAAATATAAGTATGTACACGTACATACATATATGTATACAGACTTCCAGTAGTATGTATATATCTACATACATACACACATATATATATGCACGTATGGATTCACCGAACATTTATTATAATTCTCGGTATGTTTGTAAACAAACATCCCGTATTAAGCCGTAGTGTCTAGAAACCATCGTTGCTCGTGTGTTCAACACTGACAAAGGAACGCTGTACTGGTTTCAAGCTTATTAGCTATCGTCAGCAACGTATACCTTCCTGCTAGATTGTTGAACATATATACTTACCTTATGCATATTAACGGCTGAGTAGCCCAATGTGCATATCGAGTGGGATAATCGGCCGGGTGCTACGAAAACGATAAATGGAAAAGATGAAACGAAATTTCATTTGCCACTCTTAGTACGGCTGTTTTTAAATATAAGTATGTACACGTACATACATATATGTATACAGACTTCCAGTAGTATGTATATATATACATACATGCACACATATATATATGCACGTATGGATTCACCGAACATTTATTATAATTCTCGGTGTGTTTGTAAACAAACATCCCGTATTAAACCGTAGTGTCTAGAAACCATCGCTGCTCGTTTGTTCAACACTGACAAAGGAACGCTGTACTAGTTTCAAGCTTATTAGCTATCGTCAGCAACGTATACCTTCCTGCTAGATTGTGGAACGTATATACTTACCTTATGCATATTAACGGCTGAGTAGCCCAATTTGCATATCGAGTAGGATAATCGGCCGGGTGCACCGAATACGATAAACGAAAAAAAAAATAAAACGAAAGTTCATTTTCCACTCTTAGTACGGCTATTACTTAAATATAAGTATGTACACGTACATCCATATATGTATACAGACGTACAGTACTATGTATATATATATACATACATGCACACATATATATATATATGCACGTATGGATTCACCGAACATTTATTATAATACTCGGTGCGTTTGTAAACAAACATCCCGTATTAAGCCGTAGTGTCTAGCAACCATCGTTGCTCGTTTGTTCAACACTGACAAAGGAACGATGTACTAGTTTCAAGCTTATTAGCTATCGTCAGCAACGTATACCTTCCTGCCAGATTGTTGAACGTATTTATTTACCTTATGCATATTAACGGTTGAGTAGCCCAATTTGCATATCGAGTGGGTTAATCGGCCGGGTGCTACGAAAACGATAAATGGAAAAGATGAAACGAAATTTCATTTCCCACTCTTAGTATGGCTATTACTTAAATATAAGTATGTACACGTACATACATATATGTACACAGACGTACAGTAGTATGTATATATATAAACATACATGCACACATATATATATATATGCACGTATGGATTCACCGAACATTTATTATAATGCTCGGTGTGTTTGTAAACAAACATCCCGTATTAAGCCGTAGTGTCTAGCAACCATCGTTGCTCGTTTGTTCAACACTGACAAAGGAACGCTGTACTAGTTACAAGCTTATTAGCTATCGTCAGCAACGTATACCTTCCTGCCAGATTGTTGAACGTATATACTTACCTTATGCATATTAACGGCTGTGTAGCCCAATTAGCATATCTAGTGGGTTAATCGGCCAGGTGCACCGAAAACGATAAACGGAAAAAATGAAACGAAATTTCATTTCCCACTCTTAGTACGGCTGTTTTTAAATATAAGTATGTACACGTACTTACATATATGTATACAGACGTACAGTAGTATGTACATATATAAACATACATGCACACATATATATATATGCACGTATGGATTCACCGAAGATTTATTATAATGCTCGGTTTGTTTCTAAACAAACATCCCGTATTAAGCCGTAGTGTCTAGTAACCATAGTTGCTCGTTTGTTCAACACTAACAAAGGAACGCTGTACTAGTTACAAGCTTATTAGCTATGGTCAGCAACGTATACCTTCCTGCTAGATTGTTGAACGTATATACTTACCTTATGCATATTAACGGCTGAGTAGCCCAATTTGCATATCGAGTGGGATAATCGGCTGGGTGCACCGAATACGATAAAAGGAAAAAAAATAAAACGAAATTTCATTTTCCACTCTTAGTACGAGTGTTACTTAAATATAAGTATGTACACGTACATCCATATATGTATACAGACGTACAGTACTATGTATATATATATACATACATGCACACATATATATATATATGCACGTATGGATTCACCGAACATTTATTATAATACTCGGTGCGTTTGTAAACAAACATCCCGTATTAAGCCGTAGTGTCTAGCAACCATCGTTGCTCGTTTGTTCAACACTGACAAAGGAACGATGTACTAGTTTCAAGCTTATTAGCTATCGTCAGCAACGTATACCTTCCTGCCAGATTGTTGAACGTATTTATTTACCTTATGCATATTAACGGTTGAGTAGCCCAATTTGCATATCGAGTGGGTTAATCGGCCGGGTGCTACGAAAACGATAAATGGAAAAGATGAAACGAAATTTCATTTCCCACTCTTAGTACGGCTATTACTTAAATATAAGTATGTACACGTACATACATATATGTACACAGACGTACAGTAGTATGTATATATATAAACATACATGCACACATATATATATATGCACGTATGGATTCACCGAACATTTATTATAATGCTCGGTGTGTTTGTAAACAAACATCCCGTATTAAGCCGTAGTGTCTAGCAACCATCGTTGCTCGTTTGTTCAACACTGACAAAGGAACGCTGTACTAGTTACAAGCTTATTAGCTATCGTCAGCAACGTATACCTTCCTGCCAGATTGTTGAACGTATATACTTACCTTATGCATATTTACGGCTGAGTAGCACAATTTGCATATCGAGTGGGTTAATCGGCCGGGTGCACCGAAAACGATAAACGGAAAAAATGAAACGAAATTTCATTTCCCACTCTTAGTACGGCTGTTTTTAAATATAAGTATGTACACGTACTTACATATATGTATACAGACGTACAGTAGTATGTACATATATAAACATACATGCACACATATATATATATGCACGTATGGATTCACCGAAGATTTATTATAATGCTCGGTTTGTTTCTAAACAAACATCCCGTATTAAGCCGTAGTGTCTAGTAACCATAGTTGCTCGTTTGTTCAACACTAACAAAGGAACGCTGTACTAGTTACAAGCTTATTAGCTATGGTCAGCAACGTATACCTTCCTGCTAGATTGTTGAACGTATATACTTACCTTATGCATATTAACGGCTGAGTAGCCCAATTTGCATATCGAGTGGGATAATCGGCTGGGTGCACCGAATACGATAAAAGGAAAAAAAATAAAACGAAATTTCATTTTCCACTCTTAGTACGAGTGTTACTTAAATATAAGTATGTACACGTACATCCATATATGTATACAGACGTACAGTACTATGTATATATATATACATACATGCACACATATATATATATATGCACGTATGGATTCACCGAACATTTATTATAATACTCGGTGCGTTTGTAAACAAACATCCCGTATTAAGCCGTAGTGTCTAGCAACCATCGTTGCTCGTTTGTTCAACACTGACAAAGGAACGATGTACTAGTTTCAAGCTTATTAGCTATCGTCAGCAACGTATACCTTCCTGCCAGATTGTTGAACGTATTTATTTACCTTATGCATATTAACGGTTGAGTAGCCCAATTTGCATATCGAGTGGGTTAATCGGCCGGGTGCTACGAAAACGATAAATGGAAAAGATGAAACGAAATTTCATTTCCCACTCTTAGTACGGCTATTACTTAAATATAAGTATGTACACGTACATACATATATGTACACAGACGTACAGTAGTATGTATATATATAAACATACATGCACACACATATATATATGCACGTATGGATTCACAGAACATTTATTATAATGCTCGGTGTGTTTGTAAACAAACATCCCGTATTAAGCCGTAGTGTCTAGCAACCATCGTTGGTCGTTTGTTCAACACTCACAAAGAAACGCTGTACTAATTTCAAGCTTATTAGCTATCGTCAGCAACGTATACCTTCCTGCCAGATTGTTGAACGTATATACTTACCTTATGCATATTTACGGCTGAGTAGCACAATTTGCATATCGAGTGGGTTAATCGGCCGGGTGCACCGAAAACGATAAACGGAAAAGATGAAACGAAATTTCATTTCCCACACTTAGTACCGCTGTTACTTAAATATAAGTATGTACACGTACATACATATATGTATACAGACGTACAGTAGTTTGTATATATATACATCCATGCACACATATATATATATGCACGTATGGATTCACCGAACATTTATTATAATGCTCGGTGTGTTTGTAAACAAACATCCCGTATTAAGCCGTACTGTCAAAAACCATCGTTGATCGTTTGTTCAACACTGACAAAGGAACGCTGTACTAATTTCAAGCTTATTAGCTATCGTCAGCAACGTATACCTTCCTGCCAGATTGTTGAACGTATATACTTACCTTATGCATATTAACGGATGAGTAGCCCAATTTGCATATCGAGTGGGATAATCGGCCGGGTGCACCGAATACGATAAAAGGAAAAAAAATAAAACGAAATTTCATTTTCCACTCTTAGTACGAGTGTTACTTAAATATAAGTATGTACACGTACATACATATATGTATACAGACGTACAGTACTATTTATATATATATACATACATGCACACACATATATATGTACGTATGGATTCACCGAACATTTATTATAATGCTCGGTGTGTTTGTAAACAAACATCCCGTATTAAGCTGTAGTGTCTAGCAACCATCGTTGCTCGTTTGTGCAACACTGACAAAGGAACGCTGTACTAGTTTCAAGCTTATTAGCTATCGTCAGCAACGTATACCTTCCTGCCAGATTATTGAACGTATTTATTTACCTTATGCATATTAACGGTTGAGTAGCCCAATTTGCATATCGAGTGGGTTAATCGGCCGGGTGCTACGAAAACGATAAATGGAAAAGATGAAACGAAATTTCATTTCCCACTCTTAGTACGGCTGTTACTTAAATATAAGTATGTACACGTACATACATATATGCACACAGACGTACAGTAGTATGTATATATATAAACATACATGCACACATATATATATATATGCACGTATGGATTCACAGAACATTTATTATAATGCTCGGTGTGTTTGTAAACAAACATCCCGTATTAAGCCGTAGTGTCTAGCAACCATCGTTGCTCGTTTGTTCAACACTGACAAAGGAACGCTGTACTAATTTCAAGCTTATTAGCTATCGTCAGCAACGTATACCTTCCTGCCAGATTGTTGAACGTATATACTTACCTTATGCATATTTACGGCTGAGTAGCACAATTTGCATATCGAGTGGGTTAATCGGCCGGGTGCACCGAAAACGATAAACGGAAAAGATGAAACGAAATTTCATTTCCCACATTTAGTACCGCTGTTACTTAAATATAAGTATGTACACGTATATAGATATATGTCTACAGACGTACAGTATTATGTATATATATATACATACATGCACACGTTTATATATGCACGTATGGATTCACCGAAGATTTATTATAATGCTCGGTTTGTTTGTAAACAAACATCCCCTGTTAAGCCGTAGTGTCTAGTAACCATAGTTGCTCGTTTGTTCAACACTAACAAAGGAACGCTGTACTAGTTACAAGCTTATTAGCTATGGTCAGCAACGTATACCTTCCTGCTAGATTGTTGAACGTATATACTTACCTTATGCATATTAACGGCTGAGTAGCCCAATTTGCATATCGAGTGGGTTAATCGGCCGGGTGCACCGAAAACGATAAACGGAAAAATGAAACGAAATTTCATTTCCCACTCTTAGTACGGCTGTTTTAAATGTAAGTATGTACACGTACATACATATATGTATACAGACGTACAGTAGTATGTGTATATATATATATATACATGTACACATATATGTATATATATGCACGTATGGATTCAGCGTACATTAATTATAATGCTCGGTGTGATTGTAAAAAAACATCCCGTATACAGCCGTAGTGTCTAGCAACCATCGTTGCTCGTTTGTTCAACACTCACAAAGGAACGCTATACTAGTTTCAAGCTTATTAGCTATCGTCAGCAACGTATACCTTCCTGCCAGATTGTTGAACGTATATACTTACCTTATGCATGTTAGCGGCTGAGTAGCCCAATTTGCATATCGAGTGGGTTAATCGGCCAGGTGCGCCGAAAACGATAAACGGAAAAATGAAACGAAATTTCATTTCCCACTCTTAGTACGGCTGTTTTTAAATATAAGTATGTACACGTACATACATATATGTATACAGACTTCCAGTAGTATGTATATATCTACATACATACACACATATATATATGCACGTATGGATTCACCGAACATTTATTATAATTCTCGGTATGTTTGTAAACAAACATCCCGTATTAAGCCGTAGTGTCTAGAAAACATCGTTGCTCGTGTGTTCAACACTGACAAAGGAACGCTGTACTGGTTTCAAGCTTATTAGCTATCGTCAGCAACGTATACCTTCCTGCTAGATTGTTGAACATATATACTTACCTTATGCATATTAACGGCTGAGTAGCCCAATGTGCATATCGAGTGGGATAATCGGCCGGGTGCTACGAAAACGATAAATGGAAAAGATGAAACGAAATTTCATTTGCCACTCTTAGTACGGCTGTTTTTAAATATAAGTATGTACACGTACATACATATATGTATACAGACTTCCAGTAGTATGTATATATATACATACATGCACACATATATATATGCACGTATGGATTCACCGAACATTTATTATAATTCTCGGTGTGTTTGTAAACAAACATCCCGTATTAAACCGTAGTGTCTAGAAACCATCGCTGCTCGTTTGTTCAACACTGACAAAGGAACGCTGTACTAGTTTCAAGCTTATTAGCTATCGTCAGCAACGTATACCTTCCTGCTAGATTGTGGAACGTATATACTTACCTTATGCATATTAACGGCTGAGTAGCCCAATTTGCATATCGAGTAGGATAATCGGCCGGGTGCCCGAATACGATAAACGAAAAAAAAAATAAAACGAAAGTTCATTTTCCACTCTTAGTACGGCTATTACTTAAATATAAGTATGTACACGTACATCCATATATGTATACAGACGTACAGTACTATGTATATATATATACATACATGCACACATATATATATATATATGCACGTATGGATTCACCGAACATTTATTATAATACTCGGTGCGTTTGTAAACAAACATCCCGTATTAAGCCGTAGTGTCTAGCAACCATCGTTGCTCGTTTGTTCAACACTGACAAAGGAACGATGTACTAGTTTCAAGCTTATTAGCTATCGTCAGCAACGTATACCTTCCTGCCAGATTGTTGAACGTATTTATTTACCTTATGCATATTAACGGTTGAGTAGCCCAATTTGCATATCGAGTGGGTTAATCGGCCGGGTGCTACGAAAACGATAAATGGAAAAGATGAAACGAAATTTCATTTCCCACTCTTAGTATGGCTATTACTTAAATATAAGTATGTACACGTACATACATATATGTACACAGACGTACAGTAGTATGTATATATATAAACATACATGCACACATATATATATATGCACGTATGGATTCACCGAACATTTATTATAATGCTCGGTGTGTTTGTAAACAAACATCCCGTATTAAGCCGTAGTGTCTAGCAACCATCGTTGCTCGTTTGTTCAACACTGACAAAGGAACGCTGTACTAGTTACAAGCTTATTAGCTATCGTCAGCAACGTATACCTTCCTGCCAGATTGTTGAACGTATATACTTACCTTATGCATATTAACGGCTGTGTAGCCCAATTAGCATATCTAGTGGGTTAATCGGCCAGGTGCACCGAAAACGATAAACGGAAAAAATGAAACGAAATTTCATTTCCCACTCTTAGTACGGCTGTTTTTAAATATAAGTATGTACACGTACTTACATATATGTATACAGACGTACAGTAGTATGTACATATATAAACATACATGCACACATATATATATATGCACGTATGGATTCACCGAAGATTTATTATAATGCTCGGTTTGTTTCTAAACAAACATCCCGTATTAAGCCGTAGTGTCTAGTAACCATAGTTGCTCGTTTGTTCAACACTAACAAAGGAACGCTGTACTAGTTACAAGCTTATTAGCTATGGTCAGCAACGTATACCTTCCTGCTAGATTGTTGAACGTATATACTTACCTTATGCATATTAACGGCTGAGTAGCCCAATTTGCATATCGAGTGGGATAATCGGCTGGGTGCACCGAATACGATAAAAGGAAAAAAAATAAAACGAAATTTCATTTTCCACTCTTAGTACGAGTGTTACTTAAATATAAGTATGTACACGTACATCCATATATGTATACAGACGTACAGTACTATATATATATATATACATACATGCACACATATATATATATATGCACGTATGGATTCACCAAAGATTTATTATAATGCTCGGTTTGTTTGTAAACAAACATCCCGTATTAAGCCGTAGTGTCTAGCAACCATCGTTGCTCGTTTGTTCAACACTGACAAAGGAACGCTGTACTAATTTCAAGTTTATTAGCTATCGTCAGCAACGTATACCTTACTGCCAGATTGTTGAACGTATATACTTACCTTATGCATATTTACGGCTGAGTAGCACAATTTGCATATCGAGTGGGTTAATCGGCCGGGTGCACCGAAAACGATAAACGGAAAAAATGAAACGAAACTTCATTTCCCACTCTTAGTACGGCTGTTTTTAAATATAAGTATGTACATATACATACATATATGTATACAGACGTACAGTAGTATGTATATATATACATACATGCACACATATATATATATGCACGTATGGATTCACCGAACATTTATTATAATGCTAGGTGTGTTTGTAAACAAACATCCCGTATTATGCCGTAGTGTCTAGCAACCATCGTTGCTCGTTTGTTCAACACTGACAAAGGAACGCTGTACTAATTTCAAGCTTATTAGCTATCGTAAGCAACGTATACCTTCCTGCCAGATTGTTGAACGTATATACTTACCTTATGCATATTTACGGCTGAGTAGCCCAATTTGCATATCGAGTGGGTTAATCGGCCGGGTGCACCGAATACGATAAACGGAAAAAAAATAAAACGAAATTTCATTTTCCACTCTTAGTACGAGTGTTACTTAAATATAAGTATGTACATGTACATACATATATGTATACAGACGTACAGTACTATGTATATATATATACATACATGCACACATATATATATGCACGTATGGATTCACCGAACATTTATTATAATGCTCGGTGTGTTTGTAAACAAACATCCCGTATTAAGCCGTAGTGTCTAGCAACCATCGTTGCTCGTTTATTTAACACTAACAAAGGAACGCAGTACGTGTTTCAAGCTTATTAGCTATCGTCAGAAACGTATACCTTCCTGCCAGATTGTTGAACGTATATACTTACCTTATGCATATTAACGGCTGAGTAGCCCAATTTGCATATCGAGTGGGTTAATCGACCGGGTGCACAGAAAACGATAAACGGAAAAGATGGAATGAAATATCATTTCCCACTCTTAGTACGGCTGTTACTTAAATATAAGTATGTACACGTACATACAATAATGTATACAGACGTGCAGTAGTTTGTATATATATATACATACATGCACACATATATATATGTACGTATGGATCCACCGATTATTTATTATAATGCTCGGTGTGTTTGTAAACAAACATCCCGTATAAAACCGTAGTGTCTAGCAACCATCGTTCGCTCGTTTTTTCAACACTCACAAAGGAACGCTATACTAGTTTCAAGCTTATTAGTTATCGTCAACAACGTATACTTTCCTGCCAGATTGTTGAACGTATATACTAACCTTATGCATATTAACGCCTGAGTAGCCAAATTTGCATATCGAGTGTGTTAATCGGCCGGGTGCACCGAAAACGATAAACGGAAAAAATGAAACGAAATTTCATTTCCTACTCTTAGTACGGCTTTTTTTTAAGTATAAGTATGTACGCGTACATACATATATGTATACAGACGTACAGTAGTATGTATATATATATACATACATGCACACATTAATATATGCACGTATGGATTCACCGAACATTTATTACAATGCTCGGTGTGTTTGTAAACAAACATCACGTATTAAGCCGTAGTGTCTAGTAACCATCGTTGCTCATTTGTTCAACATTGACAAAGGAACACTGTGCTAGTTTCAAGCTTATTAGCTATCGTCAGCAACGTATACCTTCCTGCCAGATTGTTGAACGTATATACTTACCTTATGCATATTAACGGCAGAGTAGCTCAATTTGCATATCGAGTGGGTTAATCGGCCGGGTGCACAGAAAACGATAAACGGAAAAGATGAAACGAAATATCATTTCCACTCTTAGTACGACTGTTACCTAAATATAAGTATGTACACGTACATACATATATGTATACAGACGTACAGTAGTATGTATATATATATATATATACATACATGCACACATATATATATATGCACGTATGGATTCACAGAACATTTATTATAATTCTCGGTGTGTTTGTAAACAAACATCCCGGATTATGCCGTAGTGTCTGGTAACCATCGTTGCTCGTTTGTTCAGCACTCACAAAGGAACGCTGTACTAATTTCAAGCTTATTAGCTATCGTCAGCAACGTATACCTTCCTGCCAGAATGTTGAACGTATATACTTACCTTATGCATATTAACGGCTGAGTAGCCCAATTTGCATGTCGAGTGGGGAAACCGGCCGGGTGCACCGATACGATAAACGGAAAAAATGAAACGAAATTTCATTTCCAACTCTTAGTACGGCTGGTACTTAGATATAAGTCTGTACACGTACATAGATATATGTATACAGACGTACAGTATTATGTATATATATATACATACATGCACACATATATATATGCACGTATGGATTCACCGAAGATTTATTATAATGCTCGCTGTGTTTGTAAACAAACATACCGTATTAAGCCGTTGTATGTAGCAACCATCGTTGCTCGTTTGTTCAACACTGTCAAAGGAACGCTGTACTAGTTTCAAGCTTATTAGCTATCGTCAGCAACGTATACCTTCCTGCCAGATTGTTGAACGTATATACTTACCTTATGCATATTAACGGCTGTGTAGCCCAATTTGCATGTCTAGTTGGTTAATCGGCCGGGTTCACTGAAAACGATAAACCGAAAAAATGAAACGAAATTTCATTTCCCAGGCTTAGTACGGCTGTTACTTAGATATAAGTCTGTACACGTACATAGATATATGTATACAGACGTACAGTATTATGTATATATATACATACATGCACACATATATATATGCACGTATGGATTCACCGAAGATTTATTATAATGCTCGCTGTGTTTGTAAACAAACATACCGTATTAAGCCATAGTGTCTAGCAACCATCGTTTCTCGTTTGTCAAAACTGTCAAAGGAACGCTGTACTAGTTTCAAACTTTTTAGCTATCTTCAGCAACGTATACCTCACACCAGATTGTTGAACGTACAACTTACCTTATGCATATTAACGGCTGAGTAGCCCAATTTGCATATCGAGTGGGTTAATCAGCCAGGTGCAACGAAAACGATAAATGGTAAAAATGAAACGAAATTTCATTTCCCACTCTTAGTACGGCTGGTACTTAAATATAAGTCTGTACACGTTCATAGATATATGTATACAGACTTACAGTATTATGTATATATATATACATACATGCACACATATATAAATGCACGTATGGATTCACCGAACATTTATTATAATGCTCGGTGTGTTTGTAAACAAACATCCCGTATTAAGCCGTAGTGTCTAGCAACCATCTTTGCTCGTTTGTTCAACACTCACAAAAGAACGCTGTACTTGTTTCAAGCTTATTAGTTATCGTCAACAACGTATACCTTCCTGCCTGATTGTTGAACGTATATACTTACCTTATGCATATTAACGACTGAGTAGCCCAATTTGCATATCGAGTTGGTTAATCGGCCGGGTTCACTGAAAACGATAAACCGAAAAAATGAAACGAAATTTCATTTCCCAGGCTTAGTACGGCTGTTACTTAAATATAAGTATGTACACGTACATACATATATGTATACAGACGTACAGTAGTATGTATATATATATACATACATGCACACACATATATATATATATATATATATATATATGCACATATGGATTCACCGTACATTTATTATAATGCTCGCTGTGTTTGTAAACAAACATCCCGTATTAAGCCATAGTGTCTAGCAACCATCGTTGCTCGTTTGTTCAACACTGACAAAGGAACGCTGTACTAGTTTCAAGCTTATTAGCTATCGTCAGCAACGTATATCTTCCTGCTAGAATGTTGAACGTATATACTTACCTTATGCATATTAACGGCTGAGTAACCCAATTTGCATATCTAGAGGGTTAATCGGCCAGGTGCACCGAAAACGATAAACGGAAAAAATGAAACCTAATTTCATTTCCCACTCTTAGTACGGCTGTTTTTAAATATAAGTATGTACACGTACATACATATATGTATACAGACGTACAGTAGTATGTATATATATACATACATGCACACATATATAGATGCACGTATGGATTCACAGAACATTTATTATAATGCTCGGTGTGTTTGTACACAAACATCCCGTATTAAGCCGTAGTATGTAGCAACCATCGTTGCTCGTTTGTTCAACACTGACAAAGGAACGCTGTACTAGTTTCAAGCTTATTAGCTATCGTCAGCAACGTATACCTTCCTGCTAGAATGTTGAACGTATATACTTACCTTATGCATATTAACGGCTGAGTAGCCCAATTTGCATATCGAGTGGGTTAATCGGCCGGGTGCACCGAAAATGATAAAGGGAAAAAATGAAACGAAATTTCATTTCCCACTCTTAGTACGGCTGTTTTTAAATATAAGTATGTACACGTACATACATATATGTATACAGACGTACAGTAGTATGTATATATATACATACATGCACACATATATAGATGCACGTATGGATTCACAGAACATTTATTATAATGCTCGGTGTGTTTGTACACAAACATCCCGTATTAAGCCGTAGTATGTAGCAACCATCGTTGCTCGTTTGTTCAACACTGACAAAGGAACGCTGTACTAGTTTCAAGCTTATTAGCTATCGTCAGCAACGTATACCTTCCTGCCAGATTGTTGAACGTATATACTTACCTTATGCATATTAACGGCTGAGTAGCCCAATTTGCATGTCGAGTGGGGAAACCGGCCGGGTGCACCGAAACGATAAACGGAAAAAATGAAACGAAATTTCATTTCCAACTATTAGTAAGGCTGGTACTTAGATATAAGTCTGTACACGTACATAGATATATGTATACAGACGTACAGTATTATGTATATATATACATACATGCATACATATATATATGCACGTATGGATTCACCGAAGATTTATTATAATGCTCGCTGTGTTTGTAAACAGACATACCGTATTAAGCCATAGTGTCTAGCAACCATCGTTTCTCGTTTGTCAAAACTGTCAAAGGAACGCTGTACTAGTTTCAAACTTATTAGCTATCTTCAGCAACGTATACCTCACACCAGATTGTTGAACGTACAACTTACCTTATGCATATTAACGGCTGAGTAGCCCAATTTGCATATCGAGTGGGTTAATCAGCCAGGTGCAACGAAAACGATAAACGGTAAAAATGAAACGAAATTTCATTTCCCACTCTTAGTACGGCTGGTACTTAAATATAAGTCTGTACACGTACATAGATATATGTATACAGACTTACAGTATTATGTATATATATATACATACATGCACACATATATAAATGCACGTATGGATTCACCGAACATTTATTATAATGCTCGGTGTGTTTGTAAACAAACATCCCGTATTAAGCCGTAGTGTGTAGCAACCATCTTTGCTCGTTTGTTCAACACTCACAAAAGAACGCTGTACTAGTTTCAAGCTTATTAGTTATCGTCAACAACGTATACCTTCCTGCCAGATTGTTGAATGTATATACTTACCTTATGCATATTAACGACTGAGTAGCCCAATTTGCATATCGAGTTGGTTAATCGGCTGGGTTCACTGAAAACGATAAAGCGAAAAAATGAAACGAAATTTCATTTCCCAGTCTTAGTACGGCTGTTACTTAAATATAAGTATGTACACGTACATACATATATGTATACAGACGTACAGTAGTATGTATATATATATAAATACATGCACACACATATATATATATATATATGCACATATGGATTCACCGTACATTTATTATAATGCTCGCTGTGTTTGTAAACAAACATCCCGTATTAAGCCATAGTGTCTAGCAACCATCGTTGCTCGTTTGTCAAAACTCTCAAAGGAACGCTGTACTAGTTTCAAACTTATTAGCTATCTTCAGCAACGTATACCTTACACCAGATTGTTGAACGTACAACTTACCTCATGCATATTAACGGCTGAGTAGCCCAATTTGCATATCGAGTGGGTTAATCGGCCGGGTGCACCGAAAACGATAAACGGAAAAGATGAAACGAAATTTCATTTCCCACTCTTAGTACGGCTGATTTTAAAAATAAGTATGTACACGTACATACATATATGTATAAAGACGTACAGTAGTATGTATATATATATATACATACATGCACACATATATATATGCACGTATGGATTCACAGAACATTTACTATAATGCTCGGTGTGTTTGTAAACAAAGATCCCGTATTAAGCCGTAGTGTCTAGCAAGCATCGTTACTCGTTTGTTCAATACTGACAAAGGAATGCTGTACTAGTTTCAAGCTTATTAGCTATCGTCAGCACCGTATACGTTCCTGCCAGATTGTTGAACGTATATACTTACTTTATGCATATTAACAGCTGAGTAGCCCAATTTGCATATCGAGTCGGTTAATCGGCCAGGCGCACCGAAAACGATAAACGGAAAAAATGAAACGGAATTTCATTTACCACTCTTAGTACGGCTGTTACTTAAATATAAGTATGTACACGTACATCCATATATGTATACAGACGTACAGTAGTATGTATATATATACATACATGCACACATATATATATGCACGTATGGATTCACCGAACATTTATTATAATGCTCGGTGTGTTTGTAAACAAATATCCAGTATTAAGCCGGTGGTCAAACATAACAGTATAGAATTAAATAAAGTTAAGAAAAGTATAATAGAATTCTTTAAAACATACGACCTTAAATTAGAAGTAGAAAATGGTACCAAAATAGTTAATTTCCTTGACGTTACCTTTAACTGAAACACTGGCTTCTATTACCCTTTTCATAAGCCTAATGAAAACTTAAATTCTGTTAGTAACTATTCAAATCACCCTAGATCTGTAAAAAAAAGATATAGTAATTAGTGTGCAAAAACGTATTAATAAAATATCAGCTAATAAAGATATATTTGATAAAAATGCTGAATACTACAACAACGCGTTAAAAAGAGCAGGATATATGAATAATATAGAATATGTAGATAATAACAATCCCCGGTATTATTCCTAATAATAATAAACTCAAACACACATACGCTAAATAAATCGAGAATACGAACTAGATCCAAACCAGTCATATGGTTCGCACCCCCTACTTCGGTCGCAGTTAAAACACCAATTGCATAACTATTATTTAAAGCTCTTGACACCTCTTTCCCTACTCAACATAAATTCCATTCCATTGTTAATAGACATACCATTAAATTCGCAAATTCTACAACCAGTAACATGGCCCAAAACATCGCCAAATTAAACGCCAAAATCCTAAAACCAAACCAACATAATGATCATAATAATAGAGTTAACATTAATGATACTAAACCAAAATGTAATTGTAGAAATAAAAATAATTGCCCTTTGCAAAATAATTGTTTAGATAGTAATTTGGTTTATAAATGCACCATAAAAACTGACCATAAAACATACAATTACATTGGATCAACCTCGTCCACATTCAAACTTCATTTCGCGAACCATAAATGCTCATTCTCGAACTCTAAGAAGAAATCATCCACGTCTTTATCACAGCTCATATGGTCTTTAAATAGAGAAGAATCTAGAATACTCCATTCTTTGGACAAAACTTCGGAACTGTGGAATTTACCGCAACTCTAGTATATCAAATAACTGCCCGCTCTGTACAATGGAGACCCTGTTGATTATTAATAATTATGAGACCCTAATTAACAAAAAAAAATGAATTATTCTCTAATTGCCTCCATAAAGCTACGTCCACTTTTTTAGCCTCACATAAAACGAGAAAGAAAGAACCAATAACAACTCGGTTACCAGAAATATATAATCAACAGTAAAAATCATCAATGGCCTTTAATATTGCTTTATTTTATAACTATCTATAGAAAAAACAACGTTAGAATGAATGACAATATTTCAATTAGCATGCCTAAACATTGATACACACAACATTATTTGTTAACTTTAATCAACACCATCATTTCTTTAAGTCATTATTTCTATCTATAATTTAGTACAATACCTAATCCTTACATATTTATGGAATTTATTTAACTGTGAATTTTTAATACATTTGTGATCTCTTTTAAATTTTAGTTTAATACCCAATCCAAATATTTTTATGAAACTTATCTATAACTCCAAATTTTTAATGAGTTTTTTATCTATTATTTATAATATAATATAGCATATATTTCTTTTAAATATACTTACTGCACTATGAAATCTAAATTTTGAGACGGATTCAAACTTATATATAAATGTGAATTTTTCGCTGTACTTTGGATCTCTTATTTATTTATTTATTTATTTATTTATAATATAATGTATTATAATATATATGTAATTATATATTGTATTTTATATATTTTTAAATATTTTTAAATATAGCTACCACATTTCTATATATATGATTCAAATATAGAGAAAATATCCAAACTAAAAATTATTATAGACATTATTTTGAACTCTATATTATACATGCACTCATTGTTTGTTTTACTTATATGTATATATATATATGCAAAAGTTCTATTTAAAATTGTTGGGATACAACAAGTAAATATTTTATAACTGATATAAAGCACTCGACGAGTTTTTGGAGTAGATATACGATATTAATAAATGGAAACTATATTTATAAAACCATATTTATTTCATTATACATATTTCAGGGATACCAAATTAAAATATGGTATGCCTTCATCAGACAAAATACAATATATAAACAGTTTTATAAATAATTTTGACGTACCCTATTAAATGCAACCATTATTTTTGGAAGCTGCCTGGATAGTGAAATGTTTATTGTTTTATTAGTTATAGTGTTAAGCACAATTAGAAAAAGACGGAGAGAAAGAAAGAAAAGACGGAGAGAGAGAAAGAAGGAGAGAGAGAAAAAGAAAACCTGGAGAAATATCGGAGAGAGAGAGAAATGTATGTAGAAAAGAAAGAGATAAATAGATAGGAGGAAATAAAAAGAAAGAAAAAAGGAAGAAATAAGAAAAACAAAAGAAAGCAACAGAGAGATAATAAGTCATCATACAGATAGAAAAACTCAAGAGAGAGAAAATACTATATAGAGAGAGGGGAGATATATGCATAATTACATACAGAGTGATTTAATGTTTATTTTCATTGATTATTTGCTCCAGGAACTTGTTGAGTGCTCTATATCAGCTATAAACATTTATACCTTAATCTATTTATTTATTTATTCATTATTTGTCGTATTCCCAACTATTTGTTTACCCCTTTCACCTTTTTATTTTTATATATATGTATAACATTTAGGCATTTGCTTGTATATATATATATATATATATATGTAGAGGTTATATTTAATTTGTGGGGATACAAGCAAAATATTTTTATAACTGATATAAAGCACTCAACAAATTATTGGAGTAAATATATTAACAAATGGAAACTATATTTATAAAACCATATTTATTTCATTATACATATTTCAAGGGCCACCAAGGTAAACTATGGTGCGCTTTCATTAGATAAAATATAATATAGGTTAGTTTTATAAATAAATATTGACATACCCTTAAAAAATGCAACCATTCTGGTTGGAATCTCCTGGAGAGTCCAGGTGATGTGTGTGTGCGCGCGTGTCTGTGGGTGTGTATGTGTGTTTATCTACTTTTTATTCTTTTTCCTTTCCTTCTTCCTTTTCCAGCCTCACTTTCATATAGATTATATTTTTGTTTTTAAAATCCAGTCAATAAATACACCAGGATTTTTTCATTCTGATGATTGAAAGCAAATTTTGTTTGCTTTCAAGAAACCACTGGTAAATGAAATAATTATCTTATATTGTTTATTACATAACTATTAAGCTCTGTAACCTACATTGAGCACTCTTTTTTCCTGGACCTTTCCGTCGAAATTACTTCATATATATATATATATATATATATATATATATATATTTATATATATGTGTGTGTGTGTGTGTGTGTGTGTGTGTGTGTGTGTGTGTGTGTGTGTGTGTGTGTGTGTGTGTGTGTGTGTGTGTGTGTGTGTGTGTGTGTGTAAGCTAATTTTAGGTTTAATCAATACTTATAAGATATACTTCAATAGTGTTTCTCAGTACAAAGTTCAATAAACTTCTGTTCAGAACATCTATAATATAAATATAAACGATAACAGGATATATTAATAGAGTAACAAGTTAATATTTTGTACATATATACAGAAATATAAGATGTAACTTTAAATACATATTCCTAGATCTTATATATTATTTCTTCTGTATACATGAACAAAATATTGGGTTGTTTCTCAATTAATATATGGTGTTATTTATCGTTTATACTAATACATATATATATATATATATATATATATGCACACATGTCTATGTATGTATGTGCCTATATAAATATATATATATATATATATATATATATATATATATAAATATATAAATATATATATATATATATATATATATATATATATATATATATATATATATATAAATATATATATATATATATATACATATTTATATAGGCACATACATACATAGACATGTGTGCTTATATATATATATATATATATATATATATATATATATATATATATATATATATATATATATATATATATATATATATATATATATATATATATATATATATATATATATATAAGGGAGACGGTTTAAATACGTACATCTTCAACATATGTATTATATAATAAAATGAATTTGTTCAAATTAAGCCCCTCACTTATTATCTCGAAACTCCAATTGATACCTTACCGAGAAAATCATAAGGAATACAAATCGTTGAGTGCTTTATGTCTGTTTACGAAAATGTCAGTTGATTATTTGATCAACTGACTTTCAGCAACTGAATAATATATATATATATATATATATATATATATATATTTAATACAGAAATGGCTTCTAGATGACTAGAACTGTTTCATTCGAAGGAAATGTTTGTAGTGCTGTAGAAGCCATGTCTATATTAAATATATATACTCTGCTATGTATTGAGTACCTTACTTACTGTAGTTACCCCAGATTGAAACCGGGACACACGCACACACACAAACACATACACATGCACACACACGCACGCACGCACACACACACACATATACATATATATATATATATATATATATATATATATATATATATATATATATATATATAAGAAGTGTAAATCAACAGGGTAAAATTAGTTCCGTTTATTCACATTTGCTGCTATATATATTTCAGTGATAGACATTATTCAACAGCTATGACCTCATCAGGCAGTAAGAATTTAAGATGCGCCCAGATCCTGGGTGTGTTGTTAGTCATCTAAGGAACTGGAAGCATATTATTAAGAATGAACGAATTTCAGCATCCAAAGGATATGCCCGCCACCTCATTTGTCAGATATCATACCCCAGCCCCGCCAGCAGCCGAAAGTCTACTGAAATTCTTCAGAAAGAGGTCAAATTAAAAGTGGTTAAGACGATGTTACTTTTCCATAATTGCTTTATTGCTTGATATATATTTCTGTTACCATGGTTATTGATGTGTGTCTGTGTGTATCTATATAAAGATTACATGTAAGAAACTATTCTTATTCCAGGGCAACAAAGTTCTCCAAATGATCTACAGAAAGTTGAACTTCAGGCAATCCCCTTTAAAACGTGTGTCAAACAATCTAATATGACTATTGCGGAAGGTGTCTTTTGTGCAGGTGACTTTATATTTGGAGGAGCCAGTACCTGCCAGGTAATGATATACTTATACACTCCACATACAAACACACACATGCAGGCATATACGACAACTCACTCGATGGATCAATGCAATACATAGACCCTGGCATTCCAATTTCAAATTAGCCCTTAAACTTCTGTAATGCACCTCTCTGTAGTGTGTACCTTACATGGCTATATAGAGGTCTTTAAGGGTCTGTAATGAACCCTTCTGTGGTATGTGCCTTAGATAGCTATATAAAAGGACTTTAATGGGCCTGTAATGAACCCTTCTGAGGTCTGTGCCTTAGATGGCTATATAGTTGGACTTTAAGGGTTTGTAATGGACCCTTCTCAGGTCTGTACCCTAAATGGTTACTCTTTGGGACTTTAAGGGTCTGTAATAAGTTCCTATTGGGCCTTTCCCCTAAATGGTTACCTTTCGGAGCTTTTAGGATCTGTAATGAGCCACTTTTAGGTCTGTGCCCTAAATAGCTGCCTAGTTGGACTTTAATTGTAGCGCTGTTCCTGGGTGTACCTATATCTTTTCATTGTTGTTTTTCTTTGATAATTCCAGGGAGATTCTGGTGGACCTTTGTACTGTCCCAGTAAAATAACTGGACAAAAGGTGTTGGCTGGAGTGACATCTTTCGGTAATAAATGCAACCATGAAATCAGTGCCTTTAGTAATGTCGCCTATTTCCGAAGATGGATAGATAATCACCTTGAAACCTGACATATGGTATTGTTGAAGTCTTGGGGATTTTATTACATAAAATATTGATTAATTGATAATGAAATAAAATATTGATTAATGGATAATGAAATAAAATACTGATTAATGGATAATGAAATAAAATACTGATTAATGGATAATGAAATAAAATACTGATTAATGGATAATGAAATAAAATACTGATTAATGGATAATGAAATAAAATACTGATTAATGGATAATGAAATAAAATACTGATTAATGGATAATGAAATAAAATACTGATTAATGGATAATGAAATGTTGTTGTCTTTTCTTATTTTCTGCAATTTTAAAGGAAAGGATTTGATAGTTAGGTAATTGTATGGTTATGTAGTACAATTCAACATCGATACCCCAGTGATATGGGCCCGAGCAGTGTGTGGAAGTGTGGGAGCCCATGTACAGGCCACTTTGTGGTCCTAACAGAGGAGAACAGAGAAAACGTGACCCTGGAGGGTGGTGAAGGAGGCAACATTAAAAGAACATTCCAACTGGCGGCGAGGTTTATGCATGAGGTTGGGTAACTCAGCCGTGATAGCAGGAAATAGGGAGATGGTCAGGAGATCCAAGAACACCAGAAGTCTCAACTGCTACAGGTTTGACAACAAACTTATGAGAGAGCAACCGATACTTCCACAAGTTGCGATCCTCGGCTTGTCGGCCAATAAAATCTGGGACTGCTACCTTGGACTACAACAGGTTACCTCTGGAGAAGGTGCCATTGTACCTAAGTTATGGGGATGTACTGAATCATGTATACAATATATTCTGTATAAAGTTCTTTATTAGCCACTAAGGACGAAGCTTATTCTGTATATAATGATATAGTCTGTTAATTATAATACTTTGAAACGAACAAAATGTCCACGCTTAACAAAGGTAAAATTATTGTGGGAGGTAGTGGTGGCACTGATGTTTTTATTTACTATTAACATCAAGCGTACTGAGCGAAGAGACAGGCTTCTCGTATGTATCACCCACACACCTGATATTATATATATTTATATATATATATATATATATATATATATATATATATATGTATATATATATATATATATATATATGGAGAAAAAATTTACGAAATGGAAATGCGGGTATATAGAATTTATTAGGTAACAATTGTTTCTATAGTGTATGAGTTACCTATACCTCGCTACTTGAATAATACACAAATATTATCAAAAACCGAAAGTACACTGTAAGCCAACACACCATGTCATCAGACCTTTGTATTAGAATGATATGAAAATATTTTATACACTAGATAAAAGATAAAGAAGGAGGTAGGAAGAGAAGGGGAAGAGGGAAGTGAGTAAGGTGGAGGGAGTCTTAGGGTTTAAGACTGTCAGACTAGTAAAGATTGTGAAGAGAGAATGTTTTGGCAGCAGTTAGCTTAATGAGGCGTGCTAAGGTTGGCTGGGAAGTAGATTCTTCTAGTGGTGTTGTTCGGACAAAATTTAGTTAGAGGGGTCAAAGTAGTACAGTGTCACAGACAAGTTATTAGGGCTATTATAGTAGCAGGTAATTTCTAAAGGGGTCCAGAAAAACAGTGTTTAGTACTATTATTATAGAAAGCCATATCTAGTGTATAAACATATAAGACAGAAATTTGCAAACGTTGGTGTAAAAAGGTAACATTATATGCATTTAAAAAAAGAAAAAGTCGTTTTCAAACGATGGTTACAATATAGAGAACGTTCAATTTTGCTGTTCAAAAGTTTGTTTAGTATAGGCACCCCCAATAACCATCTTACGCATGGCTGTAATTGCAGAAATAGAAGCATTTGCCCCTTAAATGGAAACTGTTTGATTAATAATGTAATATATAAATGCACTGTGTCTACTACAGACTCCAACAAAACATATATAGGATCTACATCAAACACATTTAAGAAAAGATTTTACGCACACTCTAGTAGTTTCAACAATACTAAACTAGCTAACACCACATCTTTAGCTGAAGCGGTAAATAATTATAAAAAGAAAAAAATAGATTTCAAGTTATCGTGGAACACCATTCTACAAAGAACTCCATATCTTGGAAACAGGAGGGAATGCAGATTATGTTCAGATGAGATCTTGGAAATTACTAAATCTAAGGACGATTTATTAAATAAAAGATAGGAATTGATCATAGTTTGTAATCACCGTATACGAAAAACATTTAAATACTATAAACCTAATTAAATACTATAAACCTAATTAAATATTCTAAATAGCAACTCACTATAATTCCATATAGAGTAACATTTATTAGTACCTCTTTCCCCTAATTATATGCATTCATGCTTATTCTTTGCCTTTTAATGTTTTAGGTTCCTTAGATTTATGCGTTAATGACTAAAGGCAACAAGGTACACAACCACCCGTAATTGCATGAGTAAATATATATCTATGTATGATATGGAAATATATTTATGTGTGTGTATATATATATATATATATATGTGTGTGTATATGTATTTACGTATGTGTATATGTGTATATATATATACTTGTATATGTATGTGTACGTGTTTGTATGTATATATATATATATATATGTACATTATGAAGAGAGAAGAAACATTTAGATATAATTAGTAATAAAATGTATCATACCTAAACTGTTCCTAAATTCCTCGACTACGTAGTTTCGTGGCATAAACAAAAACAATATATCAAATGTATATATATATGTGTGTGTTTGTGTGTGTGTGTATATGTGAGTATATGTGTATGAGTGTTTATATATGAGTATTTGCACATGTATGAGGAGTGTACATATACTCACACATGTGTATATATATGTGTATGTGTGTATATATATATATATATATATATATATAAATACATATATATATATGTATGTATGAGTGTGTGTGTATATATATATGTATATATATGGGTATAGATGTGTATGTGTGGATATAGATATGTATGGATATGTATGTATATGATTATATGCATACGTGTAAATGTGTATTTAGATTTGCATCTATTTGTACGTATGTATAATTTTGGTTGGATGTCAATATAACTGTACCTCTCTCTATATAGTGTGGGTATATGCACTTTGTAATCTATGAAATTTATGTTTTTTAACTATGCCAACATGTATTTATTTGGGTTTGATTATTTATGCATAAACATACTTGATAGTATTTTAGAACGTATCATATGCTATATTATACTAAATGCAATTTACCACACAGTACTATATTGTGTTGGTTAAGTTGTATATTAACGCATTACTGTATTTCATTAACTTATTATAATTTTCATCTTTTAATATACTATCTTTCCTAGCCATAACATTAATTTATATTCACCTTAAAACTCAATACAACACTAATCACCAATTATTTTGACGTTCCTTTTAAATTCACTATACCAGATACATTCAACTATCAGTTTGACAATCCCTTTCTTCCTAATGGATTTTTATGCCAATTCTACTATTAACACCATTCAACCATTCCTTTCAAATGGTCATGACCTCAACTAAAGTGTATTACTTTTTATCTTAACACCATATGGAAAAAACGATTTGATTCGTTAGTTCTTCAACGATCTCCAAATAAGGACATGATACTAACATACTACTAATTCTGAATAAAATTATTATTGAATAAAATTATTATTGCTTTTGAAAACAACTGGTGATATGCATGTAAGTAAATATTCTCTTTTTCTGATAGTTTGTAACTAACATTACATAGATCAATAACTGAGTATAGCTACAATGTATTATCATCATCTAGAAACGATCGTAACGCAGTGAAGTATAGATGTATATCTCTAATGACTTGATTTTTTATTTCATTGTTTTAAGTTATACACACACACACACACACACACACACACACACACACACACACACACACACATATATATATATATATATATATAAATATATATATATATGTGTATATATATATATATATATATATATATATATATATATATATATATATATATATATATATATATATATATATATATATATATATCTAAGGCGGGTAAAATTCCCGAGATCCATGGACGAGTTCTCTCCAGCGGTCTCTGTCCCTCATTATCGCTGCCATATCCTGCATCTCCAACAGACCAGTGTCTGTCCTTAGGGCATCAACATATGTTAACCTTGGTCTTCCTCTTCTAGTGTGTCCATGTAGGGGCTCCCAAAGGAGCACTGAGTGCAATGTCAACTCTGGATGTCGGTGAGCATGTCCAGCCAACCTCAGTCTCCTCTGTGTCACTTTTGAGCTGACTTTTGGGATGCTCCCATACAGCTCTGAGTTTTTCATCCTCAGTGTATACTGATTAATGTTCAGAGCCATCCTCAGCATTCTCGTGTAGCACCCATCCACCATCTGAGTGAGTCTCTTGGTCATATATATATATATGTATATATATATTCCCCCTTCTCTCTCCTTGTAAGTCTTGCTTTATTTCACCCCCTCGGTTGGCCTCTTCCTCACACTTTCACTCATTCACTCTCTGCTACTCCCCCTCTCTCACTTCCTCCCGTCTGACCTGTGTGAAATCCTTTTCTCTCTCACTTTTCGGGTGGTTCGGACGTGTCTGCTTCTTCTCGTCGATTGATTTGTTCGGACTTAAGTCCACAAGATTCATTGACTTGTCTCTATTTTCCTCTCTTTACGTTGCATTACTACCATGTTGTTTGTTCACTTTCCCCTTCCAATTCGCTCTGTCCCGATAACTTATTTTAGTTATCGCTCGCACTGATTTTGAGGTATCTGGTCTTTAATGCAAAGAAATACCAATGATAGTCAGCAGACCACTGATGATGGACAGTCTCGTTTCTCGGTTTATTTTCATTTATATATATATATATATATATATATATATATATATATATATATATATATACTAGAGAGAGATACAGGGCGCTTACACAGTCGGATGAACCATGGGTTATTTCATTTCTGTCAACAACTTACTGGCGAAACAGATCTCTTTGGTTTAGTACGTGTGCTATATAGTTATAGAGGTATGTATTTACACTTTAATTAATATTTTTAATTGTCGTGTGTCTACTCTGCCTTTCAGAGGTGGTTTTTCCCTGATTTATTGATAGCGCACTGTATCTATCTCTAGTGTGTTACCTTTTCAACATATTGTATTTTAAAGAGCTCATGATTTCTTCTCCTTTGAGCACATTATTGACAGGGAACAGCGAGAGTCTATGGCTCCGTTAATTTATCGTGATATATATATATATATATATATATATATATATATATATATATATATATATATATATATATATATATATATATATATATATACACACACATATATTTATATACATATACATGCGTGAGTATACATAGATACAAACATAAGCATATTTCGGGTTATTGACTTTATATGACCAGATAGACGAAAGAGTATAAAACAAAATATTAAGGTATAAAAATATACAAAAATATTAAGACACGCACACACAAGCGCAACTCGTACATAAACTCATTGGTGTACAAAAATACATACTTTTTCGACTGTCTGGTCAGATGTATACATATATTAAGTCAATAACCCGAAATATGCTTATGTTTGTATCTATATATACTCACGCATGTATATATATATATATATATATATATATATATATATATATATATATATATATATATATATATATATATATATATATATATATATATATATATATATATATATATATATATATATGAGAGACGTAAAATAAGAAAATTATAAAATTAACTTACTTACTAAAATTTCACTCCCAACTAATTAGTTTCTGAAAGGGAATAAATATACTTTCCGAAGAAAATATATAGAGGCCTTTCGGCGTCAGGGAAGACTATTCTCAGCTAAGTTTCCAGGCAAAGCGTGGACTCTGAGAACTTATACAAAAATAATTCAGTGGATAGAAAATAGCAAAGCGTGGACTGAATTCCTAGCCATTGAAAAAATCACTGCCTACTGCGTCGGTGACAAATTCCAAAAGAATCAATCACGTGACATCGAGGTCAATCAGTGGAAAGTGGTTTGTTAAAAGTGGTTTGTTAAAATTGGTTTGTTAAAAGTGGTTTGTTAAAAGGCTGCTATGGTAGCAGGCAGGCTGCTGTCTTCTTAACAAACCACTTTCCACTGATTGACCTCGATGTCACGTGATTGATTCTTTTGGAATTTGCCACCGACGCAGTAGGCAGTGATTTTCTCAATGGCTAGGAATTCAGTCCACGCTTTGCTATTTTCTATCCACTGAATTATTTTTGTATAAGTTCCCAGAGTCCACGCTTTGCCTGGAAACTTAGCTGAGAATAGACTTCCCTGACGCCGAAAGGCCTCTATATATTTTCTTCGGAAAGTATATTTATTCCCTTTCAGAAACTAATTAGTTGGGACTGAAATTTTAGTAAGTAAGTTAATTTTATAATTTTCTTATATTACGTCTCTCATATTATTGTTCTGCAACCCCATGCATTGAACCACAAAGTTACTAAGACAAAACCTATGTATTTGCTAGCATTGGTATGCATCTGTGTGTATATATATGTTACTAGATATATTAATTCTTTATATATATATATATATATATATATATATATATATATATATATATATATATATGGAGGAGGTTATAGTTCACTTGAAGCATTGTGTAATGAGGTATAAACGTTTGAATATGTGTAATAAGGCCAAGACAATGCAGGTATGGACATAGAAAAAAGAATGCAATAGTGAAAGATATTGATGTGAATTCGTCTTTCACCTTGAATTTATTTAAATGTCCTTAATTTTTTAGATAATATCTCTTCTTCGGAGGGAAGTAAAGGTCTCAAACCAGCTTCTTTAAATCTCTAGCCAAGCCATATATATATATATATATATATATATATATAGATATACATATACATATATGAATGTGTGGATTGGCAGTATCGGTAGAGGGTCGGACGCCATGCTTTCCAGCATAGTTACGTCCCTTTACGATCTGGGTTCAAATCCCGCCGAGGTTGACTTTGCCTTTCATCCTTACGGGGTCGATAAAATAAAGTACCAGTAATGCACTGGGTAATTGCTGGCCTTGTGCCTAAAGTAGAAACAATTATAGTTTATTTGGCAATATACCATATATTTAATTAGAAACATTTAGAAGACCATACGCTATCAGTTTTAAAGTAGTGACTATGTCACTTACTTCTTTTCGGCGGAAGCAGGAGCGTGCGTGGCTCTGATGAACGCCAACCAGCGTGAAACAGACTGTCAACTTCTCTCCCTTCTTTCGCCGAAAAGAAGTGACATAGTCTCTACTTTAAAACCGATAGCGCAAGGTCTTCTAAATGTTTTTAATTAAACATACGGTATATTACCAAATATACTATACATACATTCATGTATTCATCGCTATTTCATATATATATATATATATATATATAGCTTTGATTATTGTGTAACTTATATATATATATATATATATATATATATATATATATATATATATATATATATATATATAAGTTACACAATAATCAAAGCTATGTTCAAATCCTTTTATTGCTGACAATCATTTCTTCCAAATTATCGTTTGGAATCATCGGAGCATTAACATTGTTTGTACATATAATTAACCTCCTATTCAACTGAACAGTCATATAGATACATGGATATTAATGTTGTCAACAATAGTTGCGTACTTACAGAGTGGAATGAATGCGACATAGATTTCAAGAAAATTGTACAATAATTAAAATCCAAAATTAAAAGTTAAACTGCGACAGAGATTAGTATAACAATTAGAGACATTAAGGTAGAAAGTTACTCGTTAGACAAGGACAATAACAGTACATATGCAAGCGTATAGAGAGTGTAAATGCAATAGGCATATACAGGAAAGAAACAAGCAATGGTACTAGGCATATATAATTTCTGCGAGGCAAAGGTATCACATAAAACAACCTATGTTTACAAGCAGGCAAAGTTGTTTTTGTATTAAAATTATTAGTTTATGGTGTATGTAGTGTGATTATTGTTTCTGTAATGTTCAAATGTATATGTGCTGAGAGTATCAATGTTATTGCTATCTTTTCCATTACATTGGCTATGTTTTATTTTAGTGAATGTTCTTAATCAGTCACAGCCATGGATTGTACACCGGTCCTATTATATTGTTATTCGGGGTTCGAGTTGTTGTTGAGTGGTTCCTCTAACGGTTTAATTTCCGGAAGTGAGTTTGATCTATATTAAGGGGAGCTAATACGAAAGGGGAGGTAACTAGCGATTACATTGTAAATGAATTTAGAAAAATGTAAAGTTGTTTACAGCTCCAATTAGTTAAAATTCTTTGTGTTGCTATACATTATATTGTGCTATAAGTGAATCCCTTTTATATAATGCTATTTGTTTGTGTTTAATTTTAAATATAATCTATTTTACATTAAAGGTCCCATTATAGTGTTATCTATCCATTACAGAATAAAGTATATGTAATGTATAGGAAATGGGTAAGAATGTATAGTTGTTTACAGGTCTAATTAGTTAAATATCTTTTTCTATTAATATACATTATATTATGTTCAGTAATGCACTGGGTAATTGCTGGCCTTGTGCCAAAAAGTAGACAATTATATTATGTTATAAGTGAATCTCATATATATAATTGTTTCTACGTTTGGCACAAGGCCAGCAATTACCCAGTGTATTACTGGTACTTTATTTTATCGACCCCGTAAGGATGAAAGGCAAAGTTAACCTCGGCGGGATTTGAACTCAGACTGTAAAGGGACGTAACTATGCTAGAAAGTATGGCGTCCAACCCTCTACCGAAAAATGCCAATTCACCGCCCTCACCGTGAATCTCATATATATAATGCTATTAATTTATATATTTAATTATAAATACAATTTATTTTCCTATACTACATTAAGTGTCTCATCATATTATTATTTATCCATTCCTGAATATAATATAAGCAAGATATAGTGGTTATATTAAATGGTGTTAGTTTTATGTTTATTCCTAATAGTTATTGTATAGTATAAAGTTTCAGAGAAAAAGAAGTTAGGTAGAGTGATGAGCTGATCACATAGTGTGATGCTGTGGGGGTACTAATATCCTGATAAGACCTAGAGGTGAAGTGTTAATAGTGGTGAGGAATTCAGATCTGACATTGTTATATATCAGCAGCTAGGTTTAAAGCTATGGAAAGAGTGTCGGTGGTAGTGCGCAGCTAGGTTTAAAGCTATGGAAAGAGTGTCGGTGGTAGTGCGCAGCTAGGTTTAAAGCTATGGAAAGAGTGTCGGTGGTAGTGCTGGCACATCGAAAAAAACCTCTGATTTTCTATTTAGGAGATCTAGCTTAGAATAGATTATTGTTCGGATCTAGATGACAGAGGTTACATAATTTATTTGGTGGTTTATACGCTGCAGCCCTATCTACTATCTCCCATTGAAGTGTATATGTTCTATTCCTAGATATCAGAGAGTGTATGTAGTTAGATAAAGAAGTGGAGTTGGCTAGATTGTGATTTTTGAACGTGTGGAGATTCGAGTTATATCTCGATTATTGTGTAACTTATATTCAGGCTCTGTAAAACATCTCATGTATTTACATTGAGCTATTTTTCTTACTGATAATAAGGTAGTAATAAATTACTGACCTTTCATGTTTATAGTTGCATATAGTGTATACATAATTATAAATAATATTATTATTATATATATATATATAATGTTTTCGGAGTGGAGTTAACTACTTATATATATATATATATATATATATATATATATATATATATATATATATATATATATATATATATATATATATATATATATATATAATATATATAAGGAAAAAAGATGAAATCGAAAATGCAACTGGAGTCTTATTTTTAAAAAAATATATATTTATTTGGTTCCTTTATCGGTTTCGCAGTTCTTCTGCTTTTCAAAAGTAGAGTTGAGATGGAGGGTCTGTGGTTTTACTCACATCTGGTTGGTCTTTGAATGTTACTTGTTTTATATGGAAAAAAGTGGCTCGAAACGCCAGGTTTTTAGAGAAGTAATTTGATTGGTTGGTCAATAAGTATAATAAATTTCGCGCCAGTTCGCGTTACAGAGTTCTTCAAACAGAGGGGGGGGGGCTCAGGTTGTTTTTTTCATATATGAGTGAAGTTGGTTGGTTGATGCAGTCACGTGAATAAGCACATCAGCTTTCGCGCCAGTTTATTTGAATTTCTTTTTACTTCAAAAAAGTGGCTCACGAAGGCTATTTTTTATAAATGTAATTTGATTGGTTATAAATGAAATTATGATTGTCACGTGAACAAGTTCATTAAATTTCGCGCCCGTATTTGGGAATTTATTTTGTAGCCTTTTAGAGAATTTGATGACAAACAAAAGATAATAGTCAAGAGAAATGGGATGGGGAGAATTGTTCTGGTTCAGTGAATATGGCTGGTTCGCTGGGGTGTCAGAATTCAGACTTTCTATTGAAATAAAGAAAGTAGTGATATGTATGTTTATTTGTGTGCTTGTGTGTGTGTGTGTGTGTGTGTGTGTGTGTGTGTGTGTGTGTGTGTGTGTGTGTGTGTGTGGTGTGTGTGTGTGTGTGTGTGTGTGTGTAGGAAGATGATTCTATTAGTAGAAATGGGGGAGGGAGTTGTGTGTGTGTGTACGGGTGTTATGTGTGTGTGTGGGAGTATGTTAAGATGGAGAGAATATATATATATTGTGTGTGTGTATGTGTGTAGGAAAGTGATTCTATTAGTAGAAATGGGGGAGGGTGTTATGTGTGTGTGGGAGTATGGTTAGTATGTTAAGATGAAGAGAATATATATATTTTGTGTGTGTGTGTGTGTAGGAAAATGATTGCGTTAGTAGAAATAGGGGAGGGAGTTATATGTGTATGGGGGTGTGTGGTTAGCATGTTAATGTGTTAGAGTATTAACGTATGTTAAGTTTTATTTAGTTCTGGTTTTTATTTTCTAAAGTAGCAGGTGTCATGTGTGTGTGTGTATGTGTCTGTTTGGATGGTTAGCATGTTATGGTGTTGACATAATGTATATTAAACTATATTTATTGCTGGTCTATATTTTTGAATAAACATATTTTCCTTATTTATTCGTATTTGTTCTGTTGTATTGTCAGCGCAAAGGTAAAATGGGAAGACTTGGAATTTGGATGTCTTATTACTTGCGCATATGTCTAGATGTGCACTTAGTGGTATCTGTCTCGTGGTTGGATCTCGTAATTGTTGTCGATGAACTGTCATTCGGTTTCTGAGTGTGAGTTTAGTTTGTCCTATATAATCTTCATTGCATCCTTTACATTTAATGGCATAAATTAGATTTTTTGATGAGCAAGTGAAGTGATTTTTTACAGCAAAATTTTGTCCTGATTGAAATGTATACGTGTTGCCTTTAATGAGGTGAGTGTAGGTTCCTCAGTTAGAGCGACCACATTTTTTGACCGTTGGTTGTGGGTTTGTGGTAGGTAATTTGGCATTGGTGAGTAATGTTTTTAGTGATTTCGGTTGTCTTTACCTTTTGATTATTTTGTGTGTTTCAGGGGCTTTTTTCAATCTTGGGTCTTGTTTCAATAGGAGGATGTTCTTGTGAATAGTGTGGTAAGCTTCCGCATTTCTTGGGTTGTGTGTTGAGATATATGATAGAATATTGGACGTACCTTTAATTTGTTTCTGTTTTCGTAATTCATCAATGCCTATTGCTTTAGCCCTTTCTATTCCATTATTTATTAGTAATGGTGGGTACTGTCTTTCGAGTAGAATTTCCTTTAATTCTTAAAGTCTTTTATTTCACGTTTCATAATTGGAGACAATTCTGCAAATTCTTCTTGCTAGGCTAAAAGGGATGTTCGTCTTCGTGTGCTGTTGGATGGTTGGAGGTGAATAGCAGGTATTGTTTCAAATCTGTTGGTTTGTAGTGTATGTCAGTTTCAATATTTGTGTCTTTTTTTAAGATTAAGATGTCCAGAAATGGGAATTGATCTTGGCTGTATTCCATTGTGAATTGGATGTGGTTATTGATGCCGTTAATTAAATTTTTGAAATCATTCAGTTCGTCGAGTGTGTGGGACCAAAGAATGAGACAATCATCCAAGTAGCGTTTCCAATTCTCTGATAAATATTTGTGGAAGTTCAATCCGTATTTTGATTTGGACTGTTCATATATCTGAACTTCTAAGTATGCCATGACTAAGTTGGCATAAGTTGGAGCGGCTTTTGTACCCATTGCAGTCCCCGATATTTGCTTGTAAGTACTACCATCGAAATAAAAAAGTTGTTCTGTAAGATAAATTTTAATCCCTCGGTGATGAAGCTTTTTTTCTATTCTGTCAGGTATCTCATTGGGATATTTCTCTAGCCAGAATCCTATTGCTTTTAGTCCATATTGGTGTGGGATAGTTGTATAGAGATTCACTACATCGAAAGACACAATAATAGTGTCGTTGTTGACATGTTTGGGGAGGTGGTTTAAGATGTCCAGATCGTCTCTTACAAGGCTTGGTATGTGTTTGAGAATTGGTTTTAGTATGTCTATAAAGTTGCTTAGTCTGTGTGTTTCACAATGTGGGCCCCCTACAATTGGTCTTAATTGAAGGTATGTGGGGTATTGTGTGTTCACGCAGGATGAGGTGGATTGTTTACAGGCATCGTTAATTATTTTACACTTGTGGATCTTCAGAAGTCGGTAAAGGTTGCTGGTTTTGTATTCAAAATGTATTAAATAATCGCGTTTCTTTTTAGTTAAGTCTTCCTGGTATCGACAAATCAGTGTGTTTAATCTGGTCATCGTTTTTGATTGCTTGTAGTTTTTTACTCTTTCATAGTAGTTAGTATTTTGTAAGAGAGAGAACATAGAATGTTTATATTTTTCAGCATCCATAATGACAACAGCACTTCCCTTGTCCGCTTCCTTAATTATAATGTCCGTATTGTTTTTTAGTTCATGGATAATCTCCCATTCCCTTCGACTTGTGTTGGGTTTGGGTTTAGGGTGCGGTAGTTCATGGTATGGGAAAGTAGCTATGTGTAAGTTCATGGTATGTGAAAGTAGCTGCTTTTATTCCGTACAATTGATTGGTCGTTATTCTCCTTGTCAAAAAAATTCCTCTGTGAGACGTAATTTTCTACAGAAGTGTGAGATATCGTCATTTATCTCATTGAGGTTAGAGTATTGTGGTGTTGGTGTGAATTTCAGTCCTTTGGAGAGAATTTTAACTTGTTGGGCTGAAAGCTTTGTATTTGAAAGGTTGATTATTTTCGGTTTTTCAAAAATCGGTTGGTGCCACCGGGTGTCGTGGGTACTGTAGCCTTGGTCTAAAAAATGATTTTTCTGGAATGTTTTTTCATGGGTATTATTATATATAATGGCATTTCCCATGTTGTGTGGTCTACCATCCCCACACAACAAACCCACAACCATCATTACTTCCAACATAGAACCCAAAATACACAGCTACCACACATGTCACATAGGGCCTCACAACCACACACCAACTATAAGGAAAACCCTAATCTACCCTCCCACACTAACCACATCCTACTACAACTACACCAGCAGGGGACAATACAACCACACGAGACACCCTAACCACTACAACCACCATAACTACACACCATATAACAGCAACAACAGGACTCAATATGAACACACAAGACAACTTTACTACAACTACCACCAAGTCTACACACCCTACAACAACAGCAGTGCTCAGCACAACCATACGATACAACCCAACTTCAACAACCACTACAACTTCACACGCTATAACCACGTCCATCAAATCTACACACCCTACAACAACATCAGCAGATCTCAATACAACCACACGATACAACTTAACTTCAACAACCACCATAGCATCACACTATAAACAACAACACCAGGGGCCAATACAACCATAAGATACATCCAAATTTCAACAGCTACCTCAACTTCCGTAATCATTTTTTAGACACAGCACACAGACACAGGATAACAAGATAACACAAAACACACAGAAGACACAAAAGTAATAAAAGTTGTTAATTTAACCTCTAAAGAATTAACAACAGACCAAATCAATATACTCTACAAAGGTCTAAAATGTATACCAACTCCCCAACAACCAAACTACCCCGAAATGAAGGAAGATATTGCAGAATTCTGTAGAAAACTAAGACTCAGCGACAAATACAATGAAGATGAATCAATAGCCAGAAATAGATGCAGCTACACCCCACCAAAAGGCAAGAACAAATTCTGCGAACATATAACTAATTACCCATTCCACCACCTACACAGACATAAACAAAAACCAAACCTAAGCAAAAAAGAATGGAATGTTTTAACAGTCTAAAAAACGACAAAACTCTAACAATCAAAGAGGCAGATAAATGGAGTGCAGTAGTTCTTATGGGGATAGATTACTACACGACTCTAGTACTCTCAACTCTAGAAAACTAAACATATTATGAAAAGGCCCAACACTACCCACAACAGAAAATAATGAGTAACCTAAAATCCCTAACAACCCTTTACAAAGAAGGCCTTACAGACAAGGAATACAACTACATCACCAATTTCAAAGGCAGAACCAGCCTCTTCTACGGTATCCCAAAGACACACAAAAGCGAAGTAGGGCCTGCAAGCAAGCCACAGACGTCTACATAAATATAGCCCCTCCTGATGACCTTAAATTAAGACCCATAATAGTAGGCATCACATGTGAAACAACTTCCTAAACAACTTCCTAGATATTCTGCTTAAACCTTTCCTAAAACACATAAAACGCTTCATAAGAGACGACCTTGACATGCTCAACCACCTCCCAACAACACTCAATAACGAACATACCCTACTAGTAACCTTTGATGTCATCAATTTATATTCCAATATCCCACACAACCTAGGTATAGAGACAATACAATTCTGGCTTGAAAATTTCCCTAGTGAACTCCCACAGCGTATCCCTAAAGAATTTGTGTTGGAGGGACTCGAATTCATCTTAGAAAATAATTTCTTCGAATGCCAAATCCTACAGGCAGAAATCTGGGACTGCTATGGGCACGAGAGTGGCCCCCTCATACGCCAACCTTGTCATGGGATATTTGGAAACCACTGTCTACCGCAAAGTTCTAGACAAATACGGCAACCACTTCTACTAACACATAGAAAAGAACTGGAAGAGATATCTGGACGACTGCTTCATCCCCTGGCATGAAAGTACAGATAGACTGTTTGAGTTTAAAACCCTTCTAAATGGACACAACACAAACTTGCAATTCACAATGGATTACAGCCATGAACAACTCCCTTTCCGCGACATCCTCATCAAGAAAACAAACAACAAAATAGAAACAGACATATACTACAAACCCAAAGACTCCAAACAATACCTTCCATTCAACTCATGCCACCCTCGACATACCAAAATGGCAATTCCTTATAACCTAACCAGAAGGATCTGCACAATAGTTTCAGATAATAGTTTCACATAATAGTTTCAGATAATAGTTTCACATGCTACACACGACTAGAAGAATTAAAAAACACACTTATCAGCAGAAACTACCCACCATCCCTAATCAACAATGGATTCCAACGTGCCCTAAAACTCAACATCCAGGAACTCAGACACCCCAAACCCAGGAATGAGCCGCAACAGAAAACTCTACCATACATCTCCACACACAACCCCCTCAACAATGAGGTATTCGACACCATCCTCCAGAACATTCCTTTACTAAAAAGAGACCCAAGAATGAACAAAATTCTCCAAACACACAACATCTTAAAGAGCAAAAAACAACCTAAATCCATAAAAAAAAACATCCTCACACAAGCCAAAATCCCACAAACCCTCACAATGAACCCTACAGTAACAAAATGCGGAAGGCCCAATTGTCGGATATGCATAAATCTAATAGAAGGTTCAACATTCCATTTTAAACAAGGACAACATTTCGCAGTTAAACACAACTTTACATGTGCATCTGAAAACCCAATCTATGTTTTGACCTGCTCAGATTGTCAAGAGCACTACATAGGACAGACAAAAAACAGCCTCCGACAACGTATGACCGTCCATAAATCACAAATCAAAATACAGGAATACAGAAAGATTGCATTTAGTGAACATATCGCCAATTGTGCTCCCAAACAACATCCAAACTTTAAAAATTTCCCCATTTATAAATTCATAGACAACGCTACTTTCATCCATCGTACCAATAAAGAAACGTATTTCATTAACAAATTCCAACCTCAACTTAATGCACTAAACTTCGGACTAAACTAAAACTGGAACGAACAATGAAACATTTACAAATACCTATGTCTCTAAAGAGTTACCTCCCTCACAACCTACCTAATCCTTTTTCTTAAATAAATTAAATACCATCTACCATTTCTCTCCCACCCTGAATTACCTCCCCCTGCATATTAACTCTCTAAAAAGGGAAATCATATCAAACCCCAGTCCACCATTTGCCTCCATCATGGATCAACTAGGCACTCTTGCTATATTAACACATTTTGATCTCCTTATCTTCAAGAACTATGCCTATAAATATCATTATTTTTTTGTTTCACATTGCCTTATTATGCTCCACATTAAGAACCTTTTTTTCTTTTTTCTTTTCACTTCATAAACCTTGTTTGTATATAACATTATTCTTTCTGCACCACTTCTTTAACATGTCCAACACCACGATTGTACACCAATACATATTATTATCATTTGATAATGCATAAACATGCTGAAACCGGTAATAGACAATTATTAAATATATAAATAAATAAGTAAATGCCATTGTTAATTAATAAATAAATCAACTAATACCTTAAACCTTCACACAAAGTGAAATATTTCGTTTTAATCATTTTCTAACCCAGAAAACTTTTCTTCCTAATAATCATCTTTTTCTCTCTGTTTTCATATATATATATATATATATATATATATATATATATATATATATATATATATATATATATATATATATATATATATATATATATATATATATATATATATGTGTTTGTGTAGGGGTGAGTTTTATTGTAGTACAATAAAGCAATGCAAATATCGAATAAGTAGCATTCTACAGTTTGTAGGACTGGAGTATAAATAATATAAGATCAAAAGATGGTTAAAAGCGTTCCAGGTATTTTTTTATGCGCATTTCAAAAACAAATATCATCATGAGATGACATTTGCGTTTTCGTCAGATAAAATAGGGATACATGATATGAAGGTTAAAAAACACTTGTGAATAGTGAAGTTTTAAATCAACATATTGATATGTTGATTTAAAACTTCAGCATAAATCTAAGGAAGCTAAAACATTAAAAGGCAAAGAATAAGCATGAATGCATATAATTAGGGGAAATAGGTACTAATAAATGTTACTCTATATGGAATTATAGTGAGTTGCTATTTAGAATATTTAATTAGGTTTATAGTATTTAATTAGGTTTATAGTATTTAAATGTTTTTCGTATACGGTGATTACAAACTATGGTCAATTCCTATCTTTTATTTAATAAATCGTCCTTAGATTTAGTAATTTCCAAGATCTCCCCTGAACATAATCTGCATTCCCTCCTGTTTCCAAGATATGGAGTTCTTTGTAGAATGGTGTTCTACGATAACTTGAAATCTATTTTTTTCTTTTTATAATTATTTACCACTTCAGCTAAAGATGTGGTGTTAGCTAGTTTAGTATTGTTGAAACTACTAGAGTGTGCGTAAAATCTTTTCTTAAATGTGTTTGATGTAGATCCTATATATGTTTTGTTGGAGTCTGTAGTAGACACAGTGCATTTATATATTACATTATTAATCAAGCAGTTTCCATTTAAGGGGCAAATGCTTCTATTTCTGCAATTACAGCCATACGTAAGATGGTTATTGGGGGTGCCTATACTATTCTCATTAATCCTTGAGCTATTTCTATTGTAATTAATGATAGCAGGAGAATGAAGGTTGCTTTGTGGGTGGCTTGGTGCTAGGGTTGTATTGTGATTTTGTGTACTGTTGTTTTTACGTTGGTGATTTGGGTGCTTGTGTGTTCTACTTTGAAGGATTGTATTATTTGCCTTTTTAAAAAGTGCAGTCCTATTTAAATTATGTGCGGTGGTGTAGTCATATTATTTATGTGGATTGGCAGTATCGGTAGAGGGTCGGACGCCACGCTTTCCAGCATAGTTACATCCCTTTACGATCTGAGTTCAAATCCCGCCGAGGTTGACTTTGCCTTTCGTCCTTACGGGGTCGATAAAATAAAGTACCAGTAATGCACTGGGTAATTGCTGGCCTTGTGCCTAAAGTAGAAACAATTATTTATATATATATATATATAATATCAGGTGTGTGGGTGATACATACGAGAAGCCTGTCTCTTCGCTCAGTACGCTTGATGTTAATAGTAAATAAAAACATCAGTGCCACCACTACCTCCCACAATAATTTTACCTTTGTTAAGCGTGGACATTTTGTTCGTTTCAAAGTATTATAATTAACAGACTATATCATTATATACAGAATAAGCTTCGTCCTTAGTGGCTAATAAAGAACTTTATACAGAATATATTGTATACATGATTCAGTACATCCCCATAACTTAGGTACAATGGCACCTTCTCCAGAGGTAACCTGTTGTAGTCCAAGGTAGCAGTCCCAGATTTTATTGGCCGACAAGCCGAGGATCGCAACTTGTGGAAGTATCGGTTGCTCTCTCATAAGTTTGTTGTCAAACCTGTAGCAGTTGAGACTTCTGGTGTTCTTGGATCTCCTGACCATCTCCCTATTTCCTGCTATCACGGCTGAGTTACCCAACCTCATGCATAAACCTCGCCGCCAGTTGGAATGTTCTTTTAATGTTGCCTCCTTCACCACCCTCCAGGGTCACGTTTTCTCTGTTCTCCTCTGTTAGGACCACAAAGTGGCCTGTACATGGGCTCCCACACTTCCACACACTGCTCGGGCCCATATCACTGGGGTATCGATGTTGAATTGTACTACATAACCATACAATTACCTAACTATCAAATCCTTTCCTTTAAAATTGCAGAAAATAAGAAAAGACAACAACATTTCATTATCCATTAATCAGTATTTTATTTCATTATCCATTAATCAGTATTTTATTTCATTATCCATTAATCAGTATTTTATTTCATTATCCATTAATCAGTATTTTATTTCATTATCCATTAATCAGTATTTTATTTCATTATCCATTAATCAGTATTTTATTTCATTATCCATTAATCAGTATTTTATTTCATTATCCATTAATCAATATTTTATTTCATTATCAATTAATCAATATTTTATGTAATAATATCCTCAAGACTTCAACAATACCATATGTCAGGTTTCAAGGTGATTATCTATCCATCTTCGGAAATAGGCGACATTACTAAAGGCACTGATTTCATGGTTGCATTTAATACCGAAAGATGTCACTCCAGCCAACACCTTTTGTCCAGTTATTTTACTGGGACAGTACAAAGGTCCACCAGAATCTCCCTGGAATTATCAAAGAAAAACAACAATGAAAAGATATAGGTACACCCAGGAACAGCGCTACAATTAAAGACCAAGAAGGCAGCTATTTAGGGCACAGACCTAAAAGTGGCTCATTACAGACCCTAAAAGCTCCGAAAGGTAACCATTTAGTGGAAAGAAACAAGAGGTGCTCATTACAGACCCTTAAAGTCCAAAAAGGTAACCATTTAGTGTACAGACCTGAGAAGGATCCATTACAAACCCTTAAAGTCCAACTATATAGTCATCTACGGCACAGACCTGAGAGGGGGTCATTACAGACCCTTAAAGTCCAACTATATAGCCATCTAAGGTACAGATCTGAAAAGGGTCCATTCCAGACCATTAAAGTCCTACTATATAGCCATCTAAGGTACAGACCTCAGAAGGGTTCATTACAGACCCTTAAAATCCCATAATATAGCCATCTATGGCACAGACTTCAAAAGGGTCCATTACAGACCCTTAAAGTCCAACTATATAGCCATCTATGGCACAGACCTGAGAGGGGGTCCATTACAGACCCTTAAAGTCCTACTATATAGCCATCTACGGTACAGACCTCAGAAGGGGTGCATTACAGACCCTTAAAGTCCATCTATATAGCCATCTATGGCACAGACCTGAGAGGGGGTCCATTACAGACCCATAAAGTCCTACTATATAGCCATCTACGATACAGACCTCAGAAGGGGTGCATTACAGATCCTTAAAGTCCAACAAGACAGCCATCTATGGCAAATACCTCAGAAGGGTTCATTACAGACCCTTAAAGACCTCTATATAGCCATGTAAGGTACACACTACAGAGAGGTGCATTACAGAAGTTTAAGGGCTAATTTGAAATTGGAATGCCAGGGTCTATGTATTGCATTGATCCATCGAGTGAGTTGTCGTATATGCCTGCATGTGTGTGTTTGTATGTGGAGTGTATAAGTATATCATTACCTGGCAGGTACTGGCTCCTCCAAATATAAAGTCACCTGCACAAAAGACACCTTCCGCAATAGTCATATTAGATTGTTTGACACACGTTTTAAAGGGGATTGCCTGAAGTTCAACTTTCTGTAGATCATTTGGAGAATTTTGTTGCCCTGGAATAAGAATAGTTTCTTACATGTAATCTTTATATAGATACACACAGACACACATCAATAACCATGGTAACAGAAATATATATCAAGCAATAAAGCAATTATGGAAAAGTAACATCGTCTTAACCACTTTTAATTTGACCTCTTTCTGAAGAATTTCAGTAGACTTTCGGCTGCTGGCGGGGCTGGGGTATGATATCTGACAAATGAGGTGGCGGGCATATCCTTTGGATGCTGAAATTCGTTCATTCTTAATAATATGCTTCCAGTTCCTTAGATGACTAACAACACACCCAGGATCTGGGCACATCTTAAATTCTTACTGCCTGATGAGGTCATAGCTGTTGAATAATGTCTATCACTGAAATATATATAGCAGCAAATGTGAATAAACGGAACTAATTTTACCCTGTTGATTTACACTTCTTATATATATATATATGTGTGTGTGTTTATGTGTGCGCGCGTGCGTGCGTGTGTGTGCATGTGTATGTGTGTGTATGCGTGTGCATGTGTGTGTGTGTGTGTGTGTGTGCTCCGGTTTCAATCTGGGGTAACCACAGTAAGTAAGGTACTCAATACATAGTAGAGTATATATATTTAATATAGACATGGCTTCTACAGCACTACAAACATTTCCTTCGAATGAAACAGTTCTAGTCATCTAGAAGCCATTTCTGTATTAAATATATATATATATATATATATATATATATATATATATATATTATTCAGTTGCTGAAAGTCAGTTGATCAAATAATCAACTGACATTTTCGTAAACAGACATAAAGCACTCAACGATTTGTATTCCTTAGGATTTTCTCGGTAAGGTATCAATTGGAGTTTCGAGATAATAAGTGAGAGGCTTAATTTGAACAAATTCATTTTATTATATAATACATATGTTGAAGATGTACGTATTTAAACCGTCTCCCTTATTATATATATAAATATATATATATGTATATATCACGATAAATTAACGGAGACATAGGCCTTCGCCATTCCCTCTAAATAATGTACTCAAAGGAGAAGAAATCCTGAGCTCTTTAAAATACAATATGTTGAAAAGGTAACACACCAGCGAGAGATATACAGTGCACTATCAATAAAACAGGGAAAAAACCACCAGTGTATGGAATCTATAACCTAGGTTATAGATTCCATACACTGGTGGTTTTTACTTATTTATTTGTTTATTTTATTTTGTCTTCTTTGTGCATGCGTTTGCGTGTGTGTATAGATGTGTGTTCGTGATTGGGTGACTGTGTATTTGTTAATGTATTCTATCTTTACTAGTGTGTGTTTCTATGTGTTTGTTGTTATTGTGCTTGTGTATGTATTTATTTATTTATCTATTTATTTATTTATTTATACTTCTCTTAGGTCAGTGTTGTTTGTTTCGGTGTTGTTGTTATTCCATTCATAACAACAACACCCAAACAAACAACACTGACCTAAGAGAAGTATAAATAAATAAATAAATAAATAGATAAATAAATAAATAAATACATACACAAGCACAATAACAACAAACACATATAAACACACAGTAGTAAAGATAGAATACATTAAACAATACACAGTCACCCAATCACGAACACACATCAAACAAAACACTATACACACACGCAAACGCATGCGCAAAGAAGACAAAATAAAATAAACAAATAAATAAATATATAAACAGACTAAATAAAGATGGTGTAGAAAATACAATGCAACGGGAGGAAACAATAGCACCATTGACGATGTTGCAGATGTGCAACGAAAGAGCTTTGATAAACTATATATATATATGTGTTTGTGTCTATATTGTATCTGTATTATTTTTTTAGTGGATTGGCAGTATCGGTAGAGGGTCGGACGCCATGCTTTCCAACATAGTTACATCCTCTTACGATCTGAGTTCAAATCCCGCCGAAGTTGACTTTGCCTTTCATCCTTACGGGGTCGATAAAATAAAAGTACCAGTAATGCACTGGGTAATTGCTGGCCTTGTGCCTAAAGTAGAAACAATTTTTTTTACCGTTGGTCAGTCAATGGCAACATTGAGGACCGAATAAATTAGATTATCGATATAAAAGACACAGAAGCGAAAACCAAACAAACAGTGAGTGTGTTCTGTTATTAATTCTGCCAATATTACACAAATATGACCCTCCCCAAGTATAACAATATTTGTTTCGACACACGATTTTATATCAAAAACCTCGCTAAACTAATATATATATATATATATATATATATATATATATATATATATATATATATATATATATATATATATAAATGAAATAACAGTAGGCTGGACTGGTAGTTTTCGGTTGCCAACACTTTGAGGGCGGCTGGCTGCGAAGCTAGTTGGTCAGTTTCCCGGTTGGTCTGTCTCTGGTTTCCCGGACCCATGGTTTTTCGGACCTATGGCTTTTTACATATTCCTTTGTTATATTCCAATACCTGATGATATCACCCGGTTATTGAAATGATCATAGTATAATAAACCTTTCAAGGTTTTACACCAGTCCAGCCTCCTGTTATTTCATTTATAATTAACCCCGTATTCGCACCACCAACTACACAAATGAAGATGGGTGAACTGCACTGCGTTGAATACTCTTCACAATATTACACCAGGATTGACCATACGGAATGACCATTCTATCCAGTGGTGAACCAACAAACCTTAAGATATATATATATATAAATATATATATATATATATATATATATATATATATATATATATATATATATATATATGTGTGTGTGTGTGTGTGTATATATATATATATATATACATATTTATACAAGCTAATACATACGTATACATGTGTGCTTATATATATATATGTATTAGTATAAACTATATATAACAGCATATATTAATTGAGAAACAAGCCGATATTTTGTTCATGTATACAGAAGAAATAATATGTAAATTTAAATACATACTCCTATATAAGATCTAGGAATATGTATTTAAAGTTACATCTTATATTTCTGTATATATGTACAAAATATTAACTTGTTACTCTATTAATATATCCTGTTATCGTTTATATTTATATTATAGATGTTCTGAACAGAAGTTTATTGAACTTTGTACTGAGAAACACTATTGTAACACTTATAAGTATTGATTAAACCTAAAATTAGCTTACACATACACACACACACACACACACACACACACACACACACACACACACACACACACACACACACACACACACACACACACACACACACACACACACTATATATATATATATATAGAGAGAGAGAGAGAGAAATGTAATCTGAGTTTTTCGAATATTAATAATAACATTCGATACGTTTGCGATTATGCAAACGACCCTCAATTTTATAGCCATGTCAGTAGAATGAACACTTCATTCTTGCTCTTGTGTTGGCATGCGAACAGAACTGCTGACACTAATGTTTTTGGATATCATCCTTCATCAGTACAGCTCACCGTTCACTATATGAGCCTGTACTGATGATGAGTGATACAACACACTTGGTTTTCGCTTCTGTATCTTTTATATCTCCATAGTTAATTTATTTTGCAATAAACGTTTATCATTGATTGACTAACGGTTAAAAATACAGATATAAATATATATATATAGTCTAAGAAAGTTCTTTTGTTGCACGTCTTAAACATCATCAGTGGTACTATTATGTTCTGATATATATATATATATATATATATATATATATATATATATATATATATATATATATATATATATATATATATATAGATAGATAGATAGATAAATATACACGCCAGCCGTCTTCTGCTAGGCGCGTTCGCCTGGCAACCAAAACGGTAACTAATAACTTTGCTTCATTTTCTCATCTATTCATTGATTTGTCAACTATACTGTTCTATATATCCACAAATTGTTAATTAAATATTATACACACAAACCAATCGTCTTTGTTATATTCATACACACTAGTATATTGTTATAAGTGGTGACTCCGAAAAAAGAAAAACATAGCAGAATCTGGTGTTGTGTGAGTAACATTACGAATATGCAGCTCAATTTTATTGACAAACTATGAAAATACACAGTCAAAGAAACGAACACGCACATGTGAAATTTTCGAACATTACGAATACGCAGCAAAATTTTATTGACAAACTATGAAAATACGCAGTCAAAGAAACGAACACGCACATGTGAAATTTTCGTTCAGACAGACTCTTTTTCCCTCACGCATCCACTAACTGTCGCAGTTCACTGTATATATATATATGTTTCTCGTTTCTTACAACGAACACTTTAAAAACAAACAATAAAAAAGAAATTTGATTTATTTTTTTTTAACATTTCTACAGGAACATTTATTTTCGATGAATCTCAACCATTGCCTTTTTTTCTTCATCGTTCAAGTTTTTTTTCAAAGTTCACACCAAAAAAAAAAAAAATTGAACTCGCCATATTTGTTATACTAAGTGAAGCCTTTCTTTCTCTTTCATCATTGTCACTTTCACACACACATTTTTTTCAAAATGGCTGCCAACGACCTGTTGCACTACCATTTTCGCGCCATTTTCTCGCGCAATAGAAATATATTTTTTTTTCAACTTAACCTTGTATTGGCACGTGTAGGCTGCACAATTCTCGATTCACTGAGATAGCCGCACGCCATGAGATAACGTTTCTCGCCAAGGATTCTCCAGCCTTAAGCTATATTCTCCTATTTGCCGGTTTAAAAATTTACCACGTAAATTTGCCGTTGAAAACTGCGCATTTATTCAGAATGCTTATTTCTTTGGTCGCTGGCCTCTTGACACTTCCAGGTCAACGCATTCTCAACATCGACCATCAACTTCGGCTGTTATTTCTAGCACTTTGCGCAACTCATTTTTTCTAAACAAAAAATGTTTACTGTGAATTTAAACATCGAATACGCTCACTCCGCGAGACAACAACATTAACAGCAACACAGCTTCATCAACAACCAAAACCAGCAGAACAAGCCAGAGAATTTATTTTTGCAGCACTCTTCCTGTGAGAAAATCCATTCGGAGGTTGGAAATTTCACGTTATACCACAGAACAGAAACCGCCTGCATTCATTCTCTGGAACACACTTTCTTTCCTGCTGTCATGTGATTGCACACCTGTGAACTGTATTTTGAACATTTGAACTTTGAGCTCTTCTCTTACTTTCATTACATTGTATCTTTGGGTGATGGATAGATAGATGTCCAGTCGTTCTCTGGCCAAGAGCGGTTGGCTACCTTGATATCTATCATTGATTATTGCAAACATTAGTTTTTTTCGTAATTTTCATGCCTGTTACAACATTCTCGCCAACTTAATACATACATATTTCATTCGATTTTTATATCTTAAAAATCTCGCGGGAGATAATGCAGCAGGAGTTGCCTCCCTTGTTGTGACAATCACGTCCCCAATAGATTAACGCTCTCTAGACAGGAAGTAGAACCCTTTCTGTAACTTCCGGTCAGAACCCTATAAAACTAACAACTTTAAGTTCCCTCTCTCTCAATTGCCTTTCCGGCTCCTGGCCTTCGCCAGCCGTCTTCTGCCAGGCGCGTTCGCCTGGCAACCAAAACGGTAACTAATAACTTTGCTTCATTCTCTCATCTATTCATTGACATGTCAACTATACTGTTCTATATATCCACAAATTGTTAATTAAATATTATACACACAAACCACGTCTCCTTATACTTATACACACCAGTATTTTTTTATTTTTATAATGGTATTATAATGAAATAGTATGATAGAATATTAAATGTTAAGTGTTAATTGAACAAGTACTTTCATGCTTTCGCAATCTTCAGGTTCATAATGTGTGGTGACAGTCAAAATTGCAATTGAAAATTGCAAACTTGACTCACCACACCTTATGAAGCTGAAGATTGCGAAAGCATGAAAGTACTTGTTTAATTAACACTTAACATTTAATATTCTATCATACTGTTTCATTATAATACCATTATAAATTTTAAAGGATTGTAAATAAAACGAGTAAATCAGACAAAGTTGGAATTCCTCTTATTAATATAAATATATATATATATATAAAATTTTGGTCTGGTACTTACATAGAGCACTCTTCACTCCTATGACTTTTTCTGTTTTCAACGGAAACTTCAATACCTATATATATATATATATATATATATATATATATATATATATATATATATATATATTGTTATACTTTGGGAGGGTCATGTTGCCAATAAGAAACACAAGCACCAGTTGCTTTCACGTCAATTTATTATAATAAATTTATAAATTTAGGAATTTATAAATTTCTGGTTGGTTGGTTGGTTGGTTCCACAACCAGATAGTTGTTTATATATTGTCAAAGTTCTTTCGTCACACATTCCGTGACCTCTTCAGTGACTGGGGATTCTTTTCTTTGTTTTTGTGCCTCTCCTTTGTTCTGTCCTATGCCATTTTGTTTCTGTGTGTGTGTTGTGTGCTCAGTCTGCGCATGCGCCACATCCGGGTGTCTGTGTGTGTTTATATTCGTTTATTTATTTGTTTATTTACATGTTACCGGTTGGTTGTTTGTTCTATGTGCGTGTGTGTTTTTATTTTGTCCTTAATTGTAAGTTGTGATGTTACTGTTCCACTCATATTTTCTATTTAATTTTGGTTGTAATTCTTTTATGTTTATTGCCTCTGTGATTTGTCTAAACATTGCGTCTTTTCTGTGTGTAGATTCTATTTTTATTTCTATGTTCTCTAATTTACCCTTATGTTCTATTTTAGCATGTTGGTAGAGTACAGATGATTCTTTACTATCTTGAAGGTCTTGCCAGTGTTCATTTATCCGTTCCCCTACACTACGAGCTGTCTCACCTATGTACACTATATTTTTGTCTCTACATTGTCCTTCAGTACATCTTATGCTATACACTACATTTCTAGTTTTGCAGTTAATATGGGGGCTTATTTTACAGGTTATACATTTCTTATCTATACAGGGGGGTCTTTGAAAAGGGTATGTCTTGCTAATAAGTGTTTTTACGGAGGTACCTGGTCTTTCTACTATCTTAATATTGAGTTTATGTTTATCTAGGTCCCTTCTAAATTTGTAAGCTAATTCACCTCTAGGGGTTGTATCGATGAACATTACACTCTGGTATTTATTGCTATCATACCATGAGTTTATTCTATTAGCCTTATTTCTAGTTCCTTCTATTCTATTCCAAAATTTGCTCCTATACAAGGGGCAGGTCCCATTTGTGTCATTATTTACCATTTTTTCCCATTTGGTTCTGGCTCCTCTATATCTCTCTGATTGTAACCAGAGAACTGCATACGGTGGATGAAGTGTTGTATGTGTCTCTCTAGTTCTTCGGGGTTGCACATGCGGGACACGTTTCTCATCACCCGTACCAAATCCGCAATCAGTATGTTGATTTTGGTATGGTCTGAAACAGCTGAGTTTCGGTGGATCAGATGTTTGGAAGTCATGGGTTTGGCATAATGGGAATGGAGGATTTGTTTTTTGTTATTAATGGTATCTAACCAGAGCTCTGTGTCTAGTACAGGTAATCGATGGTTGGAGTATTTACTTGGGTAGTCTATAGTAACTCTAATACTCTGGTGGATGGACTTAGTTATTTGCTGGATGCTTTCCATTGTGTTTTTCTCTAGTTCCTGACTCTTCTCTAGTGGGGGTGTCTTAACTACGGTGTTTATATCATCAACGTAGCGGGAGTACATTATCAGGGTTAAGGGGTCTTCTAATTGTTCTTTAAGTTTAAGTTTAAGTCTACTGTCCCACCATACTATGAATAAGTTAGCTATGTCGCCTGCAATGCTAACACCAATGGCTGCTCCTTCCTCTTGGGCATATGTTTTTACATTAAATATGAACATATGTTCCTTAAGGGTTAGTTTTATGCTGGCCCCTACCGCATGTGCAATCATTTTCTTCAGTTCATCGTGGTTTTCGGGTGTCCGTATGGCTCTGGTCCACTCGTTCCATCTATTTTTGAGGCTTTCCTTGGCCATTGTGGTAATGGTAGGTGGTCTGCCTCTTGCTGGTCTTGTAGGGCACAGGTTGCTAAGGTCATATGTGTCTAGGTAATTATTTCTATAGGTAAGTTTAAGTAGGAGTCCCAGCTCACTGGTATCAATCCCACGGAACTCAACATTGCTCTCACTAATCATTTCTACGCATTTCTCCACAGCAAAATCCACGTCAATAGATGGATACAGGGACACAACATCCATACTGCCTATTATGCTGTTTGTTAGGTCCCTAGATCGGTTACTCACGCCGATTCTGCTGAGGAGGTCCTCCGTGCTGTCACATACATCTGGGGACATTTCAATGATAGGGCGTATGATCAGGGAGAGGAAGTAGGACAGTCTGTAGTTACTAGCAATGTTAGCTCCACAGACTGGCTGTGTTGGTGGTCCCGTGACAGTGTCACTGCCCGTTTTATGGTCTTTTCGAAGCCCATACAACACCGGCACGTCATTGTTCCAGGCAACATGACCCTCCTAAAGTATAACAATATCGGTTTCAACACACGTTTTCAGATAAAGAATCTTGCTAAACAAATTCAGAAACGAAATATATATATATATATATATATATATATATATATATATATATATAGTAATAATAATAAATTTGATTCTTTGCTTAAACTTTAACCTGTTATTTTAATATGTATATATATATATATATATATATATATATACTGATTAAGGTATGTGTGCACTCTGAATAATTGATTCGTATTCCAAATACAAATGTAATTTTTTACGAATGACTTTTTACAGCAAGAGATAAAGGGAGAGAGAGACAGAGAGAGAACAAAAAGGAACGAGTACTATTTACAGCAGACACAGTTTGCATAATAAAGATATTGGCATGTTTGCGGGCGCATTGATAAACGAAACAAAACAAGGCTCTCTAATTACATTTGGTATTCAAAAGAATAGCAGTATGAAGTGGGGGATTGTTGAATTGATCCAGACGAATTTAAAACGACAGTTAACCGAGAAGGGTTTCATACATATGATTCTTGATGAAATGAACGGCTACGTTACTTCAACGAGCCACTCACTAAACACTCTCTCTCTCTCTCTCTCTCTCTCTCTCTCTCTCTCTCTCTCTCTCTCTCTCTCTCTCTCTCACTCCATCCATACACTCCTCATGTCCCCTGTTTTACCAGTTAACCCCCAATTTCTACACCATTTTCCAGTGAGGAAGCTAAGTGGAAAGAGAAAGAACACACATACTATCACACACATTACACATACACATCAGAGACACAGACACACATAAATACCCATCATACTACACAACACACACAAGCAACACTTCACACACACAACTCATACAACACAGCACGCATATAAAACATACACACACCACACACACCACAGACCATCACCACCAAACACACATCAACACCACTACACACCACAAAACACACCACACACCACCACACAAACCACACACCACCACACACACGACACAGCACCACCACCACCATACACCACCACCACACACCAAAACCACCACCACCACCACACACCACCACCACACACCACACACCACACACCACCACCACCACTACACACACACATCAACACCACCACCACAAAACACAAACACCACACAGAAACGCACCACACACCACCACAACACATCACACACCACATACCACCACCAAACACACATCAACACCACCACCACGAACCACAAACACCACACAGAAACACACCACACACCACCACACACCACACTCCACCAACACCACCAAACACACACACCACACACCACACACCACACACCACTCACCACCACCACCAACACCACACACACATCAACACCACCGCCACAAAACACGAACACCACACCGAAACACACCACACACCTCACACCACCACCACACACCACACACCACACACCACACACCACACACCACACACCACACACTATCACACTAACATACATCAACACCACCACCACAAAACACAAACACGACACAGAAACACACCACACACCATCACTACCACACACACACACCATCACTACCACACACACACACCACAAACTACACACCACCACCACCACCACACACACATCAACACCACCACCACAAAACACAACCACCACACAGAAACACACCACACACCACCACACACCACCACACACCAAATACCACCACACACACACACCACCACCACCACCAAACACATATCACCACAACAAAACACACACACCACCAACATCAAACACACACACACACCACCAAAAAACACACACGCACACCACTACCAAACACACACACGCCACCACCACCAAACACACAACACTACCACGACCAGAACACATACACTACCACCACCACCACCTCCACCAACACCACCATTAGTAAGAAAGGGAGGTAACTCACATCCTAAATCTCCCCATCCAGCAGTGATACATGATTTATTATCAAATGTTTCCCCCTCCATTGCCAACGGAGCGTACTGTACACAATTGTCAGTTTTAATAGGGTTCCACAAGATCAAAACAGCGATGTCATTCTCTATTGAGTGGAGGTTAAACACGGAGAGAAATGAAACAATTAAAACAATAAAAATTAAATAAGAAAATGAATTTTGAACTTAATTTCAAATAGAAATAGTTTAATACTAGTGTTGGTAACTAACAGATGGTGTAATTTTATTATTCTAAGTAACAGATGATGTAATATTAATATTGGTAACTAACATATGGTGTCATACTAGTATTCTAGCTAACAGATGGTGTAATACAAGTATTGGTAACTAACAAATGGTGTAATACTAGTGTTGGTAACTAACAGATGGTGTAGTACTAGTATTGGTAACTAACATATGGTGTAGTACTACTATGGTAACTAAACGATGGTGTAGTACTAGTATTGGTAGTTAACAAATGGTGTAGTACTACATTTGCTAACTAACAGATGGTGTAATACTAGTTTTGGTAGTTACCAAATTGTGTAGTACTAGTTTTGGTAACTAACAGATGGGGTAGTACTAGTTTTGGTAATTAACAGATGATGTAGTACTAGTTTTGGTAACTAACAGATGATGTAATACTAGTTTATGTAACTAACATATGGTGCAGTTCTTATATTGGTAGCTAATATATGATGTAGTACTAGTATTGGTAACTAACACATGGGATAATAGTAATTTTGGTAGCTAACAAATGGTGTAGAACTATTATTGGTAACTGCACAGATGTTGTAGAACTAGTTTGGATCACTAACAGATGATGTAGTATTAGTATTGGTATTATTAGTTTGGTACTGGGTAATTGCTGGCCTTGTGCCAAAAGTAGAAACAATTATTAGTTTGGATCACTAACAGATGGTGTAGTATTAGTATTGGTATTAACAGATGCTATAGTACTAGGAGTGGTAACTAATAGATTCTGCAGTACTTGCTTTGGTAACTAACATAATGTGTAGTACTAGTTTTGGTAGTTAACAAATGGTGTAGTACTAGTATTGCTAACTAACAGATGGCGTAATACTAGTATTGGTAACTAACATATGGTGTAATACCAGTATGCTAACTAACCGATGGTGTAATACTAGTATTAATAAGTAACATAAGGTGTAATATTAATATTGGTAACTAACAGATGGTGTAATGTTAGTGTTGGTAATTAACAGATAGTGTAATACTAGTATTGGTAACTAACAGATATTGTAATGCTAGTATTGGTAATTAACAGATGGTGTAATACTAGTTTTGGTAACTAAGAGATGGTGTAATGTTAGTATTGGTAACTAATAGATGGTGTAATACTAGTATTGTTAACTAACAGATGTGTAGTACTATTATTAGGAACTAATAGATGGTGTAATACTAGTATTGGTAACTAACATATGGTGTAATATTAATATTGGTAACTAACCGATGGTGTAATATTAGTATTGGAAAGTAAAAGAAAGTGCAATACTAGATGGTATAATACTAGTATTGGTAAGTAACATATGGTGTAATGCTATTATTGGTATCTAACAGATGGTGTAATACTGCTATTGTTAACTACCAGATGGTGTAGTACTAGTATTGATAACTAACAAATGGTGTAGTAGTAGTATTGGTAACTAACAAACGGTGTAATACTAGTTTTTGTAATTAACAGATAATGTAATGCTAGTATTGGTAACTAACAGATGCGGTAATATAGTATTGGTGACTAACAGATGGTGTAATACTAATATTGGTAAGTAAAAGATGATGTAATACTATTTTCTAACTAACAGATGGTGTAATACTAATATTGGTAACTAACAGATGGTGTAATACTAGTATTCTAGCTAACAGACGGAGTAATACTAGTATTGGTAACTAAAAAATGGTGTATTACTAGTATTGGTAACTAATAGATGGTGTAGTACTAGTCTTGGTAACTAACAAATGTTGTAGTACTAGTTTATGTAATTAAAGATGGTGTAGTACTACTATTGGCAACTAAACGATGGTGAAGTATTAGTATTGGTAGTTACCAAATTGTGTAGTACTAGTTTTGGTAACTAACAAATGATCTAATACTAGTTTTTGTAACTAACAGATGGTGCAGTTATAGTATTGGTAGCTAATATATGATGTAGTACTAGTATTGGTAACTAACAGATGAGGTAATAGTAATTTTGGTAGTTAACAAATGGTGTAGTACTAGATTGGGTAGCTAACAAATGGTGTAGAACTATTATTGGTAACTGCACAGATGTTGTAGCACTAGTTTGGGTCACTAACAGAAGGTGTAGTATTAGTATTGGTATTAACAGATGCTGTAGTAATATGAACTAATAGATGCTGCACTACTTGCTTTGGTAAGTAACAGAATGCGTAGTACTAGATTTGGTAGTTAACAGATGGTGTAGTACTAGTGTTGGTAACTAACAAATAGTATAGTATTAGATTTGGTAACAAACAGAAGGTCTAGTACTAGTATTTGTAACTCACATATGGTGTAATACTAGTATTGGTAACTAATAGATGGTGTAGGACTAGTTTTTGTAGTCAACATATGGTGTATTACTAGTATTGGTAACTAACAGATTGTGTAATACTAGTATGTGTAACTAACAGATGGTGTAATGTTAGTATTAGTAACTAACATATGGTGTAATACTAGTATGTTAACTAACCGATGGTGTAATGCTAGTATTGTTAAATAACATATGGTGTAATGTTAGTATTGGTAACTAACATATAGTGTAATGCTAGTATTGGTAATTTACAGACGGTGTTGTAATAGTATTGGTAGCTAACAGATGGTGTAGTACTAGTATTTGTAATTAGCATATAATGCAATGCTAGTTTTGGTAACTAACAGATGAGGTAATACTAGTATTGGTAACTAACAGATGGTGTAATACTAATATTGGTAAGTAACAGATGGTGTAATACTATTATTCTATGTAACAGATGATGTAATATTAATATTGGTAACTAACAGATGGTGTTATATAATTATTCTAGCTAGCAGACGGTGTAATACTAGTATTGGTAACTAACAAATGGTGTAATACTAGTATTGGTAACTAACATATGGTGTAGTACTAGTATTGGTATTATTAGTTTGTGTCAATAACAGATTGTGTAGTATTAGTATTGGTATTAACAGATGATGTAGTACTAGGAGTGGTAACTAATAGATGCTGCAGTACTTGCTTTGGTAACTAACAGAATGTGTAGTACTGGTGTTGGTAGTTAACAGATGGTGTAGTACTAGTATTGGTAACTAACAGATGGTGTAGTATTAGATTTGGTAACAAACAGCATGTCTTGTACTAGTATTTATAACTAACAAATGGTGTAATACTAGTATTGGTAACTAACAGATGGTGTAGTACTAGTATTAGTAGTTAACATATACTGTATTACTAGTATTGGTAACTAACAGATGGTGTAATACTACTAATGGTAACTATCAGATGGTGTAATGTTAGTATTGTTAATTGACATATGGCGTAATATTAATATTGGTAACATATGGTGTAATGTTAGAATTGGTAACTAACAGATAGTGTAATACTAGTATTGGTAACTAACAGATGGTGTAGTATTAGATTTGGTAACAAACAGCATGTCTTGTACTAGTATTTGTAACTAACAGATGGTGTAATACTAGTATTGGTAACTAACAGATAGTGTAATCCTAGTATTGGTAATTATCAGATGGTGTAATACTAGTTTTAGTAACTAACAGATGTTGTAATACTAATAATGGTAACTAACAGATGGTGTAATATTAGTATTGGTAACTAACAGAAAGTGTAATACTACTATTGGCAACTAACAGATTGTGTAATGCTAGTATTAGTAATTAACAGATGGTATAATACAAGTATTAATAACTAACAGATAGTGTAATGCTATTATTGCTATCTAACAGATTGTGAAATACTAATATTGGTAACTAACAGATGGTGTAGTACCACTAGTGGTAATTAACAAATGGTGTAGTACTAGTATTGGTAAGTAACAAATGGTGTAGTACTATTATTGTTAACTAACAGATGGTGTAATGACAGTATTCTAACAAACAGACGGTGTAATACTAGTATTGGTAACTAACATATAGTGTAATACTTGTATTGGTAATTTACAGGATGGTGTAGTAATAGTATTGGTAGCTAACAGATGGTGTAGTACTAGTATTTGTAATTAGCATATAATGCAATGCTAGTATTGGTAACTAACAGATGGGGTAATACTAGTATTGGTAACTAACAGATGGTGTAATACTAATATTGGTAAGTAGCAGATGGTGTAATACTATTATTCTATGTAACAGATTATGTAATATTAATATTGGTAACTAACAGATGGTGTTATACAATTATTCTAGCTAGCAGACAGTGTAATACTAGTATTGGTAACTAACAAATGGTGTAAAACTAGTAATGGTAACTAACATATGGTGTAGTACTACTAGTGGTAATTAACAAATGGTGTAGTACTACTATTGGTAAGTAACAAATGGTGTAGTACTATTATTGTTAACTAACAGATGGCGCAATGACAGTATTCCAACTAACAGACGGTGTAATACTAGTATTGGAAACTAACAAATGATTTGGTACTAGTATTCTAAATAACAGATGATGTAATATTAATATTGGTAACTAGCAGATGGTGTAATACTAGTATGCTAGCTAAAAGACGGTGTAATATTAGTATTGTTAACTAACAGAGGGTGTAGTACTAGTCTGGGTAAGTAACAAATGTTGTAGTACTCGTTTATGTAGCTAAACGATGTACTACTATTGGTAACTAAACGATGTTGTAGTACTAGCATTGGTAGTTAACAAATGGTGTAGTACTAATGTTGGTAACTAACAGATGGTGTAATACTAGTTTTGGTAGTTACCAATTTGTGTAGTACTAGTTTTGGTAATTAACAGATGATTTAGTACTAGTTTTGGAAGTTAACAAATGGTGTAAAACTATTATTGGTAACTGCACAGATGTTTAGCACTTGTTTGGGTCACTAACAGATGGTGTAGTATTAGTATTGGTATTATTAGTTTCAGTCACTACAGATGGTGTAGTATTATTACTAGTATTAACAGATGCTATAGTACGAGGAGTGGTAACTAATAGATGCTGAAGTACTTGTTCTGGTAACTAACAGAATGCGTAGTACTAGTTTTTGTAGTTAAGAGATGGTGTAGTACTAGTAGTGGTAACTAACAGATGGTATAGAATTAGATTTGCTAATAAACAGAAGGTCTAGTACTAGTATTTGTAACTCACAGATGGTGTAATACTAGTATTGGTAAATCACAGATAGTGTAGTACTATTATTTGTAGTTAATATATGATATATTACTAGTATTGGTAACTAACAGATTGTGTAATAATAGTATTGGTAACTAACAGATGGTGTAAGGTTAGTATTGGTAACCAACATATAATGTAATACTATTATGTTAACTAACCGATGGTGTAATACTAGTATTGTTAACTAACATATGGTGTAATATTAATATTGGTAATTAGGAAGTGGTGTAATGTTAGTATTGGTAACTAACAGATGGTGTAGTACTAGTATTTGTAATTAACAGATAATATAATGCTAGTATTGGTAACTAATAGATGGGGTAATACTAGTATTGGTAACTAACAGATGGTGTAATACAATATTGGTAAGTAACAGATGGTGTAATACTATTGTTCTAAGTAACAGATGATGTAATATTAATATTGGTAACTAACAGATTATGTAATACAAGTATTCTAGCTAACAGACGATGTTATACTAGTATTGGTAACTAACAAATGGTGTAATACTAGTATTGGTAACTAACACATGGTGTAGTATTAGTATTGGTATTATTAGTCTGCGTCACTAACAGATGCTGTAGTATTAGGATTGGTATTAACAGATGCTGTATTACTAGGAGTGGTAACTAATAGATGCTGCAGTACTTGCTTTGGTAACTAACAGAATGTGTAGTACTAATTTTGGTAGTTAACAGATGGTGTAGTAATAGTATTGGTAAGTAGCATAACTAACAGATGGTGTAGTATTAGATTTGGTAACACACAGAAGGTCTAGTACTAGTATATGTAACTAACAGATGGTGTAATACTAGTATTGGTAACTAACAGGGGGTGTAGTACTAGTATTTGTAGTTAACATATGCTGTATTACCAGTATTGGTAACTAACAGATGGTGTAATACTAGTATTATTAACTAAAATATGGTGGAATGTTAGTATGGTAACTAACAGATAGTGTAATGCTACTATTGTTAATTAACAGATGGTGTAATACTAGTTTTGGTAACTAACTTATGGTGTAATGCTAGTTTGGGTAACTAACAGATGATGTAATACTAGTATTGTTAACTAACAGATGGTGTAGTACTAGTATTGATAACTAACAAATGGTGTAGTACTAGTAATGTTAACTAACATATGGTTTAATGCCAGTATTCTAACAACCAGACGGTGTAATACTAGTATTGGAATCTAACAGATGGTGTAATATTATTATTCTAATTAAGAAATCATGTAATATTAATGTTGGTAACTAACAGATGGTGTAATTCTAGTATTGATAGATCACAGATATTGTAATACTAGTATTGATAACTAATATATGGTGTAATACTAGTATTGGTAAAACACAAATGGTGTAATACTAATATTGGTAAATAAAATATGGTGTAATACTAATATTGGTAACTAAAATATGGTGTAATACTAGTATTGTTAACTAACAGATGATCTAGTACTAATATTGTTAACAGAGGGTGTAGTGATAGTACTGGTAACAAACAAATAGTTTAGTACTAGTATTGGTAACTGGCAAAGGATGTAGTACAAATATTGGTAACTAACAGATGGGGTAATACTAATTTTGGTAAGTAAAAGTTGGTGTAATGTAAGTATTGGTAACTAACAGATGGTGTAATATCAGTATGCTAAATAACGGACGGTGTAATACTAGTATTGGTAACTAACAAATGGTGTAGTACTAAGAGATGTTGTAGTACTAGTATTGGTAAGTAACACATATAATTCTAGTAGTAGTATCTAACAGATGATGTAATACTAGTATTGGTAACTAACACATGGTGTAATACAAATATCGGTAACTAAAATATGGTGTAATATTAGTATTCTAGCTAACAGACGGTGTAATACTATTATTAGTAATTAACAGATGGTGTAATACTAGTATTGGTAGCTAACAGATGGTGTAATACTAGTATCGTTAACTAACAGATGGTGTAGTACTAGTATTGATAACTAACAGATGTTGTAATACTAGTATTGGTAACAAACAAATGGTGTAATTCTAATTTTGGCAACTAACAGTTGGTGTAATACTAGTATTGTTAACTAACAGATGATCTAGTACTAATATTGTTAACAGATGGTGTAGTACTAGTATTGGTAACTAGCAAATGGTGTAGTACTAATATTGCTAACGAACAGATGGGGTAATACTAGTATTGGTAACTAACAGATGGTGTAATACTAGTACTGGTAACTAACATATGGTGAAATACTAATTTGGGTAACTAAAAGATGGTGTAATGCAGTATTGGTAACTAACATATGTTGCAATACCAGTATTCTAAATAACAGACGGTGTAATACTAGTATTGGTAACTAACAAATGGTGTAGTACTAGTATTTGTAAGTAAGAGATGGTGTAGTACTAGTATTGGTAACTAACACATAATATAATGCTAGTTGTATTAACTAACAGATGATGTAAAATTAATATTGTAACTAACAGATGGTGTAATACTAATAATAGTAACTAACAGATGATGTAAAACTTGTATTGGTAAAATAACAAATGGTCTAATATTAATTTTGGTAAATAACAGATGGCGTAATAGTAGTATTCTAGCAAACAGATGGTGTAATACTAGAATTGGTAACTAACAAATGGTCTAATACTAGTATTGGTAACTAACATATGGTGTAATACTAATATTGCTATCTAACAGATGTTGTAATCTTGTAATTTTCGTAACTAAAAGATGGTGTAATGCTAGCATTGGTAACTAGCAGCTGGAGTAATACATGTATTCTAAATAACAGACGGTGTAATACTAGTATTGTAACTAACATATGGTGTAGTACTAGTATTGGTAACTACGAGATGGTATAGTACTAGTATTTGTAACTAAAACATAATATAATGCTAGTAGTAGTAACTAACAGATGATGTAATCCTAGTATTGGTAAATAACAAATGGTGTAATACTAATATTGGTAATTAAAAGATGGTATAATACTAGTATTCTAGCTAACAGATGGTGTCATACTCCTATTTGTAAATAACAAATTGTATAATACTAGTATTGGTAACTAAAAGGTGATGTAGTACTAGCATTGGTAACTAACATATGGTGTAGTACCAGTATTCTAACTAATAGATGCTGTAATACTAATATTGGTAACTATCAGATGGTGCAGTACTAGTATTGGTAACTAACAGATGTTGTAGTACTAGTATTGTTAACTAAAAGAATGGTGTAATACTAGTATTCTAACTAAAAGATGGTGTAATACTAATATTTGTCACTAACAGTTCGTGTAATATTAGTATTGTTAACTAACAAATGGTGTAGTTCTAGTATTGGTAAATAATAGATAGTGTAGTAATAACATTGGTGAGTAACAGATTGTGTAATACTAGTATTGGTAGCTAACAGATGGTGTAATAATAGTATTGGTAACAAATAGATGGTGTAATACTAGTTTTGTTAACTAACTTATGGTGTAGTACTAGTATTGATAACTAACAGATGTTGTAATACTAGTATTGGTAACAAATAAATGGCGTAATACTAATATTGGTAACTAAGAGATGCTGTAATACTAGTATTCTAACTAACAGATGGGGTAATACTAGTATTAGTAACTAATAGATCTTGTAATCTTGTCTTGTTAACTAACAAATGATGTAGTACTAATATTGTTAACATATGGTGTAGTACTAGTATTATTAACAAATAAATAGTTTAGTACTAGTATTGGTAACAAACATATGGTGTAATACTAGTATTGATAACTAACACATGGCGTAATACTAGATTTGGTAACTAACAGATGTTGTAGTACTAGTATTGATAACAAACAAATAGTTTAGTACTAGTATTGGTAACTAGCAAATGGTGTAATACAAATATTGGATACTAACATATGTAGTACCAGTATTCTAACTAATAGATGCTGTAATACTAGTATTGGTAACTATCAGATGTTGTAGTACTAGTATTGTTAACTAAAAGAATGGTGTAATACTAGTATTCTAACTAACAGATGGTGTAATACAAATATTTGTCACAAACAGTTGGTGTAATATTAGTATTGTTAACTAACAAAGGATGTAGTTCTAGTATTGTTAAATAATAGATAGTGTAGTAATAGTATTGGTAACTATCAGATGGTGTAAAACTAGTATTGGTAGCTAACAGATGGTGTAATACTATTATTGGTAACTAATAGATGGTGTAATACTTGTTTTGTTAACTAACATATGGTGTAGTACTAGTATTGGTAACTAACAGATGGTGTAGTATTAGATTTGGTAACAAACAGCATGTCTTGTACTAGTATTTATAACTAACAAATGGTGTAATACTAGTATTGGTAACTAACAGATGGTGTAGTACTAATATTAGTAGTTAACATATACTGTATTACTAGTATTGGTAACTAACAGATGGTGTAATACTACTAATGGTAACTATCAGATGGTGTAATGTTAGTATTGTTAATTGACATATGGCGTAATATTAATATTGGTAACATATGGTGTAATGTTAGAATTGGTAACTAACAGATAGTGTAATACTAGTATTGGTAACTAACAGATGGTGTAGTATTAGATTTGGTAACAAACAGCATCTCTTGTACTAGTATTTGTAACTAACAGATGGTGTAATACTAGTATTGGTAACTAACAGATAGTGTAATCCTAGTATTGGTAATTATCAGATGGTGTAATACTAGTTTTAGTAACTAACAGATGTTGTAATACTAATAATGGTAACTAACAGATGGTGTAATATTAGTATTGGTAACTAACAGAAAGTGTAATACTACTATTGGCAACTAACAGATTGTGTAATGCTAGTATTAGTAATTAACAGATGGTATAATACAAGTATTAATAACTAACAGATAGTGTAATGCTATTATTGCTATCTAACAGATTGTGAAATACTAATATTGGTAACTAACAGATGGTGTAGTACCACTAGTGGTAATTAACAAATGGTGTAGTACTAGTATTGGTAAGTAACAAATGGTGTAGTACTATTATTGTTAACTAACAGATGGTGTAATGACAGTATTCTAACAAACAGACGGTGTAATACTAGTATTGGTAACTAACATATAGTGTAATGCTTGTATTGGTAATTTACAGGATGGTGTAGTAATAGTATTGGTAGCCTACAGATGGTGTAGTACTAGTATTTGTAATTAGCATATATTGCAATGCTAGTATTGGTAACTAACAGATGGGGTAATACTAGTATTGGTAACTAACAGATGGTGTAATACTAATATTGGTAAGTAGCAGATGGTGTAATACTATTATTCTATGTAACAGATTATGTAATATTAATATTGGTAACTAACAGATGGTGTAAAACTAGTAATGGTAACTAACATATGGTGTAGTACTACTAGTGGTAATTAACAAATGGTGTAGTACTACTATTGGTAAGTAACAAATGGTGTAGTACTATTATTGTTAACTAACAGATGGCGCAATGACAGTATTCCAACTAACAGACGGTGTAATACTAGTATTGGAAACTAACAAATGATTTGGTACTAGTATTCTAAATAACAGATGATGTAATATTAATATTGGTAACTAGCAGATGGTGTAATACTAGTATGCTAGCTAAAAGACGGTGTAATATTAGTATTGTTAACTAACAGAGGGTGTAGTACTAGTCTGGGTAAGTAACAAATGTTGTAGTACTCGTTTATGTAGCTAAACGATGTACTACTATTGGTAACTAAACGATGTTGTAGTACTAGCATTGGTAGTTAACAAATGGTGTAGTACTAATGTTGGTAACTAACAGATGGTGTAATACTAGTTTTGGTAGTTACCAATTTGTGTAGTACTAGTTTTGGTAATTAACAGATGATTTAGTACTAGTTTTGGAAGTTAACAAATGGTGTAAAACTATTATTGGTAACTGCACAGATGTTTAGCACTTGTTTGGGTCACTAACAGATGGTGTAGTATTAGTATTGGTATTATTAGTTTCAGTCACTACAGATGGTGTAGTATTATTACTAGTATTAACAGATGCTATAGTACGAGGAGTGGTAACTAATAGATGCTGAAGTACTTGTTCTGGTAACTAACAGAATGCGTAGTACTAGTTTTTGTAGTTAAGAGATGGTGTAGTACTAGTAGTGGTAACTAACAGATGGTATAGAATTAGATTTGCTAATAAACAGAAGGTCTAGTACTAGTATTTGTAACTCACAGATGGTGTAATACTAGTATTGGTAAATCACAGATAGTGTAGTACTATTATTTGTAGTTAATATATGATATATTACTAGTATTGGTAACTAACAGATTGTGTAATAATAGTATTGGTAACTAACAGATGGTGTAAGGTTAGTATTGGTAACCAACATATAATGTAATACTATTATGTTAACTAACCGATGGTGTAATACTAGTATTGTTAACTAACATATGGTGTAATATTAATATTGGTAATTAGGAAGTGGTGTAATGTTAGTATTGGTAACTAACAGATGGTGTAGTACTAGTATTTGTAATTAACAGATAATATAATGCTAGTATTGGTAACTAATAGATGGGGTAATACTAGTATTGGTAACTAACAGATGGTGTAATACAATATTGGTAAGTAACAGATGGTGTAATACTATTGTTCTAAGTAACAGATGATGTAATATTAATATTGGTAACTAACAGATTATGTAATACAAGTATTCTAGCTAACAGACGATGTTATACTAGTATTGGTAACTAACAAATGGTGTAATACTAGTATTGGTAACTAACACATGGTGTAGTATTAGTATTGGTATTATTAGTCTGCGTCACTAACAGATGCTGTAGTATTAGGATTGGTATTAACAGATGCTGTATTACTAGGAGTGGTAACTAATAGATGCTGCAGTACTTGCTTTGGTAACTAACAGAATGTGTAGTACTAATTTTGGTAGTTAACAGATGGTGTAGTAATAGTATTGGTAAGTAGCATAACTAACAGATGGTGTAGTATTAGATTTGGTAACACACAGAAGGTCTAGTACTAGTATATGTAACTAACAGATGGTGTAATACTAGTATTGGTAACTAACAGGGGGTGTAGTACTAGTATTTGTAGTTAACATATGCTGTATTACCAGTATTGGTAACTAACAGATGGTGTAATACTAGTATTATTAACTAAAATATGGTGGAATGTTAGTATGGTAACTAACAGATAGTGTAATGCTACTATTGTTAATTAACAGATGGTGTAATACTAGTTTTGGTAACTAACTTATGGTGTAATGCTAGTTTGGGTAACTAACAGATGATGTAATACTAGTATTGTTAACTAACAGATGGTGTAGTACTAGTATTGATAACTAACAAATGGTGTAGTACTAGTAATGTTAACTAACATATAGTTTAATGCCAGTATTCTAACAACCAGACGGTGTAATACTAGTATTGGAATCTAACAGATGGTGTAATATTATTATTCTAATTAAGAAATCATGTAATATTAATGTTGGTAACTAACAGATGGTGTAATTCTAGTATTGATAGATCACAGATATTGTAATACTAGTATTGATAACTAATATATGGTGTAATACTAGTATTGGTAAAACACAAATGGTGTAATACTAATATTGGTAAATAAAATATGGTGTAATACTAATATTGGTAACTAAAATATGGTGTAATACTAGTATTGTTAACTAACAGATGATCTAGTACTAATATTGTTAACAGAGGGTGTAGTGATAGTACTGGTAACAAACAAATAGTTTAGTACTAGTATTGGTAACTGGCAAAGGATGTAGTACAAATATTGGTAACTAACAGATGGGGTAATACTAATTTTGGTAAGTAAAAGTTGGTGTAATGTAAGTATTGGTAACTAACAGATGGTGTAATATCAGTATGCTAAATAACGGACGGTGTAATACTAGTATTGGTAACTAACAAATGGTGTAGTACTAAGAGATGTTGTAGTACTAGTATTGGTAAGTAACACATATAATTCTAGTAGTAGTATCTAACAGATGATGTAATACTAGTATTGGTAACTAACACATGGTGTAATACAAATATCGGTAACTAAAATATGGTGTAATATTAGTATTCTAGCTAACAGACGGTGTAATACTATTATTAGTAATTAACAGATGGTGTAATACTAGTATTGGTAGCTAACAGATGGTGTAATACTAGTATCGTTAACTAACAGATGGTGTAGTACTAGTATTGATAACTAACAGATGTTGTAATACTAGTATTGGTAACAAACAAATGGTGTAATTCTAATTTTGGCAACTAACAGTTGGTGTAATACTAGTATTGTTAACTAACAGATGATCTAGTACTAATATTGTTAACAGATGGTGTAGTACTAGTATTGGTAACTAGCAAATGGTGTAGTACTAATATTGCTAACGAACAGATGGGGTAATACTAGTATTGGTAACTAACAGATGGTGTAATACTAGTACTGGTAACTAACATATGGTGAAATACTAATTTGGGTAACTAAAAGATGGTGTAATGCAGTATTGGTAACTAACATATGTTGCAATACCAGTATTCTAAATAACAGACGGTGTAATACTAGTATTGGTAACTAACCAATGGTGTAGTACTAGTATTTGTAAGTAAGAGATGGTGTAGTACTAGTATTGGTAACTAACACATAATATAATGCTAGTTGTATTAACTAACAGATGATGTAAAATTAATATTGTAACTAACAGATGGTGTAATACTAATAATAGTAACTAACAGATGATGTAAAACTTGTATTGGTAAAATAACAAATGGTCTAATATTAATTTTGGTAAATAACAGATGGCGTAATAGAAGTATTCTAACAAACAGATGGTGTAATACTAGAATTGGTAACTAACAAATGGTCTAATACTAGTATTGGTAACTAACATATGGTGTAATACTAATATTGCTATCTAACAGATGTTGTAATCTTGTAATTTTCGTAACTAAAAGATGGTGTAATGCTAGCATTGGTAACTAGCAGCTGGAGTAATACATGTATTCTAAATAACAGACGGTGTAATACTAGTATTGTAACTAACATATGGTGTAGTACTAGTATTGGTAACTACGAGATGGTATAGTACTAGTATTTGTAACTAAAACATAATATAATGCTAGTAGTAGTAACTAACAGATGATGTAATCCTAGTATTGGTAAATAACAAATGGTGTAATACTAATATTGGTAATTAAAAGATGGTATAATACTAGTATTCTAGCTAACAGATGGTGTCATACTCCTATTTGTAAATAACAAATTGTATAATACTAGTATTGGTAACTAAAAGGTGATGTAGTACTAGCATTGGTAACTAACATATGGTGTAGTACCAGTATTCTAACTAATAGATGCTGTAATACTAGTATTGGTAACTATCAGATGGTGCAGTACTAGTATTGGTAACTAACAGATGTTGTAGTACTAGTATTGTTAACTAAAAGAATGGTGTAATACTAGTATTCTAACTAACAGATGGTGTAATACTAATATTTGTCACTAACAGTTCGTGTAATATTAGTATTGTTAACTAACAAATGGTGTAGTTCTAGTATTGGTAAATAATAGATAGTGTAGTAATAACATTGGCGAGTAACAGATTGTGTAATACTAGTATTGGTAGCTAACAGATGGTGTAATAATAGTATTGGTAACAAATAGATGGTGTAATACTAGTTTTGTTAACTAACTTATGGTGTAGTACTAGTATTGATAACTAACAGATGTTGTAATACTAGTATTGGTAACAAATAAATGGCGTAATACTAATATTGGTAACTAAGAGATGCTGTAATACTAGTATTCTAACTAACAGATGGGGTAATACTAGTATTAGTAACTAATAGATCTTGTAATCTTGTCTTGTTAACTAACAAATGATGTAGTACTAATATTGTTAACATATGGTGTAGTACTAGTATTATTAACAAATAAATAGTTTAGTACTAGTATTGGTAACAAACATATGGTGTAATACTAGTATTGATAACTAACACATGGCGTAATACTAGATTTGGTAACTAACAGATGTTGTAGTACTAGTATTGATAACAAACAAATAGTTTAGTACTAGTATTGGTAACTAGCAAATGGTGTAATACAAATATTGGATACTAACATATGTAGTACCAGTATTCTAACTAATAGATGCTGTAATACTAGTATTGGTAACTATCAGATGTTGTAGTACTAGTATTGTTAACTAAAAGAATGGTGTAATACTAGTATTCTAACTAACAGATGGTGTAATACAAATATTTGTCACAAACAGTTGGTGTAATATTAGTATTGTTAACTAACAAATGATGTAGTTCTAGTATTGTTAAATAATAGATAGTGTAGTAATAGTATTGGTAACTATCAGATGGTGTAAAACTAGTATTGGTAGCTAACAGATGGTGTAATACTATTATTGGTAACTAATAGATGGTGTAATACTTGTTTTGTTAACTAACATATGGTGTAGTACTAGTATTGATAACTAACGTATGTTGTCATACTAGAATTGGTAACAAACAAATGGTGTAATGCTAATATTGGTAAATAACAAATGGTGTAATACTAGTATACTAACTAACAGATGGTGTAATACTAGTATTGGTAACAAACAAATGGTGGAGTACTAATATTGGTAACAAACAGATAGTGTTGTACTAATATTGGTAACAAGCAAATAGTTTAGTACTAGTATTGGTAACTAGGAAATGGTGGAGTACTAATATTGGTAACTAACAGATTGTGTAATACTACTTTTGCTAACTAAAAGATGGTGTAATGCTAGTATTGGTAACTAGTAGATGGTGTAATAGCAGTATTCTAAACAACAGACGGTGTAATACTAGTATTGGTAACTAACCAATGCGTAGTACTATATTGGTAACTAAGAGATGGTATAATACTAGTATTGGTAACTAACACATAATATAATACTAGTAGTAGTAACTAACAGATGATGTAATACTAGCATTGGTAACTAACATATGGTGTAATACTAATATTGATAACTAATAGATGGTGTAATACTAGTATTCAAACTAACATACGGTGTAATACTAGTATTAGTAACAAAAGAATTGTGTACTACTAGTATTGGTAACAATCAGATGGTGTAATACTAGTATTGATAACTAATACATGGTGTAATACTAGATTTGGTAACTAACAGATGTTTTAATACTAGTATTCATAACTAAAAGAATGGTGTAATACTAGTATTCTAACTAACAGATGGTGTAATACTATTATTCATCACTAACAGTTCCTGTAATATTATTATAGCTAACTAACAAATGGTGTAGTTTTAGTATTGTAAATAATAGATAGTGTAGTAATAGTATTTGTAACTATCAGAAGGGGTAATACTAATTTTGGTAACTAAAAGATGGTGTAATACTAATACTAGTAACTAACAAATTGTGTAATAGTAGTATTGGTAACAATCAGATGGTGCAGTACTAGTATTGGTAACTAACAGATGGTGTAATACTAGTATTGATAACTAACACATGGTGTAATTCTAGATTTGGTAACTAACAGATGTTGTAGTACTAGTATTGATAACAAACAAATAGTTTAGTACTAGTATTGGTAACTAGCAAATGGTGTAATACAAATATTGCTAACTAACAGATGAGGTAATACTCATTTTGGTAACTAGAAGATGGTGAAATACTAATATTAGTAACTAACAAATTGTGTAATACTAGTATTGGTAATTAAAGGTGGTGAAGTACTAGTATTGGATACTAACATATGGTGTAGTACCAGTATTCTAACTAATAGATGCTGTAGTACTAGTATTGGTAACTATCAGATGTTGTAGTACTAGTATTGTTAACTAAAAGAATGGTGTAATACTAATATTCGTCACAAACAATTCGTGTAATATTAGTATTGTTAACTAACAAATGGTGTAGTTCTAGTATTGTTAAATAATAGATAGTGTAGTAATAGTATTGGTAACTATCAGATGGTGTATTACTAGTATTATTAACTAACAAATGGTGTAGTAATATTATTGGTAACTAACACATCGTGTAATACTCGTATCTGTAACTATCATATTGTGTAATACTAGTACTGGTCACTAACAGATGGTGTAATATTAATATTGGTAACTAAAAGATGGTGTAATGCTAGTACTGGTAAATAACAGATCGTGAAATATTAGTATTCTAACAAACGGTGTAATACTAGTATTGGTAATTAACATATGGTGTAGTACTACTATTGGTAACTAAAACATAATGTAATGCTAGTAGTAGTAACTAACAGATGGTGTAATACTAGTATTGGTAACTAAAAGGTGGTGTAATACTAATATTGGTAACTAACAGATAGTGCAATTGGTAACTAATAAAAGGTGTAATATTAATATTGATAACTAAAACATGGTGTAATAATATTATTCTAAGTAACAGATGGTGTAGTACCATGGTAACTAACAGATGGTGTTGTACTAGTATTCTAACTAAGAGATGCTGTAATACTAGTATTGGTAACTATAAGATGGTGCAGTACTTGTATTGGTAACTAACAGGTGGTGTAATACTAGTTTTGGTAACTAACATATGGTGTAATGCTAGTATTGGTAACTAATAAACGGTGTAATATTAATATTGGTAACTAACAGATTGTGTCATACTAGTATTCTAAGTAAAGGATGGTGTAATACTAATATTGGTAAATAAAAGATGGTGTAATACTAGTATTCTAGCTAACAGACGGTGTAATACTAGTATTGGTAACTATCAAATGGTGTAATACTAGTATTGGTAACTAACAGATTGTGTAGTACTAGCATTGGTAAATATCATATGGTGTAATACTAGTATGCTAAATAACATATGGTGTAATACTAGTATTGGTAAATAACAGATGGTGTCATACTAGTATTGGTAACTAAAGAAGGTTTAATACTAGTATTGGTAACTAACAGATGGGGTAATACAAATATTGGAAACTAACAGATGGTGTAATATTAGTATTCTAACTAACAAATGGTGTAATCTAGTATTCTAACTAACAAATGGTGTAATTTAGTATTGTTATCCAACAGATGATCTAGTACTAATATTGTTAACAGATGGTGTAGTACTAGTATTGGTAACAAACAAATAGTTTAGTACTAGTATTGGTAACTATCAGATGGTGTAATACTAATATTGGTAACTAACAGTTCGTGTAATATTAGTATTGTTAAGTAACAAATGCTGTAGTTCTAGTATTGGTAAATAATTGATAGTGTACTAATAGTATTGGTAACTAACATATGGTGTAATACTAGTATTGGTAACTAATAGCTGGTGTAATACTAGTTTCATTAACTAACATGTGGTGTAGTACAAGAATTGATAACTAACAGATGTTGTAATACTAGTATTGGAAACAAAAAAATGGTGTAATACTAATATTGGTAACTAACAGATGGTGTAATACTAGTATTCTAACTAACAAATGGTGTAATCTAGTATTCTAACTAACAAATGGTGTAATTTAGTATTGTTATCCAACAGATGATCTTGTACTAATATTGTTAACAGATGGTGTAGTACTAGTATTGGTAACAAACAAATAGTTTAGTACTAGTATTGGTAACTAGCTAATGGTGTTGTACTAATATTGGTAACTAACAGATGGGGTAATACTAGTATCTGTAAATATCAGATGGTGTAATAATAGAATTGGTAATTAAATATGGTGTAATATTAATATTCGTAACTAAAAGATGGTGTAATGCTAGTACTGGTAACTAAAAGATGGTGAAATACTAATATTCTAACAAACGGTGTAATACTAGTATTGGTAACTAACATATTGATTAATACTAGTATTCTAACTAACATATCGTGTAGTACTAGTGTTGGTAACTAAAACATAATGTAATGCTAGTATTGGTAACTAACAGATGGTGTAATACTAGTATTGGCAATTAACAGATGGTGTAATACTAATATCAGTAACTAACAGATGGAGTAATACTAGTATTGGTAACTAATACACGATGTAATATTAATGTTGGTAACTAACAAATGCTGTAATACTATTATTCTCAGTAACAGATGGTGTAATAATAGTATTGGAAAATGACAGATGTTGTAATACTAGTATTGGTTACTAACAGATGGCGTCATACTAATATTGGTAACAAAAAAGATCGTGTAATGCTAGTATTGGTAACTAACAGAGGGTGTAATACTAGTATTCTAACTAACAGACGTTAAAATAATAATATTGTTAACTAACACATGGTGTAGTACAAATATTGGTAACTGACAGATGGTTTAGTACTAGTATTGGTAACTAACGGATAATGTAATGCTAGTATTGGTAACTAACATTTGCTGTAGTACTAGTATTGGTAACTAACAGATGGTGTAGTACTAGTATTCTAACTAAGAGATGCTGTAATACTAGTATTGGTAACTATAAGATGGTGAACTACTTGTATTGGTAACTAACAGGTGGTGTAATACTAGGTTTGGTAACTAACATATGATGTAATGCTAGTATTGGTAACTAATAAACGGTGTAATATTAATATTGGTAACTAACAGATTGTGTAATACTATTATCCTAAGTAAAAGATGGTGTAATACTAATATTGGTAACTAAAAGATGGTGTAATACTAGTATTCTAGCTAACAGACGGTGTAATACTAGTATTGGTAACTATCAAATGGTGTAATACTAGTATTGGTAACTAACAGATGGTGTAGTACTAACATTGGTAAATATCATATGGTGTAGTATTAGTATGCTAAATAACATATGGTGTAATACTAGTTTGTTAACTAACAGATGTTGTAGTACTAGTTTGGTAAATAACGGATAGTGTAGTAATAGTATTGGTAACTAACAGATGCTGTAATACTAATATTGGTAACTAACAGTTGGTGTAACACTAGTATTGGTAACTAACAGATGTAATTCTAGCATTGGTAACTAACAGAAGGTGTAATACTACTATTGGTACCTAACAGTAGGTGTAATACTAGTATTCTAAATAACAGACGGTGTAATACTAGTATTGTTAACTAACAAATGGTGTAGTACACATATTGGTAATTAACAGATGGTGTAGTACTAGTATTGGTAACTAACAGATAATGTAATGCTAGTATTGGTAACTAACATATGGTGTAATACTAGTATTAGCAACGAACATATGGTGCTATACTAATATTGGTAACTAACAGATGGTGTAATACTAGTATTGGTAACTAACAAATGGTGTAATATTAATATTCTAGCTAACAAACAGTGTAATACTAGTATTGGTAACTATCAAATGGTGCAGTATTAGTATTGGTAACTAACAGATGGTGTAATACTAGTATTGATAACTAACACATGGTGTAATACTAGTATTGGTAAGTAACAGATGTTGTAGTACTGGTATTGTTAACTAAAAGAATGGTATAAACGTTTGTATATGTATAATAAAGCCAAAACAATGCAGGTATGGACATAGAATAAAGAATGCAAATGCAAAAGATATTGTTGACAATTAGTCATTTACCTTAGATTTATTTAAAAGTCCTTAATTTTCGAGATAATATCTTCTCTTCGGAGGGAAGTAAAGCGGTTAAACTAGTGTTCTAAATAGCATGCCAAGTCATGCTGACAGGAAATAGTATAGAATATCTGTTCTATCTCTAATGTCAAAGAGTTAAGGTTAGGTGGATAAAGAGTAGTCTCCCTTTAAAAGGTTTTTTTTGTACATGCCTGTTTAAGTGTGTGGGAGTATGCATGAAGGTGTAAGTATGTGAGTGTGTGTGTGTGAGTGTGAGAAGATATGTCTATACGTAAATGTGGGGGATAGATGTTATCTCGTGTTAGAACTGGTCTTTGTGTGTGTGTGTGTGAGAGAGAGAGAATAAGTGGAGGTGTAAGCGTGTTGTGTGTGTGTGTGCGTGTGTATGCATGTGTGTGTGCGAGTGTGTGTGTGGGGTGTGTGTAAATATGGGGCTAGAAGCTCTATCAAGTTATAAATTGGGTGTTGAGTTCTAGTCTATTATTGATCGGTGGTTGTGTTTTGTCTATAATTAGTGCTTCCTTAATTCTAAGATTGCCGAGGTTTCTTTCCTTAGTTTCTATCCTAACAGTTATGGTTTTGTTGCTGTTTTTGCATTTAACTAGGTGTTTCTTAAATGAGGAAGCGTTAGTATTGAGGTGTTTTTTTATTCTTATGTGGAGTGGTCTGGTGGTGCTACCTACGTAGAAGTTGCTGCATTTGTCACACTCTGGTCTGTATACGACATAAGCCTGGTGGCATAGGTCTTCTGTCGTTGATGGGGCAGTTGGCTAGCCTGCAGCAGTTGTCATGTCTGGTGGAGTGTCTTTTGGTTAGCTGTCCGCGTAGAGAAGGACCTGAGTGGGCCAGTTGGATATCTAGTCCCTCTCGTCTGATAGCTCTGCGGATGGCTGTTGTTGTTTCGTCACTGAAATGTTGGAGCTTCAGGAAGCAAGTGTTAGTGCCTCGGGTGTGTTATCCTCTGTTCGTTCTGGCACGGTTTGTGGTGGATGTCTTGTATCCGTTCAGTTTGAGTACTTCCATGAAATGTGTGGTGTGTGTGTCTCGGTCTCTAGCGTCGGTGCATTTGTTCCGGATACATGTAGTTCGTTCCTTATGTATCCGAACTTAGCGCCGTCTGGGGGGGGGGGGGGCGATCTGAAATGTACGAACAGGTCCCTGTTGGCGGCTTTTTTTTATAGAAGCAGGTGTAGATGTTGCCTTCCTCTGTTACCCTGAGTTGGAAGTCCAGTAGGGATAGGGATCCGCGGTCATCGGTGGTTCCATGCTGAACTTTATACTGGCGTCCATGCTGGAGAATGTTGTGTATATTTTATCCGCCTCCTCACGGGATGATGCAAGGATGAGTATGTCATTTACATATCGGGTGAAGAAGGTATGGAAATGGCAGGTGTTGAGGGCTCGGCATTCTAGTTGGTTCATATAGGTGATAGCCAGCAGGCCCGATAGGCTGGATCCCATGGGTAATCCTGTTGTCTGTCTGTATGTGTGGTGGTGGAAGGTGAAGTACGTGTTGTCTACTGTGAAGGGAAAAAGCTGGTGTATGTCCGTCGGATGGGGTCCGTAGCAGTGGATGTCCTCTGCGACCACGCAGTCCGTCAATAAATCGACAGCTGGATGAGCGGGGACTGTAGTGTAGAGGGAGTCAACGTCGAGGCTAAAGGCGTATCTATTTAGTTTAAGTTGTTCTGGCTGGAGTTGGTGTAGTCTACGTATAACTTCGTCGGAGCTACTGACATGCCCGGGAAAGGTGGAGAGTAGAGGCTTGAGGACTTGGGAGAGGTTGCCAGGAAATTTTGTATAGGGGTCCTTCTATGCTAGAGACGATGGCTCTTATTTGCGTCTTAGTACTATTCTTGTGGGTCTTGATGAGGTGGTAGAAAGTGGGCAGTCTGCTATTTCTAGTGGTGTAGTTGAGCTTAACTTTATTTGGGAGTTGTCTTCTCATACAGATATCGAACAAGATGGAGTTGGTCTGTTTTTCGATCTGGGCTGCAGTCATGTCCGGGATCTCTGTATATAATTCATTGTCGCTTAGGTGTTCAAAGGCTAGGTTGTTGTATGTGGCTTGAGAGATGACGCAAAACTCTTTACCTTTGTCGGATGGTAAGTATATATGTTCCCTATTCCGTAGGTTCTTCAGGGCGAGTTGTGTGTCCAGGAGAGGTTTGGGGCTATCTTACTCTGCTTACGTAAGATGTTAAATACGGAATGTTTTAGCCTCGAGAGTTTTTCTTCAAGCTCGCGGTTGGCAGGCGGTGGACAGAGTGGGCGATCCAGTTGGTATATCGGGAATCTGGGTTTGTTAGATTCCGTGGTGTTGTTGCCGAGAGTCGATATCCATTTTAGTTGGTAGGCAGCCCGACAGAAATTCGTTTCTATGTCGAGCCATAGTGAGATAGAGCAAGTCTTAGATATTTCAAACCTGGCGGAACCCACCCACTCCCTAGGCCTGAACAAAGCTGCTTCTACGTAGGTAGCACCACCAGACCACTCCACATAAGAATAAAAGAACACCTCAATGCTAACGCTTCCTCATTTAAGAAACACCTAGTTAAATGCAAAAACACCGACAACACCATAACAGTTAGGATAGAAACTAAGGAAAGAAACCTCGGCAATCTTAGAATTAAAGAAGCACTAATTATAGACAAAACACAACCACCAATCAATAATAGACTAGAACTCAACACCCAATTTATAACTTGATAGAGCTTCTAGCCCCATATTTACACACACCCAACACACACACACGGACACACACACGCACGCACACACACACGCACACGCACGCACACACACACACACACACAACACGCTTACACATCCACTTATTCTCTCACACACACACACATACACACACAAAGACCAATTCTAACACGAGATAACATCTATCCCCAACATTTACATATAGACATATCTTCTCACACTATATATAAAATTAAAAACACCCTAAACAAACCCCTTTTAAAGGGAGACTACTTTTTATCCACCTCACCTTAACTCTTTGACATTAATGATAGAACAGATATTCTATACTATTTCCTGTCAGTATGACTTGGCAAGCTATTTTAACACTGGATTAACAGATTTACTTCCCTCTGAAGAAGAGATATTATCTCGAAAATTAAGGATATTTAAATAAATCTAAGGTAAAAGACTAATTGTCAACAATATCTTTTGCATTTGGAATCTTTTTTCTATGTCCATACCTGCATTGTTTTGGCTTTATTATACATATACAAACGTTTATACCTCATTACACAATGCTTCAAGTGAACTATAACCTCCTCGTATATATATATGTATATATATATATATGTATATATATAGGTATATATACATATATATACATATATACACACACACACATATATATATATATATATGTGTGTGTGTATATATGTATATATATGTATATATATACATATATATGTATATATATATATATTTAGTTATAGGAATAACCAAAAAGTGTTTAGAAATACATTGTTTTATTAGCTAACAGTGTTTCATCCATACACCATGGCAGGAATTATCAGAGCCTATAAACAAGAGTATATCAGTAGTTGCATGCTCCATCGAGCTGCGTCACCAGGACAAGTTTAAAGGACCAGCAAGGGGGTCCTGAGTTCAGCTTTATATGGAAAAAGACAAAATACATGATGCACATAATGTCAGAAAATATCTTAAAAATTTAAAAATTTAAAATTACACCATAAATGTATCACTTAAATGGTGCAATAGATGATAAAGAGGTTGGGAGAGGGTAGCAAGGGATGAGTGAGGGTATTACTCAGCATGATCAGAAACAATAAGAAAATAATAAAAAAAATAATAAAAAAAGTACAAAAATACAGGGATAAGAAAAGAGATAAATATAAAAATACAAAACAATAAAGGAACAAAAATCCCGGAAACCTCCCCAAAATATAAGATAAAGCAGAGCATAGATACATCAAAGCACAAGCAGTGCAAAAAGAGGGTGTTCAGGCAGATCAATAAAGTTTGCAAGCATGAGTCTGTGAGAAGAATTGTTGGTTAGCAGTGGTGTAGCCTTACATGTATGATAGTCCATATGAGGGATGGTGTACTCCAATTATATCGCCTTGTAACAGATCGATTCTCCTTATCATATCCGCACCCTACGAACCACATCGATATGTTCCAGTTCCGAACGTTAAGTGAGATAACACTGTTTTTCCAAAAGCTATACCCAGGGGATTTATCACCATAGGCGGTCTGGGATATACACCTAAAATCCAAAATAAAAAGTAAAAGAAAGTACGACGAGTTAAAGAAATATATGGTACATATACAGTCGGCACAGATGTAAGGAAATTGAAAACACGCCAGTTCCGCAGAAACTGGCATTCCCCAAAATCCTCACGTTCGGTCGCTCAATCCAACGTGCCAGGTGAAGTTCACTGTATGTCCAAGTTGGCGTTCAACCAATGTATCGCACCGCATACAATTGTACCACAGTAAATACAAATCGTGATGGCTATCCCGTTACATATAGAAAAAAAATGTATATAGGAAACTCCGCTTCCAGAATCACATGTGGCAGAATGAACATATTGTTATAATAATAGACGGGTTTATTATAGTGAGTGCAAATTTCTGTAGAATATATAGATATATATAGAAGAGAGAACTCACAACCAAACCTGTCAATGACAGGTATTTTATTTATATTTCCGCCACGTGGTTTTCGTTTAGATTATTGACTCCGGAGGTTGCAATCCATTCACAGTCGGGTGTGACCCCTCCTGTGTGTGACGCCTCCTGGGGCGGCGGGAGTTCAATATCCAATGCTGCACATTGCCTTGAGTGTGGTTCTATAATTCATCATGCATGTCGGGGCATATTGATATATTTGTCAACGAAATATATATATATATATATATATATATATATATATATATATATATATATATACTAGCATTAAAGCCCGGCGTTGCTCGGGTCATTAAGTTACCAAAGTTAGGTTGCACCACCCATTTTATGGCACCACTTTTTTGTCTGCCAGGCACTGGGTGAATGAATTGCAGACCTGGAAGCAGGAGCAGCGCCAGCAGTGACAATTGTAGTTTCGCCTATGGATATTATCTCTGTGCAAAAAAGTGTTGAAATTTATTGTTTCACAGTACTTGCGCAACACGCGCGTAGACGATGCCGGCCGAACAACAGAGCTGCGATGGAGTTGTTCTGCATGGTTGTCTGTGTGTTTTCTAAATTTAAGACAGTAGGGAGGGTTGTGATATGAGGGAGAGTTAGCTGTTGTTTCTAGCAGGTTTAGTGACCTCATAGAGGATATGTGTTTTCTAAATTTAAGACAGTAGGGAGTGGTGTGATATGGGGGAGAGTTAGCTGCTGTTTCTAACAGGTTTAGTGACCTCATAGAAGATATGTTTTCTAAATTTAAGACAGTAGGGAGGGGTGTGATATGGGGGAGAGTTAGCTGCTGTTTCTAGCAGGTTTAGTAACCTCATAGAGGATATGTGTTTTCTAAATTTAAGACAGTAGGGAGTGGTGTGATATGGGTGAGAGTTAGCTGCTGTTTCTAGCAGGTTTAGTGACCTCATAGAAGATATGTTTTCTAAATTTAAGACAGTAGGGAGGGGTGTGATATGGGGGAGAGTTAGCTGCTGTTTCTAGCAGGTTTAGTAACCTCATAGAGGATATGTGTTTTCTAAATTTAAGACAGTAGGGAGTGGTGTGATATGGGTGAGAGTTAGCTGCTGTTTCTAGCAGGTTTAGTGACCTCATAGAAGATATGTTTTCTAAATTTAAGACAGTAGGTAGGGGTGTGGTATGGGGGAGAGTTAGCTGCTGTTTCTAGCAGGTTTAGTGACCTCATAGAGGATATTATTGTTTATCATTATCTATAAAAGGCAGATTGTTGTTGTTGTTGTTGAAGTGAGTGTGTGTTTGTATGCGTTTGGAAAAGAGGTTTTAAAAAGGATTTATCGCTTGTTGTTGAATAAATGTATCTGTTGCTTTTGAATAATTGTCGTTTCGTATGAAATGTAATAATTGTTTCTACTTTTTTGGCACAAGGCCAGCAATTACCCAGTACATTACTGGTACTTTATGTAATAATAAACGTTCTCTCTCCCTCTCTTTAAATGTTTTTTTATCATTTGAAGTGAGTGTGTGTTTGTATGCGTTTGGAAATAAATCAGTAAGTTTGAAGTATAAAAGAGAAAGTAGCAAAATGTGTGGGTTGTAGATAGAGTTAGCAGATGATATGAGAGAGTAAAACGGACAGTATCACCATCAAGCTTGGAAAGAGAAAGTAGCAGAAAGTATGAAGTTGTATAGATTTTGAATGGTAGTGGAAAGAGTTTAGCAGTTTAAATGACAGAAAAATCGTAAAATATTGAGTTTTATCTATTTTTTGCGTAATTGTGGATGAAATTGAAAAAATTAGATGTGCCAAGACGCAATCGATGCTATTTCGAATACTGAATTGTAAATTTCAATTGAAGAAATTCTATATCGTAGATTTCTATAAGAAAGGAGCATGACCACACACTGAGCTTTATAGATTATGATAACGAAGGAAATGTGGTAAGGAACCAGATGGACCATAACGCACCAAAGTACTCAATACTTAGGGTAGTAGAGTGGGTAACAGGAACGAGTGGGTAATAAGAACGAGTGGGACC
>OZ024744.1:44339136-44366636 GCA_964016885.1 Eledone cirrhosa | reverse complement strand
TTGAAATGGATTCTTTGGGTGTTCCAGCTGAAGTTTTCGTTTCTTGTCTGACTTTGCGCTGTCTCTGGGTGGCTTTGAGGCCTGAACTTCAGGATCCTATCCATCTGCAGTTTCATCATTGGTTGAACTTCAATCACTCAGTTCATTACGTGGAAGTTGTGCTGCTGCAGATCCTGACAAACGCTTTCTATGGTTCTCTGACTCTCGACGAGCCACAGAAACCTGATCACGCTTAAACTTTGAAGATACCTTTTTCTGGTAACCCTTGTCTTCAGCACCCAGAGATACTTTTTTCTGGCAACGCAGGGCTTCGAGAAATGTAGCATCTTCCATTTTCTGTTCATTATTACGAAGACGGTCTTTCAAAATTTTCTTTTCTGTATCAGTATGTGCAATGTAGAAATACGAATCCATTTCAGAAATAAATAGTGCTTCCTTTTCATTGTTTGACTTAGAACCTTTGTTTTTTTTGTAAATTTCTGTATTCACTGTACATGTTCATAATTTTCAGTTTCACTTTGTCTTTTCGTTGAGTCGCCACACCAGCTTTTCCCCACTGACTAACTACTTCCATCACAAGCCTATCCGCAATAGCACCATTGAAGCTCACATGCTTTTCGTGTTTCATAGGACCATCTTTCAGGTAGAAGAAATATCTTAGAACATCCCCCTTTCTTGGTATTTTGTTTGGTGAAAAGGCTGTAACATATTGCCCCAGGAGCCATGTTTTTCGATCATCACAACGGAGCGAGTAGCTACAACTAGGCCCACTGGTTTCCGTCATTATTCTGTCAATTTGCAACTATTAGGCGAGGCTTAAATTAGTCTGAAATAATCAAAATTACATTATAAATTGATAATATACAAAATTGTAGGAGAAAATGCCCAGGGAGCTAAGAAAAAGACACTTTTGTATAAAATGTGGGATTCTGGAACGCCCTAATATATATATATATATATATTAATGGAAAAAAATGAAATTTCATTTCTCACTCTTAATACGGCTGATACTTAAATATAAGTATGTATACGTACATACATATATGTATACAGACGTACAGTAGTATGTATATAATACATACATGCACACATACATATATGTACGTATGGGTTTACCGAACATTTATTATAATGTTCGGTTTGTTTGTAAACAAACAGCCCGAATTAAGCCGTACAATGTTCGGCAACCATCGTTGCTCATTTGTTCAACACTGAAAAAGGAACGATGAACTAGTTTCTAGCTTCTTAGCTGTCATCAGCACCGTATACCTTCCTGTCAATCGATTGAAGTTTGAAAGTATATACTTTCATTATGCATATTAACGGCTGAGCAGCCTAATTTGCATATCGAGTGAATTAGTCGGCCAGGTGCACCGAAAACGATAAATGGAAAAAATGAAATTTCATTTCTCACTCTTAGTACGGCTGTTACTTAAATATAATTATGTATTCGTACATACATATATGTATACAGACGTATAGCAGTATGTATATACATACATGCACACATATATATATGTACGTATGGGTTTCAAACGTTCAATCGATTGACAGGAAGGTATACGGTGCTGATGACAGCTAAGAAGCTAGAAACTAGTTCATCGTTCCTTTGTCAGTGTTGAACAGAAGGGCAACGATGGTTGCCGAACACTGTACGGCTTAATTCGGGCTGTTTGTTTACAAACAAACCGAGCATTATAATAAATGTTCGGTAAACCCATACGTACATTAATATATGTGTGCATGTATGTATGTATATACATACTACTGTATGTCTGTATACATATATGTATGTACTTATACATACTTATATATATATATATATATATATATATATATATTTATATATATATATATATATAATGAAAAATTGAACAGGGACAGAACAGAGAGGCAGTACGATAAATGTTTATTAAATTCACGCTCAGGAGAGTGGGGGGTAGGTGGGGGACGACGTTTCGGGCATAAGCCCTTCTTCAGGTGAGAAGTGTGTGGGAACAGAGTTCAAAAGGTGTGTAGGGGAGTGGTGGAGAGACATATAACGAAAGGAAACGGTGCGAATGAAAAATTAACAAATAAAGACAAAAATATAATAAATAATAAATAAAATTAAAGCATGATCAAAATACAAGGAATGAGAAAATTTAAAAATAAAGGCATGATCAAAATAAACTGAAATTAAAAGGGGGGTAAACAGGTGGTGGAAGGTTGTGGGGTGAGTAGGGGTGGTGGCGGGTGGAGTGGGAGAGGGAGACGGGGTGTCCGAGCGGGGAGGGCTGAAGGTGGTGTGTGTGGTTAGGTGTGCGTGTGTGTGTGTGTATGTGAAAGTGAGGGTTGGGGGAAGAACGGGGTTGCATGTTCATGAAGGTGTGTGTTGGGGTGTTTTTGTGGGTCGGAGGGTCTGTGCGTGTGTGGATAGGGGGGTGGGGGAGAGGAATCAGGAGGCTGAGGGTGTGAATATGTGGTGGGAAGCACGTGTGTGTGGTTTAAGCGTGTTGTGGGTGTGGGTGGCGTGTGGATAAAAAATATTTTTTGGGGGGTGTGTGTGTGGGTGAGTTATATAGGTGATGGTGTAAGAGGATGGTTGAAAAGTTGGTAAGTTACACGGATGTTTGGAGATTTTGGTTAGAAGTCAATATCGCGTGTGGGTAATCCAAGAAGCGGTGGTCGGAAGAGGAGAGATGTGGGGTGCGCGCGCAACGGGAAGTGGTCAGCAGTGGGAGTGCTGTGGTCAGTTGGTGCTGAGACAGTGGTCGGAAGGGCATAGCAGCAGTCGGCGGAATGGTAGGGAGGCGAGGATGGGTAGGTGTGAGAGTTGGAGTGAGGAGGGTGTGTGTGTGTGTGTGTGTGTGTGTGTGTGTGTGTGTGTGTGTATTAGTAGGGGTGTTAGTGGGATGAGTGAGTGTGGAGCGGGGAGAGAAGGGTGTGTGTGGTTCTATGGAGGGAGTGTGGTGTACTGGTGTGTGTGTAGTTTGGTGAAGAGGTGTTAGTGGGTGTTAGTATACGGGAGGTGGGGAGGGGTGGAATGCATGTGTGAGTGGGGGTAGGGTGTGTAGAGTTGGTGGTGTACGAGGGTGTGTGGGTACGTGTGCGTGGGGTTGGAGGGTGTTAGTGATGTTAGTTGCGTGTGGGGTGGGTGGTGTAAGTGGGTGCGTGTGTGCGTGTGATAAGGAGGGGGAGTAGGAGAAGAGGGGAGGGAAGGGATGTTAGTATGTTAGTTGGGGAAGGGTGGTCAGATGAGGGGTGGAGTGGAGGTGTTAGTATTGTTAGTGTGGGGTGGGCGGTGAAAAGGAGGGGTGTTTTAGTGGTGTTAGTGGAGGATAAGTGTGGGGGGAGGGGGGCGGTCGAACGCTAAAGGAATAAGGGTGGGGAGTTCAGGCCGGGGGGAGTGTGGGTCTGTAAGATGAAGATAGTGCGTTGTTCGACCGTAAGGCGATGGGCGGGTGTTCCGTGGCACTGGAGTAGGCCACAGACTGTGAGATGGCGTGCGGAGTGTCCAGGGCCACCAAAGTGGCGGGCGATGGGGGAACTGCCCCCGAGACGAATATCCCGGAGGTGCTCCGTGACTCGGTCCGCCAGGCGACGTCCCGTCTGTCCGACATAAGTCGCGCTGCACTCCGTGCAACGAAGTCCGTAGACTAGGTTGGAGGAGGTGCAGCGGAAGGCATGCCGGACCGAGAGAGGGTGGCCGTTGGGACCCTGGAAGGTGGTGGTGTTGGTGATGTGGGGACAGGTGTTGCAGCGGGGCCTAGAACAGGGGAAGGAACCGGAGGGCGTGGGTTGGGGGGTAGGGAGCTGTGGACGAGGAGGGTGCGGAGATTGCGTGCGCGTTTGAAGGAGGGGAGCGGTGGGGTTGGGAAGATGTGGGAGGTGGAGGGGTCGGACTGGAGGCGTCGGAAGAGGCGGCGGATGGTGCGGTGGAGGGGTAAGGTGGAGGGGTGGTAGGTGATGGGGAAGGGGAGATGGTGGGTGTGCGGTGGCGTGGGGTGAGGGTGGTGGAGCGGGGGATAGCACGGGCGCCGGTGAGAGCGGTGTGGACGAGAGAGGGGGGGGGGGGTAACCTCTGCGGATGAAATGGCTGACTAGGGAAAGGGCCTGGGACTCGAAGTCAGCATCTCGGCTACAGAGGCGGCGGATCTTGAGAAGTTGGGAGTAGGGAATGGAGAGTTTAGTGTGGGTGGGGTGGGAAGAGGTGAAGTCGAGGTAAGAGTGGGAGTCGGTGGGTTTGAAGAAGGCGGAGGTGATGAGGGAGTGGTGGGAGGGGTCGAAGGCGACGGAGATGTCCAAGAAGTGGACGTGGGTGGTGGAGATAGAGGTGGTGAAGTCGAGGGAGGGGTGGGAGGAGCAGAAGAAGGAGAGAAAGGAGTCGAGCTGTACTCGGGTGAGGGTCGTGGCTCCGATACAGTCGTCAATGTAACGACCGTACAGTTCGGGCGTGGGGCCGGTGTACTGGGCAAAGATTTGGGCCTCAACATGGCCAACAAAAAGGTTGGCATAGTTCGGGCCCATTCTTGTGCCCATGGCTACCCCCGTGACCTGTTGGTAAAACTCACCCGAGAAGGAGAAACAATTTAGGGTGAGGACCAGCTCGGCGAGGCGAAGGAGGGTGGGGTGGAGGGAATGGGGGAGGGGCGAAGGTCGAGGTAGTGTTTGAGGGCGCGAAGGCCGTCGGCGTGTGGGATGACGGTATAGAGGGACTAGATGTCTAGGGTGAAGAGGAATGGCTGAGGGCCGGGTAGGTAGGTGAAGGAGTCGAAAAGGCGCAGGGCGTGGTTGGTGTCAGAGATGTGGGAGGGGAGGGTGGTGACAAGGGGGGGGGGTGGAGTCGAGAAAGGCGGAGATGAGTTCGGTGGGGCAGTTGCAAGCGGAGACGATGGGGCGGCCGGGGTTGTCGGGTTTGTGGAGTTTGGGGAGGAAGTAGATGGTGGGGGTGCGGGGGGTGCGGACGATGAGGTGGGAAGCGGTGGGAGGGGGGAGGGAGGAGGCGATAAGGTCTTTGATGGTGGAGGAGACTTGTTGTTGGTAGAGGGGGGTGGGATCGGAGGGTAGAGGGCGGTAATATATGTGTGTGTGTGTGTATATAATCAAAGATTAAAATGGTTCTTTGATTACTCAACGAATACAATATTACAATAGATTAGAAGCACTCAACATTGTAATGGAATCATTTCATTAAGGGTCTTTTTATCCTATGCTTTGATTAGGATAGTTTAATATTTAATTAGGCATCAATTACGATATATACAATAGATAATTTAAGGCTTTTAAAATATCGCCGGACGTGAAAGTAGCCATTCCCTATAAACTATAAAAACTTGTATATCGTGAATGAGTTATCTTCCTTTTGTTTACATTGTCCGTAAACATTTCTTTTTGACTAACTTGATAAAACATATTAAATATGAAATATGAAATTTAATAATACATAGACTATCATTAAAAGGAAACTATATATCAGAATAATTAAATACAGAAGTAAATATAACCATTCATTAAATGATATAAAATTATAGAGAGTAAATATAACCAGAGTTGGATTCTAAGAAATAAATGAAAATTAAGAATAACAAAGCTTTCATAAAGCGAATTTTTAAAATTAATTTGGATAATAAATGAACAAAATATATTATATGTATTGATGGTGATATATGCATGGTATTATATTTTATTATATTTTAGGTGAATTGGCAGTATCAGTAGAGGGTTGGACACCATGATTTGACACATAGAGTTACGGCCCTTGCCACATATGTATATATATATATATATATATGAAAAAAGTTTGTCCTTCATCAGTGATCTTCCAACCATCATAGGCATTTCATCGCTTTAAAGACCATATACCTCCGGTTGGTGCGAGCAACGGCTAAAAAAAGGTCGTTGGGACACGTAAATAAAGGGGACGCGAGGGTAAACAAACAAAATGGTGAAGCAACAGAAAGTGAGGAAGAAAGAGACAAGTCCCAGATTTCTATGAATTTAAATTCGGTGAAATCGTGAACGAGAGAATAAAGACCATCAATCCTGCTTGAAATGTGAGCAAGGAAGAAATTTCGCACAGGTCTAACGGGAGGAAGAAGGGGTCTGGTCTGTATTGATGAACATTACACTCTGGTATTTATTGCTATCATACCATGAGTTTATTCTATTAACCTTATTCCTAGTTCTTTCTATTCTATTCCAAAATTTGTTCCTATACAAGGGGCAGGTCCCATTTGTATCATTATTTAACATTTTTCCCCATTTGGTTCTGGCTCCTCTATATACTCTGATTTTATCTCTCTGATTGTAACCAGAGAACTGCATACGGTGGATGTAGTGTTGTATGTGTCTCTAGTTCTTTGGGGTTGCACATGCGGGACACGTTTCTCATCACCCGTACCAAATCCGCAATCAGTATGTTGATTTTAGTGTGGTCCGAAACAGCTGAGTTTCGATGGATCAGATATTTGGAAGTCATGGGTTTTGCATAATAGGAATGGAGGATTTGTTTTTTTGTTATTAATGGTTTCTAACCAGAGCTCTGTGTCTAGTACAGGTAATCGATGGTTGTGGTGTTTGCTTGGGTAGTCTATAGTAACTCTAATACTCTGGTGGATGGAGTTAGCTATTTGCTGGATGCTTTCCACGGTGTTTTTCTCTAATTCCTGACTGTTCTCTAGTGGGGGTGTTTTTACTACGATGTTTATATCATCAACGCAGCGGGAGTACATTATCAGGGTTAAGAGGTTGCTGTCTTCTAATTGTTCTTTAAGTTTAAGTTTAAGTCTATTGTCCTACCATACCATGAATAGGTTAGCTATGTCACCTGCAATGCTAACACCAATAGCTGCTCCCTCCTCTTGGGCATATGTTTTTCCATTAAATTTAAACATATGTTCCTTAAGGGTTAATTTTATACTGGCCCCCCACCGCATGTGCAATCATTTTCTTTAGTTCATCGTGGTTTTCGGGGGTCCCTATGTCTCTTGTCCACCCGTTCCATCTATCTGTGTGGGTTTTCTTGGCTATTGGGGTAATGGTAGGTGGTCTACCTCTTGCTGGTCTTATAGGGGACAGGTTGCTAAGGTCATATGTATCTCGTTAATAATTACTATAGGTAAGTTTAAGTAGGAGCCCCAGCTCACTGGTATCAATACCACGGAATTAAACATTGCTCTAACCAATCATTTCTACGCATTTCTCCACAGCAAAATCCACGTCAATGGATGGATATAGGGACACAACATCCATACTTCCTATTATACAGTTTGTTAGGTCCCTAGATCGGTTACTTTCGCTGATTCTTCTGAGGAGGTCTTCCGTGCTGTCACATATATCTGGGGACATGATGGGACGTATGATCAGGGAGAGGAAGTAGGAAAGTCTGTGGTACTAGCAATGTTAGCTCCACAGATTGGCCGTGTTGGTGGTCCTGTGTCAGGGTAACTGCTCGTTTTATGGTCCTTTCGAAGCCCATACAACGCTGGCACGTCATTGTTCCAGGCCTGGAAGTTGTTGGCAGTCCTTTTATTGGGCTGCATTATGTTTGTCCACATCATCATATGGGCATTGAGGGAATTCTCCCTATCCTCATGCTCTTGTGGTGTTACTTCTCTTGTTATAATGATGTGGGTTGCATTGCCTGGATGTAGTTTGACAGACTGTCAACCGACATTCTGCCAGACTTGTCTGTTGGAAAGCATGCTATCTCTCCATTACGTGAGCGCTGCATGAGCTTACGCAAGCCATTTACAGATTCTTCTCGCAGATGCTGGGCCTCCATTCTATTTTGCTTCTTGTTATACTGTTCTATAATATTTGTAAGTTTAGATCTAGCTATACTAAATTGTGCTTCTGTTTGTCCATCGACCTGCGACGGCAATTGCGTGCGTTTGTTAAAAGCAGAATCAGCGAAAGTAACCGACCTAGGGACCTAACAAACTGTATAATAGGAAGTATGGATGATGTGTCCCTATATCCATCCATTGACGTGGATTTTGCTGTGGAGAAATGCGTAGAAATGATCGGTGAGAACAATGTTGAGTTCCGTGGGATTGATACCAGTGAGCTGGGACTCCTACTTAAACTTACCTAGAGTAATGATTATCAAGATACATATGACCTTAGCAACCTGTGCCCTACTGGACCAGCAAGATGCAGACCACCTACTATTACCTCAATGGCCAAGATGAACTAAAACCACGATGAACTAAAGAAAATGATTGCACATGCGGTGGGGGGCCAGTATAAAATTAACCCTTAAGGAACATATGTTCAAATTTAATGGAAAAACATAGGCCCAAGAGGAGGGAGCAGCCATTGGTGTTAGCATTGCAGGTGACATAGCTAACCTATTCATGGTATGGTGGGACAATAGACTTAAACTTAAACTTAAAGAACAATTAGAAGACAGCAACCTCTTAACCCTGATAATGTACTCCCGCTGCGTTGATGATATAAACATCGTAGTAAAAACACCCCCACTAGAGAACAGTCAGGAATTAGAGAAAAACACCATGGAAAGCATCCAGCAAATAGCTAACTCCATCCACCAGAGTATTAGAGTTACTATAGACTACCCAACAAACACACCAACCATCGATTACCTGTACTAGACACAGAGCTCTGGTTAGAAACTATTAATAACAAAAAACAAATCCTCCATTCCCATTATGCAAAACCCATGACTTCCAAATATCTGATCCATCGAAACTCAGCTGTTTCGGACCATACCAAAATCAACATACTGATCGCGGATTTGGTACGGGTGATGAGAAACGTATCCCGCATGTGCAACCCCAAAGAACTAGAGACACATACAACAGTTCATCCACCGTATGCAGTTCTCTGGTTACAAACAGAGAGATAAAATCAGAGTATATAGAGGAGCCAGAACCAAATGGGAAAAAAAGGTAAATAATGATACAAATGGGACCTGCCCCTTATATAGGAGCAAATTTTGGAATAGAATAGAAAGAAATAGGAATAAGGTTAATAGAATAAACTCATGGTATGATAGCAATAAATACCAGAGTGTAATATTCATCAATACAACCCCTAGAGGTGAATTAGCTTACAAATTTAGAAGGGCCCTAGACAAACATAAACTCAATATTAAGATAGTAGAAAGACAAGGTACCTCCATAAAAACACTTATTAGTAATACATACCCTGTTCAAAGACATCCCTGTATACATAATAAATGTATAATCTGAAAACTAAGCACCAATATTAACTGTAAAACTAGAAATGTAGTATAGAGCATAAGATATACTGAAGGACAATATAGAGATAAGAATATAATGTACGTACGTGAGACAGCTCGTAGTATAGGAGAACGGATAAGTGAACACTGGCGCGAGCTTCAAGATAGTAAAGAATCATCTGTACTCCGCCAACATGCTAAAATAGAACATAAGGGTAAATTAGAGAACATAGAAAAGGCGCAATGTTTAGACAAATCACAGAGGCAATAAATATAAATGAACTCCAACCAAAATTAAATAGAAAACATGAATGGAATAGCAACATCACAACTTACAATTAAGGACATCCAGAGTTGACATTGCACTCAGTACTCCTGTGGGAGCCCCTACATGGACACACTGGAAGAGGAAGACCAAGGTTAACGTATGTTGATGGCCTAAGGACAGACACTGGTCTGTTGGAGACGCAGGACATGGCAGCGATAATTATGGACAGAGACCGCTGGAGAGAACTCGTCCATGGATCTCGGGAATTTTACCCGCCCTAGATATATATATATATATACATATAAACATATATATACATATATACATATATATACATATATATATATATATATATATATATATATATATATATATATATATATATATATATATATATATATATATATATATATATATATATATGTATATATTTATATATAGGAGGAGGTTATAGTTCACTTGAAGCATTGTGTAATGAGGTATAAACGTTTGAATATGTATAATAAAGCCAAAACAATGCAGGTATGGACATAGAAAAAAGAATGCAATTGCAAAAGATATTGTTGACAATTCGTCTTTTACCTTAGATTTATTTTAAACGTTCTTAATTTTCGAGATAATATCTCTTCTTCAGAGGGAAATAAATGTCTCAAACCAGCGTTCTAAATATCTTGCCAAGCCATACTGACAGGAAATAGTATAGAGTATCTGTTCTATCTCTAATGTCAAAGAGTTAAAATTAGGTGGATAAAGAGTAGTCTCCCTTTAAAAGGGGTTTGTTTAGGGTTTTTTTAATTTTTTATATACATGCCTGTTTAAGTGTGTGGGAGAATGCATGAAGGTGTAAGTATGTGAGTGTGTGTGTGTGAGTGTCAGAAGATAAGTCTCTTCGTAAATGTGGGGATATGTGTTATCTGGTGTTAGAACTGGTTTTGTGTGTGTATGTGTGAGAGAGAATAAGTGGAGGTGTAAGCGTGTGTGTGTGTGCGTGTGTGTGTATGGGGTGTGTAAATATGGGGCTAGAAGCCCTATCAGGTTATAAATTGGGTGTTGAGTTCTAGTCTATTACTGATAGGTGGTTGTGTTTTATCTATAATTAGTGCTTCCTTAATTCTAAGATTGCCGAGGTTTCTTTCCTTAGTTTCTATCCTAACTGTTATGGTTTTGTCGGTGTTATTGCATTTAACTAGGTGTTTCTTAAATGAGGAAGCGTTAGTATTGAGGTGTTCTTTTATTCTTATGTGGAGTGGTCTGGTGGTGCTACCTACGTAGAAGTTGTTGCATTTGTCACACTCTAGTCTGTATACGACGTAAGGCTGGTGGCATAGGTCTGTGTCGTTGATGGGGCAGTTGGCTAGTCTGCAGCAGTTGTCATGTCTGGTGGAGTGTCTTTTGGCTAGCTGTCCGCGCAGAGAAGGACCTGAGTGGGCCAGTTGGTATCTAGTCGTTCTCGTCTGATGGCTCTGCGGATGGCTGTTGTTTCTTCACTGAAGTGTGAGAGCTTTAGGAAGCAAGTGTTAGTGCCTCGGGTGTGTTGTCCTCTGTTCTTTCTGGCACGGTTTGTGGTGGATGTCGTGTATCCGTTCAGTTTGAGTACTTCCAGGAAATGTGTGGTGTGTGTGTCTCGATCTCTAGCGTCGGTGAATTTGTTCCGGATACGTGCCAGTTCGTTCCTTATGTATCCGAACTTGGCACCGAGTGGGAAGGCCGATCTGAAATGTACGAACAGATCCCTGCTGGCGACTTTTTTATAGAAGCAGGTGTGGATGTTGCTTTCCTCTGTTACCCTGAGTTGGAAGTCCAGTAGGGATAGGGATACGCGGTCATCGGGGTGTTCCATGCTGAACTTTATACTGGCGTCCATGGTGGAGAATGTTGTGTATATTTTATCTGCCTCCTCACGGGATGATGTGAGGATGAGTATGTCATCTACATATCGGGTGAAGAAGGCATGGGAATGGCAGGTATGTGAGGGCTCGGCATTCTAGCTGATTCATGTAGGTGATGGCCAGCAGGCCCTATAGGCTGGATCCCATGGGTAATCCTGTTGTCTGTCTGTATGTGTGGTGGTGGAAGGTGAAGTACGTGTTGTCTACTGTGAAGGACAAAAGCTGGTGTATGTCCGTCGGGTGGAGGCCGTAGCAGTGGATGTCCTCTGCGACGACGCAGTCCGTCAATAAATCGACAGCTGGATGAGCGGGGACTGTAGTGTAGAGTGAGACAACGTCGAGGCTAAAAGCGCATTTATTTAGTTTAAGTTGTTCTGGCTGGAGTTGGTGTAGTCTACGTATAACTTCGTCGGAGCTACTGACATGCCCGGGAAATGTAAAGAGTAGAGGCTTGAGGACCTGGGAGAGGAGCCAGGACATTTTGTATAGGGGTCCTTCTATACTAGAGACGATGGGTCTTATTTGCGTCTTAGTGCTATTCTTGTGGGTCTTGATGAGGTGGTAGAAAGTGGGAAGTCTGCTATTTATAGTGGTGTAGTTGAGCTTAACTTTATTTGGGAGTTGTCTTCTCCTACAGATATCGAACCAAATGGAGTTGGTCTGTTTTTGATCTGGGCTGCAGTCATGTCCGGGATCTCTGTGTATAATTCATTGTCGCTTAGGTGTTCAAATGTTAGGTTATTGTATGTGGCTTGAGAGATGACGCAAAACTCTTTACCTTTGTCGGATGGTAAGTATATAAGTTCCCTATTCCGTAGGTTCTTCAGGGCGAGTTGTTGTGTCCTGGAGAGGTTTGGGGCTATCTTCTTCTGTTTCCGTAAGATGTTAAATACGGAATGTTTTAGTCTCGAGAGTTTTTCTTCAAGCTCGCGGTTGGCAGGCGGTGGACAGAGTGGGCGATTAAGTTGGTATATCGGGAATCTGGGTTTGATAGATTTCGTGGTGTTGTTGCCGAGAGTCGATATCCATTTTAGTTGGTAAGCAGCCCGACAGAAATTCGTTTTTATGTCGAGCCATAGTTTGTCGTCCAGTCTCTGTTTCAATATGAACTTGGGACCCAGGCTGAGGAGGTCTAATTCCTCTCGGGAGAGGGATCCTGTCAAGTCTGTGATCCTGTCAAGTCTGTCCACCGACTGCCAACCGCGAGCTTGAAGAAAGATTCTCGAGACTAAAACATTCCGTATTTAACATCTTACGGAAACAGAAGAAGATAGCCCCAAACCTCTCCAGGACACAACAACTCGCCCTGAAGAACCTACGGAATAAGGAACTTATATACTTACCATCCGACAAAGGTAAAGAGTTTTGCGTCATCTCTCAAGCCACATACAATAACCTAGCCTTTGAACACCTAAGCGACAATGAATTATACACAGAGATCCCGGACATGACTGCAGCCCAGATCGAAAAGCAGACCAACTCCATTTGGTTCGATATCTGTAGGAGAAGACAACTCCCAAATAAAGTTAAGCTCAACTACATCACTAGAAATAGCAGCCTGCCCATTTTCTACCACCTCATCAAGACCCACAAGAATAGCACTAAGACGCAAATAAGACCCATCGTCTCTAGCATAGAAGGACCCCTATACAAAATGTCCTGGCTCCTCTCCCAGGTCCTCAAGCCTCTACTCTCCACCTTTCCCGGGCATGTCAGTAGCTCCGACGAAGTTATACGTAGACTACACCAACTCCAGCCAGAACAACTTAAACTAAATAAATACGCTTTTAGCCTCGACGTTGTCTCACTCTACACTATAGTCCCCGCTCATCCAGCTGTCGATTTATTGACGGACTGCGTCGTCGCAGAGGACATCCACTGCTACGGCCTCCACCCGACGGACATACACCAGCTTTTGTCCTTCACAGTAGACAACACGTACTTCACCTTCCACCACCACACATACAGACAGACAACAGGATTACCCATGGGATCCAGCCTATCGGGCCTGCTGGCCATCACCTACATGAACCAGCTAGAATACCGAGCCCTCAACACCTGCCATTCCCATGCCTTCTTCACCCGATATGTAGATGACATACTCATCCTCACATCATCCCGTGAGGAGGCAGATAAAATATACACAACATTCTCCACCATGGACGCCAGTATAAAGTTCAGCATGGAACACCCCGATGACCGCGGATCCATATCCCTACTGGACTTCCAACTCAGGGTAACAGAGGAAGGCAACATCCACACCTGCTTCTATAAAACAGTCGCCAGCAGGGATCTGTTCGTACATTTCAGATCGGCCTTCCCACTCGGTGCCAAGTTCGGATACATAAGGAACGAACTGGCACGTATCCGGAACAAATGCACCGACGCTAGAGACCGAGACACACACACCACACATTTCCTGGAAGTACTCAAACTGAACGGATACACGACATCCACCACAAACCGTGCCAGAGAGAACAGAGGACACCACACCCGAGGCACTAACAATTGCTTCCTGAAGCTCCCACACTTCAGTGAAGAAACAACAACAGCCATCCGCAGAGCCATCAGACGAGAGGGACTGGATATCCAACTGGCCCACTCAGGTCCTTCTCTGCGCGGACAGCTAGCCAAAGGACACTCCACCAGACATGACAACTGCTGCAGACTAGCCAACTGCCCCATCAACGACACAGACCTATGCCACCAGGCTTACGTCGTATACAGACTAGAGTGTGACAAATGCATCAACTTCTACGTAGGTAGCACCACCAGACCACTCCACATAAGAATAAAAGAATACCTCAATACTAACGCTTCCTCATTTAAGAAACACCTAGTTAAATGCAAAAACACCGACAAAACCATAACAGTTAGGATAGAAACTAAGGAAAGAAACCTCGGCAATCTTAGAATTAAGGAAGCACTAATTATAGATAAAACACAACCACCTATCAGTAATAGACTAGAACTCAACACCCAATTTAAAACCTGATAGGGCTTCTAGCCCCATATTTACACACCCCATACACACACACGCACACACACACACACGCTTACACCTCCACTTATTCTCTCTCACACATACACACACAAAACCAGTTCTAACACCAGATAACACCTATCCCCCACATTTACGAATAGACTTATCTTCTGACACTCACACACACACACTCACATACTTACACCTTCATGCATTCTCCCACACACTTAAACAGGCATGTATATAAAAAAATTAAAAAAACCCTAAACAAACCCCTTTTAAAGGGAGACTACTCTTTATCCACCTAATTTTAACTCTTTGACATTAGAGATAGAACAGATACTCTATACTATTTCCTGTCAGCATGGCTTGGCAAGATATTTAGAACGCTGGTTTGAGACCTTTATTTCCCTCTGAAGAAGAGACATTATCTCGAAAATTAAGGACGTTTAAAATAAATCTAAGGTAAAAGACGAATTGTCAACAATATCTTTTTTTTGCAATTGCATTCTTTTTTCTATGTCCATACCTGCATTGTTTTGGCTTTATTATACATATTCAAACGTTTATATATATATATATATATATATATATATATATATATACATACACACACACACACACACACACACATATATATATATATATATATATATATATATATATATACATATATATACATATATATACATATATATACATATATATACATATATACATATATACATATATACATATATATATATATACATATATATACATATATACATATATATATACACATATATACATATATACATATATATATACATATATACATATATATACATATATATAATCATAGGTTTGAAAAATAGTAAAACAAAATCTATGTAATTTTTTCTTAGTCCGTAGAAATCAACTAGATAAATAATTATAAATAAACTAGATAAATAATCACTAAACTAGCCGAAGTTGTAAATAACGTGAAAAATAGCCCTGGTAACAATGATGAAAATAATAAATGTAGAAATCGAGTCTGAAATCCGCCAAATTGTTATAACTGTAGGATCCCCGACACACGCCCGTTTTTGAGTGAATGCCTTAGAAGTAATATAGGGCAAAAATGTGACGTTCCAACTAATAATACATCATTTAATTATATCAGAACCACTGGTAATAGATTTAAAACAAGATACTATGTGCATATAAATTCATTCAAGTATGAAAAATTAAGCAATTTTATCCTTTTAACTAAATTTATCTGGTCTCTAAAAAAGATAATATTCAGTACTCTTTGAGATGGAGTTTTGTTAATTCAGCAAAGACATATAGTGGAGGTAGAAGTAAATGTAATCTTTGTTTGTCAGAAGTATTAGAAATAGTAACCTCTAAAATTAGTCTCTTTAACACTAAAGATGAAAGTGTTCCTTCTTGCCCACAGAGAACCTTTCACTCTTTCTTTTATAATACAGTCGAACCTGATTAACATCAATTATCCTCTTTCTTTTCATCTCGCAGTACTTAATAAATCACCCTGTTGACATTGTTTGCCCTGTCTATTGATTCTTATTTCCTATAATCTTTATTATTGATCCTAGCATTAACTCGGTATTCATACATAGGTGTATGTATTCTTTGTAAACGTTCTTGATCACCACACTGTCTGGTTTGCGATATTTAATTTCCTGGTCACATTGGCCCGTAAAGTGCCATAGATTTGTGATGTGATCATTTATATGAAGTCTTCTGGTTTGTGCTCATATCACTGGCTTACTTTTTTTTAAAACCGTATTTTTCAAATAACTGCCAATGAAGGTTTCTTGTTACGTTAAAATGTCTGGTCTTGTGCCTAAGCTAGAACCTATTCATTCAGAATTAGCAGAATCACTTGACCATCGGACAATTTGTTGTTTATTATTTGTTCTGAATTCAGATCCCAGAGATGACAAATTTATCTTTCATCCATGTGTGGTTCATATAGTATAGTACCAGTCAAGTACCGAGGAGTGATCCATTTGATATACTCCTTCCCAACATCACTGTATCAAACTACACTACAAAATATCCTTGAAACGTACAAAATAATATTATTACTGCACCACATTAAAATTTAAATTATTTACTTTAGTTTACCAAAAATCTTCACAACAATCTATCCATGAGTAAAAATACTATAAATACTTGAAGTAAAAGATTTTCTTTCAGACAATTTCTGCTAAATGTTTACAGGATGTTAAGTATTAATTAAGTTATATCTAGCTTCAGGAACTTTCGGGTAACAGACTCAGTAACCATCTACGTCCTTTTCAATTAGAACATGTGGAGGTCAATGAGAAGAAATGAAATAGACCTGTAACAGAAAAATAAATCACAGAAGGGCAAACAGAAGGTGGTATGTTAGTTTTAAAAGAAATGAATACGAAGTCATTGTATCAATTAATTAAAACAATTTGAGCTTTGATTATTTTGAAATTTTAATGCCATTAATCAGTAAATTATGATTTCTTTCTTGTCGTTTTATTCTGGCATTTATTTTATTTATCGATTGATTTCTCTATTTTACCCCACTGAAGTGTTTGAAGTTTAGTTCAATAAAATTAATACCAGTTATATACTAATGTTGATTTAATCTTATATCTTACAAATGTGTTACTCTATGATGGTTATGGTTGTAGTGGTAGTGGTGGAGGTTGTAGTGGTGATGGTGGTGTAGGTTGTAGTGGTGATGGTGGAGGTTGTAGTGGTGGTGGTGGAAGTTGTGGTGGTGGTGGAGGTTGTAGGGGTTGTTGTGGAGGTTGTAGTGGTGGTTGTGGAGGTTGTAGTGGTGGTTGTGGAGGTTGTAGTGGTGGTGGTGGAGGTTGTAGTGGTGGTTGTGGAGGTTGTAGTGGTGGTGGTGGAGGTTGTAGTGGTTGTGGAGGTTGTAGTGGTGGTGCTGGAGGCTATGGTGGTGGTGGTGGGTAATTTAAGATGTCACTACTATCATATACATAGTCAAAGTGCAGCAACATGGTAGAAATGGTAAAGTGCTTGACTTAAGACTGTATTATATTGATTTGTTAAGCTATGTTCCAGTTCAAATCTCACTGCTGTTCACTTAAACATTGATGTTTCAATCAATTATAACTATACTCTATAAACATGAAAATAGCATCATTGTATTGATATAAAGATATTGATAGAAGAGTTATTATATCTAGTAAAGAATAAATAAGGAAAATATTTTACCCGGAAACAGAATGAAATGCATTGAACAAATCACCATTACATCCATCAACATCACCAACAACAACATCTGCAGCAGTTCTATGATCTGGCGAACGACCCAGTTACACTTTCACAAAAAATATTTATGGGTCAATCCCAGCTTCATCCAGTCAGTACCGAAAATATTTGTTGTATTTCTTCATTCATAAGATTTAGTTTTTACGGTATTGCCTTTAAACAATAATTTCTTCCCATCTTCGAGGTTTTATTTAATGTCATTTTCCAGGTTTCACGTGTCTTCATTGGTTATAGTAATGTCGCTACCTGTATCTAAATGTAATTTAACATATATGTTGTTAATTTTTACATACACAAATTTCCTTTGAGTGTTGTTATTTTTTTTTTTTTCCCCAATACATAATCTTTCCTGCTGAACCTTTTTCTTGGTTTTGTTTTACAGTGTGATTTTTATGTCCTATTCTCCCACACCCGAAGCACTTTAAGTTTTTAAAAGAACAATCATATCTAATATGTAATCCTCCACATCTGAAATATGAATTACTTTTTTTTGTTTTTCGTTTTGTTACTTTAGGTCGCACAGAGTGTATATGAGAGCAGTCTCTCTCTTTGATTATTTCCGTATCGTGTCTCAGATTTATGATTCTCTGACATTCCTCAGATATTTCCTGTAATGTTAAGTTCTGCTTCTGCTTTAATTTTGTCAGAATTCTGGTACACAGTTCCGCATCTTTCTTTGCAGTTAACCCTTGGACGAAAATTAAGCATTTAAACATGTCTGGGGTTAGTTCGTTAAGTTTATATCTTTCGCGTTCCTTGTTAACGATCCCAGCATACCTGACAACATCTACGTCCTCTTTTTCACGAGAACACTGCCAACGGGTGTTAAATAAAGAACTTTTCTCGTTAAAATTTTTTGACAGGATATTTACTGTTTCTTCAAAACAGATCACACCTGGTTTCTTCGGTAGTATGTAATTATAGTATTTTTTACGTTCGACTGGTGCCAACGTCCTCAACAGAAGTGTTTTTGTCTCGTCTTCCCAGCTACTGCATTCTTCTTGGAAGAATTCCTCATGTCTTCTAAAGTAAGCAGAGAAAGTAATGCCCTCATTTGGGTCATATGTGAATTCTTCTATTGAGTTCGCCACAGCATCCGGGGTGTACAAACTTCTATTAACTGTTGTTGTTGTACCACTTGGACTAGTAAATCTTCTATATTAAGGAGGTTTCTTTTTACAAAAAATAAATCAGTCCAACGTAAACTTCTAATAACTCGTCGCCACTGTTATAATGACGTGACAAACTTGTTTTGTATATGTGTACGAAATGAGGGTAAAATTCAAAGTATTCACCAGGCGTAATTCCGAACTACCAACAAAACTCCGTACATAATCTACCTGACATGCACTTCAGTTATCATTTATAGACATTTCGCCTTGTCCACTTTCAGGGCTTTTTTTCAGGGCTTTTTTTCCTACAAAAAAATAAAACTTCTTAAAGGCTACAATTACATATTCAACTTCTTTTTTCTCTCTCTCTATATATATATGGTCAGATTCGAGCCCTGATACCTTGGGAGTTAAGATTAAACTTTAAACAACTCTTTGCAAAGTCACTTCGTTTCTAGCCATGGTCCATTCCATAACAGTGTTACATCAAAGAACTGTCATTTGAAAGAACAATTTCAATCTTAATATAATTTTTCATGAATCTGCATTAGCAAGATATAAAATAAAATAACATCTTTATTTTACTGTAAATTTTCACAACTGTCTATCTAATAGTAAAGGTATTAACTTTTAATTAACAAACATGTCTTTAGATATTTTCTGCTAAATCATTACATGATTTTAAATTTGTTATTTTGACTACTGTAAGGCTTCCCTGCGAATTTCAATTAAACAATTTTAGGGACCCTTTTTGAGGTGATATCAATACAATTGATAACCTTCAAAATGTCAAATGACTGTGAATGATCGTTTACGTTTAAATCAGTGGCAGACCATTTTATCAATCAATTTCTTCATTTTATATATTTTGTGGGAATATAATGGCAATATAGTGCATATATGTAAGCCATATATAGGAGTAACAACCATTAGAATTAAACCAAGTTACTATATGATCAGTCATTCATTTCAAAATCTAGTTTGAATGAATATAACTTCATTTTGAGCTTACATTTCAAGTTTGAAATACAGGAATATTTGATTCAGGTTACTTTGTGAACACTTGGCAATCTCATAATAGCAACAAAATCCTGTGATCTTTGTATTGTTGAAGCATTCGAAATAATCTATGTTTAAGTGGCATAATCTACACAACATCTCAGAGAAGATTTAACAAGACTTTTCACTTTAATGAAACCTATTGTATCCAAACGGATGATATTGACCTAAACAATATCAAGCAAATGAATTACGTTTAGTAGTGGTGATGAAAGAATGATTCTAATACAACTCTGCATGTTGAAGGAAACATTGTTTCTCTGTTATGGCAGCTAGGCTACCTAGATACCCCATAGAGACTAAGTATCTAAGGATATGTCAATTCTGAATGGAGGCATCCCTGGAGTGTTCGGTTGCATAGAGCATGCCTCAATGATTTGGAAGACAATCCAAAGAGCTAAAGAGAAGGAGAAAGAGAGGGAGAGAGAGAGAGAGAGAGAGAGAGAGAGAGAGAGAGAGAGAGAGAGAGAGAGAGAGAGAGAGAGAGAGATGTGGTGTGGCTTGATCTAGAAAGTACCTAGATTTTGGTCCCATAAAAAATGATCCAACTAATTCCCGAGATGTATCATGTTCCAAAGAACAGCCGGTATTTGCTAAAGAAGTATTTTCGTGCGTTCTCTATGGGATTCTCCTCCAAAAAGCACACAACAGTCTGGATCAATTTAGAGGTTGGCATAGCAATGGGATGTGCAATCTCTCCTATACTGTTTGTATTGGCACCGCAGGTCATCTTGGAGACAGCAATTGGCTGGTCAGCTCCAACAGAACTCGGAAAGTGATTTCGAATTCCACCTCTAAAACCTTCATGAACCACGCCGTATGGGCCACAAAGGAGGATGGAACAGGTAGAATACATAATGAGATTCAAGCCAAAGAAATCACTGAACTTCTAACTGCGAAAGAGGAACATAGCGAGATCAATTGTGTTTACATTAGCCAATCAAAATACTTCAACAGTGATTAAGGAACTAGTCGACAGCCTCAGAAGGTAGTATCCGTCAGATAAAATATCATCGTGGTATTTGTTCTGAATCTTCATATGAGTTCAAATCTCACCAAGTTTGACTTTGACCATATTCCTTCGAAGTAACTAAGATAATGTAGCAGTAATGGGATTTATTTAATCAAATTTTCTGAACTGTCTATATCAGAAATCAACATTGGGAATAATATATTTGGAACATATTTGTATATATATGTATATATATATATATATATATATATATATATGTGTGTGTGTGTGTGTATATATATATATATATACACTGGTGCTACTGGTAACATGTATCCCAGTACAACCTGTCTCATGGTCGGGTCGTTGGCGACTAAACTGGCAACCCTACCAAGGTTTCTTGGTGAGGAGGGTGACTTTGGACATCCTGCAGGACTAAAAACAAAACCTGTCAAAGGGCAAAGGAGCTCTTAAGAGTCAATGGCCATCCAAAATCACCGGGAGAGATGACCCCTTAGCCTTTGTCAAGGCAGAATTCTAGGAGAAGGAAAACTCTGATATAACACCTGCAACCCTGATGGTATCCAATGATGTTGACTTGTTCTTCTTTTTGGTAAATATCATCTTGGTTAAGAGAGTGGGACTGGCTTTGTGCAGTGCCTTTACTCACTATAAAAGCTTCACAGCACAGGCATTGCTTTATATCTGGAGATTTCTCTGCACTTGTCGTCACATGGTACCATGGGCCCAGCACTATGTGTCAATAATTGTCACAAGTGTAGTGTTTGTACCAGAATTTTCAATACGATGGCTGGACTAAAAAGTCACACTCGTTCAGCGCATTGGTAGGGATTCTCCTACATGGATATAAAGTAGTGGCCGTACTCGAAAACGAGTTGGCAGCCACCATATAATATATATATAGAGAGAGAGTGATAAATATACACGGGTGTGTATGATTGTGTATAGAAGATTATATTAATAAAAGGAATTCCAACTTTGTCTGATTTACTCGTTTTATTTACAATCCTTTAAAATTTATAATGGTATTAGAATGAAATAGTATGGTAGAATATTAAATGTTAAGTGTTAATTGAACAAGTACTTTCATGCTTTCGCAATCTTCAGGTTCATAATGTGTGGTGACAGTCAAGTTTGCAATTTTCAACTGTAATGGGATAGGTAAATGTTGTGCCTTATATACAGTGAAAAGTGGCTCCAGAATGCTAAATCTTGCAAACTGTATTTCGACCAATCGGTGTGTAGTTTCACTGGATTACTAAAGTTGATTGGTTTAGGCGTCACGGTTGGTTGAGCATGTCTAACGACTACTAATTGATCCTATCCAAAGCATCAATTGTTTTGCTATTTTTAGAAATGATGAAAATAGCATTTTCCAGTAATCATCATCATCAACATCACTTTTATTATTATTATTATTGTAGTTGTTGTTTGTGGTCAGAGTCGACATGGTCGTAGTCATAGTCATAGTAGGAGTAATCCCCCATTATTATTGTTCATTTAGCTTGGGTTTGAATTTATCAATAACATTTTTTCTTTGATTTTCTCTTGATTTCACTTGGGCTGTGTAATTTGTAGAATGGGATTATTATAATATTATTTAACACCAACACCACCACCAACATCAACATCACCACCTCCAACACCACCACCACCACCACCACCACCACCACCACCACCACTAACAAACACACCACCACCAACAACAACACCGTCAACAACAACACCAACAACACCAACACCACCACCACCAAAACCAACACCACTACCACTAGAACCACCACCAACACCACCAACACCACCAACACAACCAACACCAGCACCAATGCCACCACCACCAACACCAGCACAACCAACACCACTACCACCACCACTACCATCAACAACACCGAAACCATCACCAACGACACCACAACCAGCACCACCACCAACTCCACTACCACCAACACTATCACGAACACCACCAGCACCAACACCAGCACCAACACCAGCACCAACACCACCAACACCACCAACACTATCAACACCAACAGCAACAGCAACACCAACACCACCACCACCAGCAACACCACTAACACCAAAACCAACACCAACGCCTCCATCAACACCACCACCAACACCACCACCAACACCACCGACACCACCAACACCGCCAGCACCACCACCACCACCAACACCACTAACATCAATACCAATACCACCAACAACACCAACACCAACACCACCACCAACAACACCAACATACACACCAACAACAACAACACCAACACCACCATCAACACCAACAACACCACCACCAACACCACCACCAACATCAACACCAACACCTCCACCATCAACACCACTACCATAACCACCAACAGCAACAACACTACCACCAACACCAACACCACCAACACCAACACCACTACCACCGACACCACCACCAACACCACCACCAACCCCAACATTACCACCAACACCATCACCAACAATACCAACAAAACCAACACCAAAACCAAGACCACCACCATCAACACCACCAACACCACAACCAACACCACCACCAACACCAACAGCAACACCACCGTTACTAACACCATCACCAACACCACCACACCTCCAGCACCAACATCAACACCACTACCAACAACACCATCAACACTACCAACAACACCAACACCAACACCACTACCAACAACACCAGCAACAACACCAACACCACCACCACCAAGACCAACTCCACCACCACCAACACCACCACCTACACCATCAACACCACTAACACCACCAACACCGATGGTACTAATTTGAGATACCAGAACTATGTATATATATATATATATATATATATATATATATATATATATATATATATATATTGTTATACTTTGGGAGGGTCATGTTGCCAATAAGAAATACACGCACCAGTTGCTTTCACTTCAATTTATTATATATTTATAAATTTATAAATTTATAAATTTATAAATTTCTGGTTGGTTGGTTGGTTCCACAACCAGATAGTTGTTTATATATAGTCATAGTTCTTTCGTCACACACTCTGTGATCTCTTCAGTGACTGGGATTCCTTTCTTTGTTTCTGTGCCTCTTCTTTGTTCTGTCCTACGCCATTTTGTTTCTGTGTGTGTGTTGTGTGCTCAGTCTGCGCATGCGCCACAACTTATTCATGGTATGGTGGGACAGTAGACTTAAACTTAAACTTAAAGAACAATTAGAAGACCCCTTAACCATGATAATGTACTCCCGCTACGTAGATGATATAAACATCGTAGTTAAGACACCCCCACTAGAGAACAGTCAGGAACTAGAGAAAAACACAATGGAAAGCATCCAGCAAATAGCAAACTCCATCCACAGTAAACACCCCAACCATCGATTACCTGTACTAGACACAGAGCTCTGGTTAGATACCATTAACAACAAAAAACAAATCCTCCATTCCCATTATGCCAAACCCATGACTTCCAAACATCTGATCCACCGAAACTTGGCCATTTCGGACCATACCAAAATCAACATACTAATTGCGGATTTGGTACGGGTGATGAGAAACGTGTCCCGCATGTGCAACCCCAAAGAACTAGAGACACATACAACACTACATCCACCGTATGCAGTTCTCTGGCTACAATCAGAGAGATAGAATCAGAGTGTATAGAGGAGCCAGAACCAAATGGGAAAAAATGGTAAATAATGACATAAATGGGACCTGCCTCTTGTATAGGAGCAAATTTTGGAATAGAATATAAAGAACTAGGAACAAGGCTAATAGAATAAACTCATGGTATGATAGCAATAAATACCAGTGTAATGTTCATCAATACAACCCCTAGAGGTGAATTAGCTTACAAATTTAGAAGGGCCCTAAATAAACATAAACTCAATATTAAGATAGTAGAAAGACCAGGTACCTCCGTAAAAACACTTATTAGCAAGACATACCCTTTTCAAAGACCCTCATGTATAGATAAGAAATGTATAACCTGTAAAATAAGCCCCCATATTAACTGTAAAACTAGAAATGTAGTGTATAGCATAAGATGTACTGAAGGACAATGTAGAGACAAAAATATAGTGTACATAGGTGAGACAACTCGTAGTGTAGGGGAACGGATAAATGAACACTGGCGAGACCTTCAAGATAATAAAGAATCATCTGTACTCTACCAACATGCTAAGATAGAACACAAGGGTAAATTAGAGAACATAGAAATAAAAATAGAATCTACACACAGAAAAGACGCAATGTTTAGACAAATTACAGAGGCAATAAACATAAAAGAATTACAACCAAAATTAAATAGAAAATATGAGTGGAACAGCAACATCACAACTTACAATTAAGGACAAAATGAAAACACACACACACATAGAACAAACAACCAACCAGTAATATGTAAATAAACAAATAAATAAATGAACATGAACACACACAGACACCCGGATGTGGCGCATGCGCAGACTGAGCACACAACACACACACAGAAACAAAATGGCGTAGGACAGAACAAAGCAGAGGCACAGAAACAAAGAAAGGAATCCCCAGTCACTGAAGAGGTCACAGAGTGTGTGACGAAAGAACTATGACTATATATAAACAACTATCTGATTGTGGAACCAACCAACCAACCAGAAATTTATAAATTTATAAATTTATAAATATATAATAAATTGAAGTGAAAGCAACTGGTGCGTGTGTTTCTTATTGGCAACATGACCCTCCCAAAGTATAACAATATCGGTTTCAACACACGATTTCAGATAAAGAATCTTGCTAAACAAATTCAGAAACGAAATATATATATATATATATATATATATATATATATATATATATATATATATATATATATATATATATACTGGTAAACGGAATAGAAAATGCTGCCAGATTGTTCACAGTGAAAAATAGTTTAATTAGGAATAAGTGAGAATTAGTAATAGTATTGGTTAGTATTCAGTTTTGGTTTTAAGTTTTACCGGTTGCGCATTTCTAATGCTTTTCAAAAATAATTTTGAGATAGAGCGTCTGTGATGTTTGCTCTAATCTGATTAGTTTTGGAAATTCTACCTGTTTTTATGTTAAAAAAGTGGCTCCAGCGGTATTAAAATAAGTTTTGCGCCAATTCGTGTTGCCAAAATTATTGTGGTCAAAACAATTTTGATTGGTCGGTAGAGGTCATGTGAATGTAAAAAATTGATTTTGCGCCAAATGTAGCTTTGTGTCGGCTAACTGAGAAATAAGTATTTCACAACAAATATGTGTGTGTGTGTGTGTGTGTGTGTGTGTGTGTGTGTGTGTGTGTGTGTGTGTGTGTGTGTGTGTGTGTGTGTGTAGTAGTAGTAAAGAGGTTCGTTTTTTGTGATAATGGTCAGCAGGGATGTGTGTACGAAACCGCAGCCTGTTGACAGTTCAAATGCCTATTAAGACAAGTGTGTGTGTGTGTGTGTGTGTGTGTGTGTGTGTGTGTGTGTGTGTGTGTGTGTGTAGCAGAGTAATTCGTGGTAGAGGGATGGTCAGTAGGAATGTGTCTGTAATTGTGTGGGGGATATTTTAACATGTTAAAAGATATTTTTTCAGCTCTTGTCTTATACGGAGAAGTGTGTGTGCGTGTGTGTGTGTGTGTGTGTGTGTGTGTGTCTTTGTATGTTAGTGTGTCTCTAAGTGTGTGGGGGATATTTTAACATGTTAAAAGATATTTGTTCAGCTCTTGTCTTATACGGAGAAGTGTGTGTGTGTGTGTGTGTGTGTGTGTGTGTGTGTGTGTGTGTGTGTGTGTGTGTGTGTGTGTGTGTGTGTGTGCGTCTTTGTATGTCAATGTACGCGTGTGTATATGTGTGTGTATATATGTGTGTGTGTGAGAGAGAATGTGTGTGTGTGTGGGTGGGTGGATTAGTATTTATTTCTGTTAAAATGGTGTATATTATTCGATATTTTCAGTAAAATTGATTCTCTCAATAGAACATCAAAAACCTTAATAATAAAAGGTGTGAAATGATATATAGTATTGGCATAATACCAAGGTGTGTGTGAGAGTGTTTCCAGATTGTACGTACTGCAAGGGGGATCCATTAGGCCTTGCCGTATTGGAATACCTGTGCACAAATATGTATCTGGAGTGTGTCCAGAAATTGTATACCTGTGCACAAATATCTATCTGGAGTGTGTCCAGAAATTGTATACCTGTGCACAAATATATATCTGGAGTGTGTCCAGATTGTACGTACTGCAAGGGGAATTCATTAGGCCTTGCCGTATTGGAATACCTGTGCACAAATATTATGTGCGCATCAGTGTGCAATGCATGTGTGCATTTATGTATGTGTGTGTGTCGGCACGTTTATATCTATAGACATCAAAAGGTATGCAAATTTGTGTATATTTGTGTTGCACCATAGAACATGTGTGTTTACGTATGTCATTGTGTTTATATGTGGGTAGAGATGTATCCTGATGTAGGTATGTATGTTGACGTGTGTATGTTGTGGGTTCGTCTTAGGGAGAAGTGTTTAGACGGGGTCCGTATTTGTTAATAAAATAAGATTCCTTGCTGATGCGCTGGGTGTGGGTGGCATTATCTTTAAATTTGTAGAGGGGAAAGATTCTGAAGTTGGGTTGATTTTGGGCGGCACAGGTATCAATGTGTTCACTCAGTGGTATTTTCCTGTATTCCCGTATTTTAATTTGGGATCTATGGACAGTCATACGTTGGCGGAGGCTGTTTTTGGTCTGGCCTATGTATTGTTCTCGACAACCTGAGCAAG
>OZ024744.1:44331636-44334136 GCA_964016885.1 Eledone cirrhosa | reverse complement strand
AAAATGTTTATTATAAACATACAGAATATTTTCGAATATTCTATGTCTATATTCACATATATATCGCTATTTCAGAGCATTTATTCCAATTTCTAATTTCTGCCGGACCGGCAACCGCTCTTTCAAACCAGTTCCTGTACACAGCTAAGTATTCTATAAGTCTCTAGCTGTGTCATTCTCGATAAAAGCACTGGATATGTAGTCCTGATGATTTCTAACGAGAATGAAACGCGTAGATTACTTCCCTTGCTTTTATCGAGAATCTAATTGTAATACGTGACGTATTCTATTCTATAGCGATTAGGTCTTCAAAATGTTTATTATAAACATACAGAATATTTTCGAATATTCTATGTCTATATTCACATATATATCGCTATTTCAGAGCATTTATTCCAATTTCTAATTTCTGCCGGACCGGCAACCGCTCTTTCAAACCAGTTCCTGTACACAGCTAAGTATTCTATAAGTCTCTAGCTGTGTCATTCTCGATAAAAGCACTGGATATGTAGTCCTGATGATTTCTAACGAGAATGAAACGCGTAGATTACTTCCCTTGCTTTTATCGAGAATCTAATTGTAATACGTGACGTATTCTATTCTATAGCGATTAGGTCTTCAAAATGTTTATTATAAACATACAGAATATTTTCGAATATTCTATGTCTATATTCACATATATATCGCTATTTCAGAGCATTCATTCCAATTTCTAATTTCTGCCGGACCGGCAACCGCTCTTTCAAACCAGTTCCTGTACACAGCTAAGTATTCTATAAGTCTCTAGCTGTGTCATTCTCGATAAAAGCACTGGATATGTAGTCCTGATGATTTCTAACGAGAATGAAACGCGTAGATTACTTCCCTTGCTTTTATCGAGAATCTAATTGTAATACGTGACGTATTCTATTCTATAGCGATTAGGTCTTCAAAATGTTTATTATAAACATACAGAATATTTTCGAATATTCTATGTCTATATTCACATATATATCGCTATTTCAGAGCATTTATTCCAATTTCTATATATATATATATAAATATATATATATATATAAATATATATAAATATATATATATATAATTATATATGAATATATATAAATATATATAAATATTTATAAATATATATAAATATATATATATATATATATATATATATATATATATATATATATATATATATATATATATATATATATATATATATATATATATATATATATATATATATATATTTATATATATATATATATATATATATATAGTAGAATAATCGAAAATCGGAAAAACAACTCACGAATTAACGATAAACAATATCCGATATGTGTGGCAGAGGGCTCAATAATTTGGATAAATCAGAGCTACAACCATCCTTAAATTACCAACACATAGAGATTATGCCTAAAATCACCCGTACAGCCGAAAAGGAACGACCAGGAAGATTCGGGTCACTCAAATAAAATATCAATAAATCAATAAATTAAATGAATGTAAAAAACTCACCCGGACCCGCTTGAAGGGTGTTAAATCTAGCTTCTTGGGTTTCTACAATTCCTTAATCCATTCACTATCAGCCCACATAAAAAATATATAAGATTTCTAGAGAAGGACTGGACGCGGAAGAGCTCTCTCAACGGGATCCGTCCGAAAATAAAGATGGGACCCTTAGCCAGAAACGCACATGTTACCCAGCAAGGGAGATAACCTCTACATTAGCGAAAGATTTCGGTGATGTGCAAATTATGTAAGAATACAAAATATCACATATCGAATCAGAGTGCTCAACAGACGTGTTAAAATTAACAAGAGCTGTTCATCAGTCAATAAGATCGACAAAAAAATAATCAATAAAATTAACTGGTCAATAGCTAAGGTCTAGAGCTAAATTGGAGTATAATCGAGAATCGGAAAAACAGCTCACGAATTAACGATAAACAATATCCGATATGTGTGGCAGAGGGCTCAATAATATATATATATATATATATATATATATATATATATGTGTGTGTGTGTGTGTGTGTCTGTGTGTGTATATGTGAGTGTATATGTGTGTGTGTATGTATATATTTATATGTATGTATGTGTATGTGTATATATGTGTGTATTGCTTACCACGTGTGTTTGTTTATTTATTTGTGTCCTTTCCTGTATCGCTGTCAACTTAATAATAATTCTTATTTTCTTCAGTCTTATTTGATATTTTTTATTTGTATGTGACGGCCTATTGCATTATATGGTTGTTCATGGTTTTTTATTTTTTATTATAATTAATTGTGTGTGCGTATGTAGGTGTGTATATACATCTATATATGTGTGTGCGTATGTATGCGTGTATATATGTGTGTATGTATGCGTGTGTATGTATGTGTATATATATATATATATATGTGTGTGTGTATATATGTGTGTGTTTGTGTATTTATGTGTATGTGTATGTATGGATATATATATATATATATATATATATATATATATATATATATATATATATATA
>OZ024744.1:44229136-44326636 GCA_964016885.1 Eledone cirrhosa | reverse complement strand
ATATGTATTATTATATATGTATTATTATATATGTATTATTATATATGTATTATTATATATGTATTATTATATATGTATTATTATATATGTATTATTATATATGTATTATTATATATGTATCCATACCTTTGACATTGTCTCACTATATCACACACCCCTTACCCTTGCTCATCTTTCAAATGTTCATGTATGTATGTGTGTATATGTATATTTGTGTACATCGCCATATATGCATGTATGTATGAGTGTATATGTATATTTGTGTACGTCGCCATATATACATGTATGTATTTGTGTATATGTATATTTGTGTATGTCACCATATATGCATGTATGTATATTTGTGTATATGTATATTTGTGTACGTCGCCATATATGCATGTATGTATTTGTGTACATCGCCATATATACAAGAAGAAGATCAAGGAGGGAAAGGCTCATGGAGAAGATGGAGTGGCATCAGAGGTGATGAAGAGGTGTGATGATGATATCATCCTGGGGTTCTGTAACCGGGAACTGGAGAAAGTAGTTGCCCCGAATCAGTGGAGGATCAGTAACATCGTCCCAGTGCCAAAGAAGGGAGATCTCTCTAACACCAACAACTACAGGGGGATCTCACTGACGTCACTTGTGGCAAAGACCCTCAACAGGATGATTCTGACCAGGATCCAGCCTGAGATGGAGAAGAAGCTCAGGGATAACCAGAACGGCTTCAGAGAGGGAAGATCAACCACCAGTCACATCCTGATGCTTAGGAGGATATTAGAGGGAGCTAGAGCAAAGTGCCTTCCTGCGGTCATGGTTTTCATTGACTTTAGGAAGGCTTTTGATTCTGTGGACCGTCACTGCTTGATGAAGATCTTACAGGCTTATGGAATCCCCAAGAAGATAGTGGACCTGATATCACTGCTCTACACCAACACCAAAGCCCAAGTCATTACATCTGATGGGATGACAGAGTTCTTTGAGATACTGGCTGGAGTGCTCCAGGGAGATATGTTGGTTGCCTACCTTTTTATCATCGTAGTGGACTATTGTATGCGCCTTTCACTGGAGAAACACCAGGACTCTGGCTTTACTGTAGCACCGGCTCAGAGCAGGAGAGTTAAGGCGAAAAAGGTATCAGATGCTGAATTTGCCGACAACATAGTTTTGGTGACAAATACAGTGAAGGAGGAAGAGGATTTGATGTAGTAGGTTGAGACTGTGTCGATGAGTGTGGGGCTGAGAATGAATGAGACTAAAACAAAATATCTGGTAGAGAATGTTGAGAAGCCAGAGGGGATCACTTATGTAGGCGGGAAGCCGCTAGAATTGGTTGAGGGCGTCCTGTATTTGGGAGCAAAGATTGGGAATACGGAAGATGATGTGGTTCAGAGGAAGAGCAAAGTCTGGGTGGCGTGCCACAGCTTGAGATCGGTGTGAAAGTCGCACCTTCGTAAAGACCTGAAAATCCGCCTCTTCATTGCTGTAGTGGAGTCTGTGCTGCTGTACGGATCTGAGACTTGGACACTGACCAAGAAACTCACTCGGATGGTGGATGGGTGTTACACGAGAATTCTGAGGATGGCTCTGAACATTAATCAGTATACACTGAGGATGAAAAACTCAGAGCTGTATGGGAGCCTCCCAAAAGTCAGCTCAAAAGTAACACAGAGGAGAATGAGGTTAGCTGAACATGCTCACCGACATCCAGAGTTGACATTGCACTCAGTGCTCCTGTGGGAGCCACTACATGGACACACTGGAACAGGAAGAACAAGGTTAACGTATGCCCTAAGGACAGACACTGGTCTGTTGGAGATGCAGGACATGGCAGCGATAATGAGGGACAGAGACCGCTGGAGAGAACTCGTCCATGGATCTCGGGAATTTTACCCGCCCTAGACATATATGTATATGTGTGTTTATATGTGTGTGTGTATGTATATATTTATATGCATGTATGTGTATGTGTATGTGTATGTGTATATTGCTTACCACGTATGTTTGTTTATTTATTTGTGTCCTTTCCTGAATCGCTGTCAACTTAATAATAATTTTTATTTTCTTCAGTCTTATTTTATATTTTTTATTTGTATGTGACGGCCTATTGCATTATATGGTTGTTCATGGTTTTTTATTTTTTATTATAATTAATTGTGTGTGTGCGTATGTATGCGTGTATATATGTGTGTATGTATGTGTGTGTATGTATGTGTGTATATATATATAATTGTGTGTGTGTATATATATGTGTCTGTTTGTGTTTGTGTATTTATGTGTATGTGTATGTATGGATATATATATATATATATATATATATATATATATAGGAACGAGTAGGACCCCGACGGCTGAACTCAAGCCGTTTCGACGGCTAATTCAGTCCAGAATTAGCCGTCGAAACGGCTTGAGCTGTCGGGGTCCTACTCGTTCCTATTACCCACTCTACTACCCTAAGTATTGAGTACTTTGGTGCGTTATAGTCCACCTGGTTCCTTACCACATTTCCTTCGTTATATATATATATATATATATATATATATATATATATATAATAAAAAATTGAACAGGGACAGAACAGAGAGGCAGTACGACAAATGTTTATTAGATTCACGCTCAGGAGAGTGGGGGGTAGGTGGAGGACGACGTTTCGGGCATAAGCCCTTCTTCAGGTAAGAGTTCAAAAGGTGTGTAGGGGAGTGGTGGAGAGACATATAGCGAAAGGAAACGGTGCGAATGAAAAATTAACAAATAAAGACAAAAATATAATAAATAATAAATAAAAATAAAGCATGATCAAAATACAAGGAATGAGAACATTTAAAAATAAAGGCATGATCAAAATAAACTGAAATTAAAAGGGGGGTAAACAGGTGGTGGAAGGGTGTGGGGTGAGTAGAGGTGGAGGCGGGTGGAGTGGGGAGAGGGAGACGGGGTGTCCGAGCGGGGAGGGCTGAAGGTGGTGTGTGTGGTTAGGTGTGCGTGTGTGTGCGTGTGTGTGTATGTGAAAGTGAGGGTTGGGGGAAGAACGGGGTTGCATGTTCAGGAAGGTGTGTGTGGGGGGTGTTTTTGTGTGTCGGAAGGTCTGTGCGTGTGTGGATAGGGGGTGGGGGAGAGGAATCAGGGGCTGAGGGTGTAAATATGTGGTGGGAAGCACGTGTGTGTGGTTTAAGCGTGTTGTGGGTGTGGGTGGCGTGTGGATAAAAAAAATTTTTTTGGGATGTGTGTGTGGGTGAGTTATATAGGTGATGGTGTTAGAGGATGGTTGAAAGTGGTAAGTTACACGGATGTATGGAGATTTTGGTTGGAAGTCAAAACGCGTGTCGGTAATCCAAGAAGCGGTGGTCGGAAGAGGAGAGATGTGGGGTGCGCGCGCAACAGGAAGTGGTCAGCAGTGGAAGTGCTGTGGTCAGTTGGTGCTGAGACAGTGGTCGGAAGGGCATAGCAGCAGTCAGCGGAATGGTAGGGAGGCGAGGATGGGTAGGTGTGAGAGTTGGAGTGAGGAGGGTGTGTGTGTGTGTGTGTGTGTGTGTGTGTGTGTGTGTGTGTATTAGTAGGGGTGTTAGTGGGATGAGTGAGTGTGGAGTGGGGAGAGAAGGGTGTGTGTGGTTCTATGGAGGGAGTGTGGTGTACTGGTGTGTGTGTAGTTTGGTGAGGAGGTGTTAGTGGGTGTTAGTAGACGGGAGGTGGGGAGGGGTGGAATGCAGGTGTGAGTGGGGGTTAGTGGGGGTAGGGTGTGTAGAGTTGGTGGTGTACGAGGGTGTGTGGGTACGTGTGCGTGGGGTTGGAGGGTGTTAGTGATGTTAGTTGCGTGTGGGGTGGGTGGTGTAAGTGGGTGCGTGTGTGCGTGTGATAAGGAGGGGGGAGTAGGAGAAGAGGGGAGGGAAGGGATGTTAGTATGTTAGTTGGGGAAGGGTGGTCAGATGAGGGGTGGAGTGGAGGTGTTAGTATTGTTAGTGTGGGGTGGGCGGTGAAAAGGAGGGGTGTTTTAGTGGTGTTAGTGGAGGATAAGTGTGGGGGGAGGGGGGCGGTCGAACGCTAAAGGAATAAGGGTGGGGAGTTCAGGCCGGGGGGAGTGTGGGTCTGTAAGATGAAGATAGTGCGTTGTTCGACCGTAAGGCGATGGGCGGGTGTTCCGTGGCACTGGAGTAGGCCACAGACTGTGAGATGGCGTGCGGAGTGTCCAGGGCCACCAAAGTGGCGGGCGATGGGGGAACTGCCCCCGAGACGAATATCCCGGAGGTGCTCCGTGACTCGGTCCGCCAGGCGACGTCCCGTCTGTCCGACATAAGTCGCGCTGCACTCCGTGCAACGAAGTCCGTAGACTAGGTTGGAGGAGGTGCAGCGGAAGGCATGCCGGACCGAGAGAGGGTGGCCGTTGGGACCCTGGAAGGTGGTGGTGTTGGTGATGTGGGGACAGGTGTTGCAGCGGGGCCTAGAACAGGGGAAGGAACCGGGGGGCGTGGGTTGGGGGGTAGGGAGCTGTGGACGAGGAGGGTGCGGAGATTGCGTGCGCGTTTGAAGGAGGGGAGCGGTGGGGTCGAACGCTAAAGGAATAAGGGTGGAGAGTTCAGGCCGGGGGGAGTGTGGGTCTGTAAGATGAAGATAGTACGTTGTTCGACCGTGAGGCGATGGGCGGGTGTTCCGTGGCACTGGAGTATATATATATATATATATATATATATATATATATATATATATATATATATATATGAAATATAAGAATCAAAGAACTGCTCAAAACATTATTGTGCTTACAGCTGTTTCCTCCAAACCGAGGTTTGGATTCTTCGGAGCAATTTATTAATGCATGGACAGTTATATGACCTCCTTTTCAGCCGAGAGACATACCAAATACATATTCAAACATTGTGGGTCAACATTCATTACAGAATTTAGAGTGGCAGTACACACTTCGAGATTACATTTATATTAATAGGTACAATCAAAAATCAAAGATATAGGTTAAAGTACAACATGAAGATAAGTGGTTATATAGTGCAAATGTTATATGTGTGGCACGCATGTGCGTCTTGTTTATATAGTGTGGCAGAGAGATATGTGTGGTAGAGGCACTTAGGTAGGTAAATAAGAGTGTTAGGTTGGTAGATCTGGTGGCAAAATCTTTATATGATTGATATAGTTTGTGTTTGGAGAAATATTATAAGCATTAAAGATAGTGCAAGCATTAAAAGTGTTAAAAGTGTTATAAGTATTGGAGATGCACAGCGCAGGGATGTCAAGTATTTCATGTACTTCGGCATTTTCATGGTCAGGGGAGTGTATATTTCGATTATAGACCTTTCACATAATCCACGACAATCCAGTTAGAGATCGTAGTCTGGTGTTCTTTAGTTCGATACAGGAGGTTGTTACGTTTCGAGAAACGCCATTGAATACCGGAAGTGTGTGTGTGGCTAAGGGGAGTTAATGCATGCGGGGAGGTAACTCTGGGGTTTCTATATCTAGCCATATAAGGAGGTCATATAACTGTCCATGCATTAATAAATTGCTCCGAAGAATCCAAACCTCGGTTTGGAGGAAACAGCTGTAAGCACAATAATGTTTTGAGCAGTTCTTTGATTCTTATATTTCATATAACTGCTCTGTAAATCATCTGATGTTTTTACATTGAGCTACTTAACTTACTGGTAATAAGGTAGTAATACATTACTGCCTACCACTATTTAGGGTGTGTGTAAAATACTTACAACTGCTTAAGGTTTTGTATTTGCATAACCATAAATAGTATAACTAATACTATTAACTGCTCCATATCGTTGAGCTGACATATAATATTGCCAATATGCTAATCAAAGACCAACTCCCCATGTCAACCAAGAACATACCAATACCATCCAGGAATACATATGAGAAATTGCTGATCAACAGTGTAAATTCATTTATCAATAGAGTGAGATGGAGGACATTCCATTATGATAGAAACAAATCTAACAACTTGAATAATACTAACAATTTTGACTCCTTAGGCTTTAAAACCTTTAAAAGCCCCCCTCATAACACTCTACTTAACTCCTTTGAAAATGACCTAGTTAAACTAGTTAAGAACATTAAATACAATAAGCACCATATTAGAAGCAACACCTTCTTAAACAAACTTAACACTTCTATTAATGGATTCAAAACTAGTAATAAAATTATTGTACACGCAGATAAAACTAATAACATATACAGCCTAGATTATATTACTTATAGAAAGTTTATATATAATGAACTACATAAAAGCTACAAAAAAACCACCTTGAAAAACTTAGAAGATATTAATGTAGAGGGTTATAATATAGTGTCTAAACTAGGACTACAGAGGCATACACAACCTTTCACTCCGAACCTCCCTAGATTCTCTCTGAAGGACCATAAGGAGAACTTCATCAGCAACCCCACGATAAGACTTATCTGCCCTTCCAAGTCCGACATTGGTATTATCAGCAAGAAGATTTTGGATAAAATCATCCCACAAATTAAACACAAGATACACCTTAAACAATGAGGAAATACGGGTGAAGTAATTGAATGGTTCAAGGATATCAAGAATAATAAGAACAAAAAATTTATTCAATTTGATATCAATTCATACTACACCTCTATTTCCCCTATCCTATTAAATAAGGCACTTATCATGGCCATGACCAATAGCGACCTGACTAGAGCCCAGGTTGATGTCATCCTTGCGGCCCGTAAAACCATAATCACCTTCGAGGACCAACTATGGACACGCAAGGATACGCACAACAACTTCGACATAACCATGGGATCTAGTGACTCGGCGCAGGTCACTGATTTGGTCGGCCTATACCTCCTCAATGAAATCCATAAAGACCTCCCTTACCTCAACGGTGGTTTGTACCGCGATGATGCACTTCTACTCATAGAATATAAAAAATTTAATATAGAAAGAACTAGAAAACAACTGCATAAGACATTCAAAAACTTTAACCTTAGTATCACCATGGACAAAAACACTAAAAATGTTAACTTCCTAGACGCCACACTATACCTAGACTCAAAAATATATACACCTTTCCATAAGCCTAATGAGAAACTTATTTACGTAGATACCAAGTCTAATCACCCTAGATCAATATTAAACTCTATCTCTAAGGGGGTGTCCAATAGAATCTCTAGTCTGTCCTATGACGCAAACATATTTAGCAAAAACTCACAATATTACAATCAAGCATTAGCTTGCTCCGGCCATAATATAGAAATTGAGTTCCTACCTAAGAAAACACATAGCTACAACATCATCTCGCACAACATGTCCATGAGGAAATCTAATAATAGGAATAGCAACCACAAGTACACCAAAACGGAGGGTGCCACCGGAAGTAACCATTACCATGGAAACTACTGTGGGGCCTTAGGAGGAAGCAACACACCAAACACTAAAAGCAAAAATAGAAGAAGAAATAATACATTTTTCAACCCTCCTTTCAACCTAAATGTCTCCACCAACATACCTAGGGCTTTCTTCTCACTACTAGATAAAAACTTCCCTCTAGGACACAAGTACCACAACCTCTTAAACAAAAACACCATTAAAATCTCATACTCTACGACGCCTAACTTAGCATACCACATAGCTAGCAGCAATAATAGTAAAATTAGTTCTTACTTCCAACAAACAAAATCACAACGGGATGCAAACCCTCTAAATACCACTGTAGCAAGCAACCATAGCAACGGCAGTAACAATAGAAATAACACTAGTATAAGTAATAACACCAGGGTTGTCAACCCGAACACCCAAAATCCTATATCCACCACACAGACTTCCGCATTGCATTATAACCAGCGGACTAACGCACAGGATAATTGTAACTGTAGAGCTAATAGAACCTGCCCTTTAGATAAAAAATGCCTAACCAAGGATGTCATATACTCATGCACAGTCACGACTAATAACTCTTCAGAAACCTATGTAGGCTCCACTTCTAACTGCTTCAAAATCAGATATAACTCGCACATCCACTCGTTCAAAAAGCACAGCCTAGCCAACTCCACCTCACTTTCTAGCTACATACACTATCTAAAATCTAAAAATAAACCATACACACTCAAATGGGAAGTGATAGGCAGCGCGACCTCGTACAAACCACCTAATAAATTCTGTAACCTCTGTATACTAGAGACACACAATATTATCTTCTCCAACCGTAACCTACTTAACAAAAAATCTGAGGTGTTTGCAACTTGCCAGCACCGCCTCAGACATTCCTTCCAAAACTTTAAGCCCTATATATAGCAATGTCGGACTGGAACCTAACACCACATCTAGCATCAAACACCAGAGACACACCCTATACTACATACCCAACACTAGCTGATCCTTTATAACACAAACAACGACATCCCTCCGGAACCCTTCGCAGGGAAAATACCCATTTATACCTCTACGGCAGGTGTGACAACATCCACCCACTTGAACGGCACTACACCGCTCTAAGGGTAATTTGAGCATGAATTGATCGGTTGGATAGTGTTGGGCAGAGGAAACACCTTCCTTAGACAGATGTAAAATGATTTAATCGAGTAGCGCTGTTGACCAGTAGGACCGGGCTGCTGAGTGCAGTGAGTGAATGCAATGCAACTGCCGTGCGGGTTGTACGTATATGGAGGATCTGACGGTCAGAGAGGGGTCGCGAGGACTGCGGATTGACCTTTGGCCTGCCTGGGGACGATTATCTTTCGACATCCAATGTAGCAAGCGATGACCCAGATCTTACCAGAGATCATTGGGTCCTGAAGCAATCCTGCAGTCACCGCGCCTGGTCATATGAGCAGACTACAACCACAGAGATCATTAATTTAGAATCCTCGCTTCATCTATAATTTCCATTTGTAGCACCTTAAGATGGGTTAATCCACCATAATAATATGATCACCTTCAGCATAACTTAGTTAAACTACTCTATAGTTAATACACTTTATACTTTAAAAGTCTCTCTTGGAAGGTGCACTTCACCATAGAATTTAGGGTCTATAATGGGACACATTCTAATGGCTAGATATAGAAACCCCAGAGTTACCTCCCCGCATGCATTAACTCCCCTTAGCCACACACACACTTCCGGTATTCAATGGCGTTTCTCGAAACGTAACAACCTCCTGTATCGAACTAAAGAACACCAGACTACGATCTCTAACTGGATTGTCGTGGATTATGTGAAAGGCGTATAATCGAAATATACACTCCCCTGACCATGAAAATGCCGAAGTACATGAAATACTTGACATCCCTGCGCTGTGCATCTCCAATACTTATAACACTTTTAACACTTTTAATGCTTGCACTATCTTTAATGCTTATAATATTTCTCCACACACAAACTATATCAATCATATAAAGATTTTGCCACCAGATCTACCAACCTAACACTCTTATTTACCTACCTAAGTGCCTCTACCACACATATCTCTCTGCCACACTATATAAACAAGACGCACATGCGTGCCACACATATAACATTTGCACTATATAACCACTTATCTTCATGTTGTACTTTAACCTATATCTTTGATTTTTGATTGTACCTATTAATATAAATGTAATCTCGAAGTGTGTACTGCCACTCTAAATTCTGTAATGAATGTTGACCCACAATGTTTGAATATGTATCAATGTTTGAATATGTATTTGGTATGTCTCTCGGCTGAAAAGGAGGTCATATAACTGTCCATGCATTAATAAATTGCTCCGAAGAATCCAAACCTCGGTTTGGAGGAAACAGCTGTAAGCACAATAATGTTTTGAGCAGTTCTTTGATTCTTATATTTCATATAACTGCTCTGTAAATCATCTGATGTTTTTACATTGAGCTACTTAACTTACTGGTAATAAGGTAGTAATACATTACTGCCTACCACTATTTAGGGTGTGTGTAAAATACTTACAACTGCTTAAGGTTTTGTATTTGCATAACCATAAATAGTATAACTAATACTATATATATATATATATATATATATATATATATATATATATATATATATATAAATGAATAATAGAGAAATTAATGTGAGCAAGAAGCCAACAGTAATTCAAACATATAAGTGACTATTACGTCAAGATGGAAAATATTTAACGTAAGAAATAGGAAAATAATTCAATCTCAATTAAAAAAAAGTCAAGACAGAAATTTTATCCACAGATTTTGTCTAATCCAGGGAAAAAAATCTATAGAGTCTTAACTCAGAATAAAATTAAGGGTAAATATATATATGTATGTGTATATATGTGTGTATATATATATATATATATATATATATATATATATATATATATGTATGTGTGTGTATGTATGTGTGTGTGTGTGAGTGTGTGTGTGTGTGTTTATCTACTTTTATATTTATTCTTTTTCCTTTCCTTCTTCTTTTTCCAGCTTCACTTTCATATATATTATATTTTTGTTTTTAAAATCTACTGTCAATAAATACACCTGCATTTTTTTCATTCTGATGACTGAAAGCAAATTTTGTTTGCTTCCAAGAAACCACTGGTAAATGAAATAATTATCTTATGTTGTTTATTACATAACTAATAAGCTCTGTAACCTACAGAGAGCACTCTTTTTTCCTGGACCTTTCCAACAGAATTACTTCACACACACACACACACACACACACACACACACACACACACACATATATATATATATATATATATATATATATATAACAAGTATGACCCCGACGACAAAACTCAAGCCGTTTCGACGGCTATTTCAGAAATAGCCGTCGAAACGGCTTGAGCTCTGCCGTCGGTGTCATACTTTTTCCTATTACACACTCTACCACCCTCAGTGTTGATTACTCTGGTGCGTTATGGTCCATCTGGTTCCTTACCACAATTCCTTCGTTATATATATATATATATATATATATATACCTGTAAATATATGTATGTATTTATCTATGCACGTATGTATATATAAAATATTGTCATATTTACAAAAATATTTTTCTAATATCGTGTTTAATATTTTATCTTGTCGTCTGCTTCTCTTCTCACAACATGTGGTTACTTACTGTCTCACTCTCTCTTTCTTTCCTCTCTCACACAGCCTCTTCTTTCTCTCTCTTTTTGCCAGTCCCTTGTCTCACACGGCCTTCTCTCACTCACTCTCTCTCTCCCCCTTGTTTCTTTGTCTCTTTCTTTCTGTCGCTGTTTCCCTCCTATAGACATTCTCTCTCTTTCTTTTTCTGCCCCTCTCTCTCATCTACTCTGCACTTTCTACTTCCTTCTCTTTCTCAGCCGGGTTCCTGCTTACGGCAGTTCTAATGGAGATTTTTTTACCGCAAAGTCACACATGTATTAGAAAAATGGCGATTATCACTTTGAAAGTAACAATTATGCAATAAATAGTTGTTATTGACACGTCTCGCATCCTCCTTTGCCAATGTGTAAAAGTTTAGCGGGATCGGGTGAACATATCGCAAGTTATAATACTTTACAGACAGACAGAACGGGACTTATATAGTAGACTAGCAAATGCCCCCCTGTCCATTGGACAGTGTTAGTTCTTGGTTGAACTGCAGTCTTAATGGTGAAATTCCGTCTTGTCGATGTTTAACATGGAGGATAATGTTACGTGATCAAATCTTTCAATAAAAAATGAGACGGTATTCAAAAAGAGCATGTTTTATTTACAGATATCTGTCATTAAAATGTGAAAATTATAGAAATATCGAAAATAGAAAATAGAGAAAGATGGAAATATCGTTTGGAATGTCGTTTAATTGACTGAATGGCTGAAGAATCGGTACAAAAAGCATAGACGACAGTTCGGTTGACATGAAAGCAATCTGTAAGAAACTACATGTGTAATTGAATTATGAAATAACCTGGGGCATGTGGAAGGCTGTCCATTGAAATGAAAAAATGGTTGATTTCATCAATGGGCATTTGTTGGAAGAGTAACATTACCTATTGTGAAAAGTAAGTAATCGCAATAAGGACCAACCTGAAGGGGCTTTCATCTCCACTGAAAAACTATTGGAGGGCTGCCTTGTAAACCGCATTTTTTGAAATCTTCCGGGAGCTTAGTAAAATAGATTGGCCGAGTTTCCAACTCTTGAACATCCCACATACAGTTGCCTGTGTGAAAAGCATGGAGTACTGATGTCCAGCCCAACCACTTTTAGTGACTGCCCCTGGGCTTTGTTAATGGTTATTGCAAAACTTAATCGAATGGGGAATTGGACTCTTTTCATCGGAAAGACACAGTCAGTTGGGATAAGTGGAACTCTGGAAATAAAAACAGAGTCGCTAGCGCTTTTTCCCTAATGATTGTAGCCTTGAGAACGTCACCCAACATTTGCGTTATAACCAAGCGTGTGCCATTGCAAAGCTGAGGAGGTTCCAAGTTTCTCAAGAGTATGATGGGACTTCCAAGTCTTAGGCAGAGTTTATGCGGTGGCATTCACGATGGTTCTTGTGAGTTTAAAACCTCTGTTGGATAAAACGTTACTTGCGTGGGATCCGTAATCAAATCAATCGAAGCATAACATCGCTCTTGGGAAGGAAGTTGACGAAGCAGACATGTGTTAAGAGCTTGGACGATGGCATTTGTAGGAGCTAAGATGGCCCTTTCACACATCCATTGATGACTGACGTAATTTGTTGAGAGGTTGGGGTAAACTTGTGCAAATGTCCTCAGGGCTGGAGACGTAGTTACCGATGGTACTTATGTCAACCAAACCGTTTACGTCGATTGGTAAGTTCCCATTACCCACATCCAATAACTTTGAAGCAAAGTAATTGTCACCGTCTTGTTGGTGGAGAATCGATCGCATGTTGATGGTTAACTTTCTCGACTGGAAGAAGCGCCAAAGATGAGAATGTTTAATGCAAGCATCTATTTCATCAACTGGTTGGCCTTTCGGGACAATGGGAAGTGTTTGACGAACATCTCCAGCAAGAAGCAGAACGACGCCACCGAACGGTTTAGAATTGGAGCGCAGGTCTTGTAGCGTTGTATTGATTGCATCAAGTGCTCTTGTGGGACATTCTTGCCTCGTCCCAGACAATCAATTTGCATCTTTGAAAGACAGCAGCCTCATCAGAATTCTTCTTTATATTGGTGGTCAGATTTTCAACATGACCGATGTTAAGAGGAAGCTTAAATGTTGAATTGACTGTTCTGCCGCCGTCTAGCAGTGTTGCTGCTATTTCTGAAGACGCCATTGCAATGGCAATCTGTCCGCGTTGGTGAACTTTGGCAAGAAGGAGGTTGAGGAGAAATGTCTTTCCTGTGACACCTGGCGCATCAAGGAAGTGACTGCCACTGTTGGTGTCTTCAAGCATGGTCAAAACAAATGTATAGACATCAGCTTGTTCAAGATTCAAAAGTTTTTCTCTTTCTTGAACATAGGACAGAAGCCTGGCAGCATCGTAGCATGTCTCCCTTAGTAGGGGGCGGTTACAAACAGCCTCATTTTCTCTTTTAGGATATTCCATACAGTAGTTCTTCAAGGGACGACCACCCATTTCCAAAAGTATAAGTCTATCTTCTAGAAATATGAGACTGCAGGTGTACATTTCAGGTGTAAACTGTAAATTCATGTGTGTGGACGCGAAGAGAGATTGCATTAGGATGTCCAAGCACAGGCTGTCGCGATATTTCTCCCTGAAAGACTGGATTCCCAAGACTGCAGTACTCCAGCATAACGACGAAAAGCTTACGAAGTGCAATTGGTGACTGTAACATTGATGCTTCATGGAGGTCGTGGTCATGGTGATCATTGTCCAGAAGGCCTAATTTGGAGCAGGCCTCTTTAAATGTTGAACAAATATGGCCATTGGCGGTACGAAGGTCTTCAAAGGAAGTTGGACCTTTGACAACGTGCAATAGAAGACGAAAAAATAGAAGGTGAAAGCATTCTGAATTGAGCCGGTGAACTGTGTACACTCTGGAGAGGGTATCAGACTCACGCATCGAAGCATCCCTTTGTGAAATGCATCCTCGTTTTCTTCTTTGCCAACACCCGGAAGATTTATTCCACGTGTAGATTGTAGACAACTCCGCATAAAGCAGTGTTCTGGCAAGAGAGTCAGAAGTACAAAGTTCAAAGAATCCGGTAAGGGTCGTTCTTCGAGGTTGTCTTGCACAGTCAAGCATATTTTGTTGGTTAAAATACACCCGTTAACCATTCTCCAAATGAACGCTGATGTGAATAACTGCAGGTTCATGTTCATGGATCGGAAAACGGAATATGCGCCAAAATGCCTCGTTAGAAGAGATGTAGCGTCCAGTTTGGAAAAACGTGACCTCATCTGTGGCGGCATCAGGGTTATCGGTCTTAGCCAACTCAATAACTGCTCGATCGGCTCCCTTATGAATATACTTGCAGATGTATTGGATTGATTTTACGGAGTTTTGCAGAATTCAACATTAAGTGGGCTGAAAGCATTTTACAAAGCACCTTGTTATGTGGTACAACACATCGGTTGTCAATATTGAAATCTTGACCACCAACCATTGTTATAGTTGCCGTATGTCCACCCTCCTGTGGTGCCCTGCGACGGTATAAAGGGTAGCCATCATCACCAGTTTTGGTTTCATGGATGAGTTTACGTGGGTAACGCTTTGTACATTTCTCATTATCGTACATGCAGATTTTGTATTTAGGTGGCCACACGGCCCATGGATCATGTTGGCTTTTATAATTTGAAAAAAGACAGGGTCGTCTTGGGATTTGGCAATTCAGCACGTATAACGGAATCAACATCAGTTGATATGAGCTTTTTTTGAAGCCAAAGGAGAATATGGGTATGTGGGCGTCCTCTCTTCTGCCATTCTACGGTGTACATGAAACACCTTATTGGTCCAAAAAGTTGTCCGTATTTTATAACATCCATCATTTTCATAAGCTTTAGGTGAAACACTCTAGATGTGATATCATGCCTGTGTGAAGGATTTTGGCCATGAAGTAAGTGAGCCTAGATGTCAAACCATTTTGGATTGCATGTGAAGGTGATAAAAAGATCAGGACGGCCACAATGGCGGACATAGGTGAGAGCATCCTACATTTTTTCATGCATGTAAAAGGGGGCCTCCAGTGTATGACGATGGGAGAATGACAAAAAGCCCAACATCCGAGCAATAACCTGATCATTTCGGTTGACTTCGTCACGTAGATGGCCGTATTCTTCTGAACGCAGTTCCTTTGATGGTGTCTTATCCATTGGAGGCGTTCAGTGTCAATCTGGAAAAGGAAGAAATTGTTGTGGTAAATATTGAGTGAACTGGCTAAGGAAATTTTCCAAACGAAATCATAAAATAAGAAATAGTTACCTTAGCAAGTACGTCTACACAGTATTGATTGAGGAGCATCCGTGTTCTATGCAGAATGTTGATGTCGTTTTTGCGAACCATAAGCCTAAATGCATAAAATTCCATTTGTGAAATGGTTTTCCGTGGTTGAAGATGCATTAAGGTTACCGGATTACACTTTGGCAAGTCAATGCGGTAGCCATCATCGCCAAAGGGGAACAGTCATGGATATTGGAGGGCATCATATGCAGGATGAAGTTCATTTATTTTTTGAAGACGCGAGTCCTGCCATTCAAGAACAATATCACGATTTGAAGCACTCTCATTAGGACTTCTAATAAGCACCGCAACTTCATAGGTTTGGGGTCTGTTAAAGGAGCTCTGATGCTGCCCTGGTGGAGCGTAGTCACCTCGAATGACAACCTTGAATTGATTGGTGTTAGCATCTCTACGCTTAAAAGCAGTTTTGAAAATGGTGATGTAGAGGTTTATGGTATGAAGCATATATTGAAGGGACTGCAGAGGAAAAGGTATTGTTCCTTTAGCAACTGAAGCTCTTCGTGCAGTTTCTTCAGGTCCGTTCCCCATGAAGTAAATCTGGAGAAAACTGTGTTCATCGCCATCTTGTGGAATAATGGAGCAAATTTGATGGTAAATTTGGCCTTGCACTTTGAATGTGGGCATATAATTTCCATGTTTTATTGGTGTATGACCAAAGCTTGTCATTTGGAAAGCCAAATTGTAGGCTCTTATATTTCTAAGAAAGTGTTTAGAATCAGGGTGTCTCCAAGCAGCAGAGAATTCAAAGGTTCGGCACCGACTTGTAAATGAGGCAATCTAACCGTTCCATTGGAGCAGCATATACCGGTAGATTCCGCTGGTCACCTCATTGCGTTACAATGGACGCAAACAGTTGACATGCTACCAATGATGATATGTGGGTGGGATGCGTAGTCCTCTTGGAGGCTGTAATGAAAAGCCTTCTTAGACCAGTAACAGGAAGAAACCCTCGGAAAGACATGAGAGCGCATTTTCCGTTGAGAATCAGCCGCAAGCCTTGTTGCCCTTTGGTCAACAGTCTCTAAAGCACGGTTATTTGAAGTAGAATCAGCATCGCAAGCAAACCGGAGTTCTGCTTGTTCAGCAGTCTGTAATGCTCTGGCCTTCGAAGTAGAAGTAGCATTGCGAGCAAGCCGGAGTTCTGCTTGTTCAGTTGTCTGTAATGCTCTGGCGATCGAAGTAGAAGCATCATTGCGAGCACGCCGTAGCATACATTGTTCTTCTGCCTCGCTTGCGCGCAAAGAACGCTAAGCAAAAGCATTTCTTCTTTTTCTTCGAATGTGACTCTTGCTTTTTCGAGGCATTCTATGGAAAATCTGTAATTGAATAAATCTGAAACAAATCAAATCAAAGAAATTTACCTCGTTTCTGTTTATGGGAGTTCTAATATTTGCAGGTATATATAAATATACCTGTAAACATATGCATGTATTTATCTATGCATATATGTATATATAAAATATATACATATATAAATATACCTGAAACATATGTATGTATTTATCTATGCATGTATGCATATATGAAATATATATATATATATATATATATATATATATATATATATATATAGGAAAAAAGTATGACCCCGACGGCAGAGCTCAAGCCGTTTCGACGGCTATTTCTGAGTCAAGAAATAGCCGTCGAAACGGCTTGAGCTCTGCCGTAGGCGTCATACTTTTTCCTATTTCCCACTCTACTACCCTAAGTATTGATTACTCTGGTACGTTATGCTCCATCCAGTTCCTTACCATAATTCCTTTGTTATATATATATATATATATATATATATATATATATATATATATATATATATATATATATATATATATATATATATATATATATATATTAAAGAGTTAAACAAGATTCAATGAGTACATCAAAGAATGAGTTTTACAGTAGATTGGAAAATATTTTCCAGAGTTATTAATATTAATTCAAATATTAACAAAAATAGATATTCTTGTGATTAATTAAATTATATTATACATATTTCAGAAGTTCTGAATTAAGTTCAACAGTACGTCCTCGTCATATGAAATGAAATTTTACATGACAAACCCTGGCATTGTAGATGGTTAAGATTTAATCAAGGTAGTGATTAACTTATGAGAAATCTCAATATTTATACCCTAATATTGAGAACATGAGAAAACGTAATAGAATCAATAGAGAGAGTGTGTGAGTAATATATTTTAAGAAATACATTGCCTTAATGCAACAGTTATAGAATATTAATATTTAAAATACTACTATACAACTATGGAGTAGTAGAAAGTACAGAGCAAGACGTAGCTTAAGTTATAACTTATTTAGTATTTAGCTTGAGAAGACAAATGACAGATAATTATATATACATATATATACCTGTAAACATATGTATGTATTTATCTATGCATGTATGATTATATAAAAAATATATATATATAAATATAACTGTAAACATGTAAGTATTTATCTATGCATGTATGCATAGATAAAATATTGTCATATTTACAAAAATATTTTTCTAATATCGTGTTTAATATTTTATATTGTCGTCTGCTTCTCTTCCATTTCATCACATGTGGTTACTTACTGTCTCACTCTCTCTCTCTCTTTCTTTCCCCTCTCACACAGCCTCTTCTTTCTCTCATTTTTTGCCAGTCCCTTCTCTCACACAGCCTTCTCTAACTCTTCCCCTTTTTTAGTCTCTTTCTTTATGTCGCTGTTTCCCTCCTACAGACATTCTCTCTCTTACTTTTTCTGTCCCTCTCTCTCTTGTATTCTGAACTTTCTACTTCCTTCTCAAATCATTAACTCTCAACCAGAGACTGACATACTACAGAACCTACTTCAAATGTTCAAAGAAAATATCATTACAAACTGACTGATCACCGAGAAGAAATTGTGAAACACAATGCTGTAAATGTATATGTCGTTAAGGAATTGTCACAACTATATTCCGTGACATCGGCAATCAAATTACTGAGTACAATACTTGTCTACCTTGTAGGTTCTAGAAGTATTAGAGTTCATCAGTGCTAATTAATAAAAGAGTCTTGTAATACACAATATACAGCGTCATCTAAAGTGGTTATGTTTCTTTTATAAAAACATCTCGCATCCTCCTTTAGCAATGTGTACAATTTTAAGAGATCGGGTGAATAATACGCAAGTTATAATACTTTACACATCCAGACAGAACGAGACTCAATCTCATCCAAAATCTGTGTTTGAATAAATCTGAAACAAATCAAATCAAAGAAATTTACCTGGTTGCTGTTTATAGGACTTCTAATGAAGATTTTGAATGCAAAGTCCCAAAAGGATTAGAAAAATAGCGATATATATATATATAAATATACCTGTAAACATGTGTATGTATTTATGTATTTATAATATATATATATGTATATATATAAGAATTAAAATACTAGAGCGTGTTGGAGGTAAACACCCTCTTCGTATTATAGAAATGACAGTAAATGTATAGCTCAATGTAATTAAACAGAGCCGAAGAATTATGAAAATATTATGAAAATAAAACAAAGAAGCCTTCAATACATCAAAAGTCTTTATTAGCCAACAATGTTTCGTCCTATTAAGGACTCATCAGGGCAATTAAAGCTATAAGAAGCACTATCGGCCAATACAAGCCAAAAACTCAGAAGAATATGGAGTGTACATACATTAAAGCATAGGAAAATTATCGGGTAAAAATTATCAAGTAAAAATTGGTAAGGAATTGAATATCATTTTGAACCATATTACAAATATAGTCCAATGCAAAAACTAAAGCTAAACAAAGGTGGTGATATAGAGCGGGAATTATTGTACTATATATAATATAATATAATATAATATAATATAATATAATATAATATAATTGATAATGATAATAATAATAATAATATTAAAAGGCCCAGTATACATATATATATATATACATATGTACACATATATACATATATATCAATACACATTTCCATCAATACAAGCACAAACTAACCCTTATTAAGAGTTTAAATATAAATAAGAATAATAATAAAAATAAAAATAAAAATAAAAATAAAAATAAAAATAAAAATAAAAATAAAAATAAAAATAAAAATAAAAATAAAAATAAAAATAAAAATAAAAATAAAAATAAAAATAAAAATAAAAATAAAAATAAAAATAAAAATAAAAATAAAAATAAAAATAAAAATAAAAATAAAAATAAAAATAAAAATAAAAATAAAAATAAAAATAAAAATAAAAATAAAAATAAAAATAAAAATAAAAATAAAAATAAAAATAAAAATAAAAATAAAAATAAAAATAAAAATAAAAAAAATAAAAATAAAAATAAAAATAAAAATAAAAATAAAAATAAAAATAAAAATAAAAATAAAAATAAAAATATAAATAATAAAAATAAAAATAAAAATAAAAATAAAAATAAAAATATAATATATATTATTTACAGTATAAAATGAAGAAGAAATGATTAAAAGTAAACAATATATAATAAACTATATAATTATATAATAGATAATCTCCGGTTAATTTGCACAAACAATATAAATGTTACAATAACACTATAATAACAATATTATAATATAATGGCATATAACTTAACAAACCATATAGAGTTACAGACCGGGTGAGAAAAAATATTGTACAGAGCTAAATTATGTTGGAAAAATTATGTTGGAAAAATATCAAAACCATTGCAAGAAAACAGTTGGAGGTCACATTTCTCTACAATTGGTGTAAATAAATATTATCCAAACATTACAAAAATTATAAAAATATAAACATATTACAGAATTTACAAAATTTAACATAGCATAATGGTACATTTAATAATCGGTAAATAATAAAGATCAGTAGTACGTTTACAAAGAGTGAAATGATATAAAAATTTCAATATAAAATATTGAACATAGTATAATATACATAATTACGTGGTTGGTGGACAGACATTTGTGAATAAGTGAATAAGAACCAGACAGAAAACTACGCACGGTAGTATAAATATATAAAAAAAATCAACCTAAAATCGAAAAACAAAAACAAAAGTATTTACTTAGGTGTCACATGCAGTTAAGTATAAAATTTAGGAAACAAACCCGGATAAATGACTAGAAAACCCTATTAAATTAATTAATATTGAAAGTATTTAAAATACATAATAAGTCAATACAAAATTAGCTATGGTTTAAGTAATCAAAATCTCCAAAGTTTAAGATATCACTATAAAAATCTCTGGAAAAGAATGAAATATTCTACTATCAGTTGAATAACGTTATCTAATAAACGGACTTTAAGTAGAATTATGGTAGGCCAATGGGGACAGAAAAAAGAAATGTATGGATGATACGAAGGAGCATAAAATCATAATCAATATACTGTATTATACAATAGAAAGGAGCATAAAAGGGAATTGAATATAATTATAGTATATTTGAAGGGGCGAATGACAAGTGTGTGTGGCGGGGGGGGGGGGGTAATTATCCAAAGAAGAATCCAAATAAAATAAAATAAAATATATAATCAGATATAAACTCATAAGGTGTTAATAGTGAAAATATAATAAAGATATGGTATAGTAGCCAAAGGACTATGAAAGCTAGAATGAAAAGCTGTTAAAAACCAATAATAATAATAACGATAATGATGGTGGTAAACAAATTGAACCTAAACTAAAAAGATAAGGGAATATAGCAGCTAATGGATACAATTTACATTACTAGAACCTTTAGGTTTATAATAAAAGTAAGAATTTAAGTGGCGTGGGGGCAAGAAGAGAATATCTCAGACTTTCTATTAAGTAAGGTTTCCCTAGAGAAAATGATAGAGTGGGTCTCAAAGATACAGAGATTACAAAATTTAGTATGTGTTGAAAGGTTATTAGAGCGTGCTACTATTCGCCAATTAAGGCTATATGGTATATTAGGATATATATATATATATGTAGAGGTTATATTTAATTTGTTGGGATACAACAAGCAAAGTATTTTTATATCTGATATAAAGCACTCAACAAATTATTGGAGTAAATATACAATATATTAACAAATGGAAACTATATTTATAAAACCATATTGACTTCATTATACATTATGTCAATATTTATTTATAAAACTAACCTATATAAGCGCACCATAATTTGCCTTGGTGGCCCTTGAAATATGTATAATGAAATAAATAGGGTTTGAGAAATATACTTTCCATTTGTTAATATATTGTATATATATATATATATAGGCATATATATATATATATCTGTAAACATATGTATGTATTTATCTATACATACATGTATTTATAAAATATATATATATATATATATATATAAATATATTATAAATACATACATGCATATATATACATATACCTGTAAACATATGTATGTATTTATCTATGCATGTATGTATTGCCATATTTATAAAAATATGTTTCTAATATCGTGTTTAATATTTTATATTGTCGTCTGCTTCTCTTCTCACAACATGTGGTTACTTACTGTCTCACACTAATATTGAGAACATGAGAAAACGTAATAGAATCAATAGAGAGAGTATGTGAGTAATATATTTTAAGAAATACATTGCCTTAATGCAACAGTTATAGAATATTAATATTTAAAATACTACTATACAACTATGGAGTAGTGGAAAGTATAGAGCAAGACGTAGCTTAAGTTATAACTTATTTAGTATTTAGCTTGAGAAGACAAATGACAGATAATTATATATACATATATATACCTGTAAACATATGTATGTATTTATCTATGCATGTATGTATATATAAAAAATATATATATATAAATATAACTGTAAATATGTATGTATTTATCTATGCATGTATGCATAGATAAAATATTGTCATATTTACAAAAATATTTTTCTAATATCGTGTTTAATATTTCATATTGTCGTCTGCTTCTCTTCCATTTCATCACATGTGGTTACTTACTGTCTCACTCTCTCTTTCTTTCCCCTCTCACACAGCCTCTTCTTTCTCTCATTTTTTGCCAGTCCCTTCTCTCACACAGCCTTCTCTCTCTCTTCCCCTTCTTTCTTTGTCTCTTTCTTTCTGTCGCTGTTTCCCTCCTATAGACATTCTCTCTCTTTCTTTGTCTGTCCCCCTCTCTCTTGTATTCTGAACTTTCTACTTCCTTCTCAAATCATTAACTCTCAACCAGAGACTGACATACTACAGAACCTACTTCAAATGTTCAAAGAAAATATCATTACAAACTGACTGATCACCGAGATGAAATTGTGAAACACAATGCTGTAAATGTTATGTACATGTCGTTAAGGAATTGTCACAACTATATTCCGTGACATCGGCAATCAAAATACTGAGTGCAATACTTGTCTACCTTGTAGGTTCTAGAAGTATTATAGTTCATCAGTGCTAATTAATAAAAGAGTCTTGTAATACACAATATGCAGCGTCATCTAAAGTGGTTATGTTTCTTTTATAAAAACATCTCGCATCCTCCTTTAGCAATGTGTAAAATTTTAAGAGATTGAGTGAATAATACGCAAGTTATAATACTTTACACACAGACAGAACGGGAGTTGAACTCATCGAAAATCTGTAATTGAGTGCATCTGAAACAAATCAAATCAAAGAAATTTACCTGTTTTCTGTTTATAGGACTTCTAATGAAGATTTTGAATGCAAAGTCCCATAAGGATTTAAAAAATGGCGATATATATATATATATATATATATATATATATATATATATATATATATATATATATATATATATATATATATAAATATACCTGAAAACCTATGTATGTATTTATAATATATATATTCATATATATATATATGTAGAGGTGATATTTAATTTGTTGGGATACAACAAGCAAAATATTTTTATACTGATATAAAGCACTCAACAAATTATTCGAGTAAATATACAATATATTAACAAATGGAAACTATATTTATAAAACCATATTTATTTCATTATAGATTATCTTAATATTTATTTATAAAACTAACCTATATTATATTTTATCTGATGAAAACGCACCATAATTTGTCTTGATGGCCCTTGAAATATGTATAAGGAAATAAATATGGTTTGATAAATATACTTTCCATTTGTTAATATATTGTATATATATATATATATATATATATATATATATATATATATATATATATATATATATATATATATATATATATATATATATATATATATATATATATATATATATATATATATATATATATATATATATATATTTATATATATATATATATATATTGTTATACTTTGGGAGGGTCATGTTGCCAATAAGAAACACACGCACCAGGCTTTCACTTAAATTTATTATATATTATATATTATATATAAGAGAATAACCAAGACGAACACACAGACACACAAAATAGGGTAGATAACAACAATGAGCCAGTGGAAAGAGACAGGAGTAATTATGAGAGACATAGAAACAGCCATGAGGCTGTTGGTGGAAATAGAAATAGAAACAACACAACTAACAATAACAATAGCACTAGTACACATAAAGCAGCAGCCTGGTACTCTCCGTTTTATAATCCCTCCGATAAATCATTCGACCTGCGACGAGTCCACGCCACGACTTTACCATTTAACAAACGCACGCAATTGCCGTCGCAGGTCGATGAACAAACAGAAGCACAATTTAGTATAGCTAGATCCGAACTTAGAAATATTATAGAACAGTATAGCAAGAAGCATAATAGAATGGAGGCCCAGCAACTGGGAGAAAAATCTGCAAATGGCTTGCGTAAGCTCATGCAGCGCTCACGTAATGGAGAGATAGCAAGCTTTCCAACAGACAAGTCTGGCAGAATGTCGGTTGAAAGCCTGCCAAACTACATCCAGGCAATGCAACCCCACATCACTAACACAAGAGAGGTAACACCACAGGAGCATGAGGATAGAGAAAAAGCCCTCAATGCCCATATGGTGATGTGGACGAATATAATGCAGCCCAACAAAAGGACTGCCAACAACTTCCAGGCCTGGAATAATAACGTGCCGGCGTTGTATGGGCTTCGAAAAGACCATAAAACGGGCTGTGACCCTGTCGCGGGACCACCAACACGGCCAATCTGTGGAGCTAACATTGCTAGTAACTACAGACAGTCCTACTTCCTCTCCCTGATCATACGCCCCATCATTGAAATGTCCCCAGATGTATGTGACAGCACGGAGGACCTCCTCAGCAGAATCGGCGTGAGTAACCGATCTGGGGACCTAACAAACTGCATAATAGGCAGTATGGATGTTGTGTCCCTGTATCCATCTATTGACGTGTATTTTGCTGTGGAGGAATGCGTAGAAATGATCAGTGAGAGCAAGGTTGAGTTCCATGGGATTGATACCAGTGAGCTGGGACTTCTACTTAAGCTTACCTATAGTAATAGTTACCTAGACACATATGACCTTAGCAACCTGTGCCCTACAAGACCAGCAAGAGGCAGACCACCTACCATTACCTCAATGGCCAAGAAAACCCACACAGATAGATGGAACGGGTGGACCAGAGCCATACGGACACCCGAAAACCACGATGAACTGAAGAAAATGATTGCATATGCGGTAGGGGCCAGCATAAAACTAACCCTTAAGGAACATATGTTCAAATTTAATGGAAAAACATATGCCCAAGAGGAAGGAGCAGCCATTGGTGTTAGCATTGCAGGCGACATAGCTAACTTATTCATGGTATGGTGGGACAGTAGACTTAAACTTAAACTTAAAGAACAATTAGAAGACAGCTTAATCCTGATAATGTACTCCCGCTACGTAGATGATATAAACATCGTAGTTAAGACACCCCCACTAGAGAACAGTCAGGAACTAGAGAAAAACACAATGGAAAGCATCCAGCAAATAGCAAACTCCATCCACCAGAGCATTAGAGTTACTATAGACTACCCAAGTAGACACCCCAACAATCGATTAGCTGTACTAGACACAGAGCTCTGGTTAGATACCATTAACAACCAAAAACAAATCCTCCATCCCATTATGCCAAACCCATGACTTCCAAACATCTGATCCACCGAAACTCGGCCATTTCGGACCATACCAAAATAAACATACTGATTGCGGATTTGGTACGGGTGATGAGAAATGTGTCCCGCATGTGCAACCCCGAAGAACTAGAGAGACACATACAACACTTCATCCACCGTATGCAGTTCTCTGGCTACAATCAGAGAGATAGAATCAGAGTGTATAGAGGAGCCAGAACCAAATGGGAAAAAATGGTAAATAATGACATAAATGGGACCTGCCCCTTGTATAGGAGCAAATTTTGGAATAGAATAGAAAGAACTAGGAACAAGGCTAATAGAATAAACTCATGGTATGATAGCAATAAATACCAGAGTGTAATGTTCATCGATACAACCCCTAGAGGCGAACTAGCCTACAAATTTAGAAGGGCCCTAAATAAACAACAAACTCAATATTAAGATAGTAGAAAGACCAGGTACCTCCGTAAAAACACTTATTAGCAAGACATACCCTTTTCAAAGACCCTCATGTATAGATAAGAAATGTATAACCTGTAAAATAAGCCCCCATATTAACGGTAAAACTAGAAATGTAGTGTATAGCATAAGATGTACTGAAGGACAATGTAGAAACAAAAATATAGTGTACATAGGTGAGACAGCTCGTAGTATAGGGGAACGGATAAATGAACACTGGCGAGACCTTCAAGATAATAAAGAATCATCTGTACTCTACCAACATGCTAAGATAGAACACAAGGGTAAATTAGAGAACATAGAAATAAAAATAGAATCTACACACAGAAAAGATGCAATGTTTAGACAAATTACAGAGGCAATAAACATAAAAGAATTACAACCAAAATTAAATAGAAAATATGAGTGGAACAGCAACATCACAACTTACAATTAAGGACAAAATGAAAACACACACACACATAGAACAAACAACCAACCAGTAACATGTAAATAAACAAATAAATAAATGAACATAAACACACACAGACACCCGGATGTGGCGCATGCGCAGACTGAGCACACAACACACACACAGAAACAAAATGGCGTAGGACAGAACAAAGGAGAGGCACAGAAACAAAGAAAGGAATCCCCAGTCACTGAAGAGGTCACAGAGTGTGTGACGAAAGGACTATGACTATATATAAACAACTATCTGGTTGTGGAACCAACCAACCAGAAATTTATAAATTTATAAATTTGTAAATTTATAAATATATAATAAATTGAAGTGAAAGCTACTGGTGCGTGTGTTTCTTATTGGCAACATGACCCTCCCAAAGTATAACAATATCGGTTTCAACACACGATTTCAGATAAAGAATCTTGCTAAACAAATTCAGAAACGAAATATATATATATATATATATATATATATATATATATATATATATATATAGGCATATATATATACCTGTAAACATATATATGTATTTATCTATGCATGTATGTATTTATAATATATATATATATATGTATACAGAAACCCAAGAAGCTAGATTTACCATCTTTCTAGCGGGTCCGGGTAAGCTTTTTACATTCATATGATTTATTGATTTATTGATATTTTATCTGAGTGACCCGAATCTTCCAGATCGTAATTTTTCGGTCTTATGGTTGATTTTAGACATAATCTATGTGTGTTGGTATTTTAACGATAGTTATAGCTCTGATTTATCTGAATTATTGAGCCCTCTGCCACTCTTATCGAATTTTGTTTATCGTGAACTCGTGCGCCGATTTTTCGATACTCGATTATTCTACTATATTTTGCTCTAGACTTAGCTATTGACCAGTTAATTTTATTGTTCATTTTTTGTCGATTCTATTAAATGATGAATAGCTCCTGTTTATTTTAACATGTCTATTGAGCACTCTTATTCGATATGTGATTTTCCACATTTTCCCGAATATTTTTCGCGGATATAGAGGTTATCTCCCTTGCTGAATTCCATGTGCGTTTTCAGCTAGGGTTATGCCTTTTTATTCGTTCGGACAAAAGCTCGTTGATAAAGTAATTCCTGTCCGCTGCTCCCTAGAAGTCTTATATATTTTTATGTGGGCTAATAGTGGGCGATTTAAGGATTTACAGAAACCCAAGAAGCTAGATTTACCATCTTTCTAGCGGGTCCGGGTAAGCTTTTTACATTCATATGATTTATTGATTTATTGATATTTTATCTGAGTGACCCGAATCTTCCAGATCGTAATTTTTCGGTCGTATGGTTGATTTTAGACATAATCTATGTGTGTTGGTATTTTAACGATAGTTATAGCTCTGATTTATCTGAATTATTGAGCACTCTGCCACTCATATCGAATTTTGTTTATCGTGAACTCGTGCGCCGATTTTTCGATACTCGATTATTCTACTATATATATATATATATATATATATATATATATATATATTTATTTATTTATTAAAATAACAGATTAAAGTTTAAGCAAAGAATCGCTGCTTTCACCCTTAAGGGCATCTTCTGAAACTAACAATGTTAATCTGTAAACGCAGAAGTGGATATTTCAGAAAACGTTGCAACCGGAGGAAGACAGGAAGACGATACTTTGGTTCATGGAAACGTTCTCTTGCAAAGAACGGGGAAAAAACGAATATAATTGTTTCTACTTTAGGCACAAGGCCAACAATTATCCAGTGTATTACTGGTACTTTATTTTATCGACCCCGTAAGGATGAAAGGCAAAGTCAACCTCGGCGAGATTTGAACTCAGATCGTAAAAACGAATATAATACGTCATTAATAGGAGCGGTGAAAAACAATTACACGCAAAGACAGAACCACGTTTATGGTATAAAAGAAGTCGTAGACTAATGTTCTCTTAGGTGGTTCATAGAGACGTTCTCTGGCAAAGAACGGAAAAAACGAAGATAATACGTCATATGTGGAGCGTAGAGAACAATTGCACGGAAAGTTAAAACCACGTAAATGGTATAACTGAAGTCGTAGACTAAAATTCTAACTAGGAAACCGATTGATTCTCCGCTTTAGTGTTAAGAATAAAGTAAATAAAATACAATACAGAGGTAATTGATATTAAATAAATACATACACGCATCCAAATACGTACATACACAGGCATACGCGAAAACACTCGCCATAGGTATACAAACCACGCACATATAAATGTGTGTGTGTGTGTGTGTGTCTTCTTTAAAGGCTTCAACCTCTCTATACAGGTTGAGGCCAACTTCTCGGTCGTTAATTACCTCGACGTTACCCTCAATTTATCGAATGGCTTGTATTACCCGTATAGAAAGCCGAATGATACGCTTAATTACATAAGTAAGTATTCCAACCATCCTGCCAGCATAACCAAGAACCTGGTAAGAAACGTTTCGTTGAGGCTTTCCCGTCTATCTACTAACGAGCATATTTTCAACGACCATTCCACTTATTACAATGAAGCTCTTGTTCGGAGTGGATTTGTCGATAGTGTAGCATATACAGAGTACGAGAATAGACCTAGAAGAAATAGATCCCGTCGCATTATATGGTATAACCCACCATATAATATGGAGGTGGCCACACCATTAGCTAAGAACTTTCTATCCCTTATTACGAAGCATTTTCCCCCTACACATAAATATAGTAAAATCTTTAATAGAAATACTATTAAAATGTCTTACTCTACGACTCCTAACCTTGCACATAACATCACAGCTTCAAATTTAGCTAAATTACCTTGCCGTAGGAACACGTGCAACTCCGTAGTTAGTACTAACTGTAATTGTAGGAATCGGGTTGTTTGCCCCCTATCCGAGAAATGCCTCTCTAGTAACATTGTCTACAAATGTAAGGTTGAAACACCCACGTCCCGTAGGGCCTACATAGGGTTAACCGCCAATAGATTCAAGCAGCGTCTTTACATGCATACCCATTATTTTCGTTACCCACTAAGAATGAATATGACGTCACTTTCAGCTTATATCTGGAGTCTAAAAGACAACCACACCCAATATAAGTTACACTGGGAGATCCTAGCTAGGGCTAGATCGTATAACGGAAAAATAAGACCATGTGACCTCTGCGCCGCTGAGGCCCTGGAAATACTCTACGCCACAGACCACATCTTAAACAAAAAATCTGAGGCAATTTCGGCTTGTAAACATAAATTGCACAGAACTTTTCTGTATTACAGCCCCACATTATACCCTAACGGATAGTACGATCTATACGTGGATATTTTACGTCTTGATGTGGTAGCTAAGTATATGTTATGTTTATACCATTACTTATTTGCATAGGTAAGTATATATTACCTGTATGTTTTGTGAAGGTACGTATACTTTCTCGTACGTATATTTGATTGTATATGTTATGGCGTATATTTGTATATATTCTGGTACATATGCTTTTGGTTATGTGTATACGGGAGTTTTGCATCTGTGTAAGTATGCGGGTTCGTACGTATGTTGGGTCTGTGTATATGTGTACTTCGTGTTTTGGTTGACGTAGTCTCCGAACATTTGTGTATTTACATGTAAGTATGTGTGTGCGCTTGTTATATACGTATTTATTTATTTATATACGTTTATTTAATTACTTATTTATTTGTATACACGCACACACACACACACATATTTATATGTGCATGGTTTGTATACCTATGGCGAGTTTTTTCGCGTATGCCTGTGTATGAACGTATTTGGATGCGTGTATGTATTTATTTAATATCAATTACCTCTGTATTGTATTTTATTTACTTTATTCTTAACTCTAAAGCGGAGAATCAATCGGTTTCCTAGTTAGAATTTTAGTCTACGACTTCTGCTATACCATTTACGTGGTTTTGACTTTGCGTGCAATTGTTCTCCACGCTCCACATATGACGTATTATCTTCGTTTTTTCCGTTCTTTGCCAGAGAACGTCTCTATGAACCACCTAAGAGAACATTAGTCTACGACTTCTTTTATACCATAAACGTGGTTCTGTCTTTGTGCGTAATTGTTTTCCACCGCTTCTATTAATGACGTATTATATTCGTTTTTTCCCCGTTCTTTGCCATTGAAAGTTTCCACGAACCAAAGTATCGTCTTCCTGTCTTCCTCCGGTTGCAACGTTTTTTGAAATATCGACTTCTGCGTTTACAGATTGACTTTGTTAGTTTCAGAAGATCCCGTTAAGGGTGAAAGCAGCGATTCTTTGCTTAAACTTTAACGTTATTTTAATAAATATTTGCTCTACGGTTCTTATATATTTGATATATATTTATCCTTATCGAGCCCTCTTTGGATTTTAGTCTTCAAATTCATTATTATTACTATATATATATATATATATATATATATATATATATATAGTAATAATATATATAGTAATAATATATATATATATAGTACTAAGAGTGGGAAATGAAATTTCGTTTCATTTTTTCCGTTTATCGTTTTCGGTGCACCCAGCCGATTAACCCACTCGATAAGCAAATTGGGCTACTCAGCCGTTAATATGCATAAGGTAAGTATATACGTTCAACAATCTGGCAGGAAGGTATACGTTGCTGACGATAGCTAATAAGCTTGAAACTAGTACAGCGTTCCATTATCAGTGTTGAACAAACGAGCAACGATGGTTGCTGGACACTACGGCTTAATACGGGATGTTTGTTTACAAACACACCGAGCATTATAATAAATGTTCGGTGAATCCATACGTACATATATATGTGTGTGCATGTATGTATATATATATACATACTACTGTACGTTAGTATACATATATGTATGAACGTGTTCATACTTATATTTAAGTAACAGCCGTACTAAGAGTGGGAAATGAAATTTCGTTTCATTTTTTCCGTTTATATATATATAAATATATATATATATATATATATATATATATATATATATATATTTGATATATCATTAACTATAAAAGGCAGATTTTCGTGTCTGTATGTATGTTTCAATTTTATACATTCACACAATTCCAAAAATATTGAATGAATAATTAAGCAGAATGTTTACAAATATTCTAACTTGTGTCATAGGCGAACTTATTGGGTAAAAAATGCCACAATTACGCAAAAATCGATTTATTTCAATAATCGATGATTTCTCCTCTCTCATATAATATACGTTTCGTATATGTACTCCCTTCATCACCTCCCCTTAAAATTGCTACCTTCTCTTATAAGTGTTTGTGAAAAAGAGAAACATTGAAAAAAAACATATACACACATATATGTGGGTGCATACACACACATATATGTTGGTATGGTTACGATAGACGTCATAGAAACAGGAACGCGGGAATTTCAATCAATCAACGCATACACAGTTTGTTTTAGCTCCATTTCGAAGCTGACTTTCATTTACTAAACTGTAAGTTTTTCAATCGGCCTTACACTTTCAAACTATATTTTTCAGTATAAGTAACTTTAACCCTTTATTTTCGACATAAAATACACACATACATACAAATACCTGTACATTTTTTTGGGGGGCCTTTCTTATCAATCTTTTTACATTCAATTATCAGCCTTATACTTTCAAAGTCAATTTTTATGTTGAAGTAACTTTCACAATTTATTTTTCGATACCGATTTACTTACTAACATTTGTATCACAACAACAATAACAATATTCATAAACAGACAGTAGACTTTCAAAGTCAATTTTTCTGTAGAAGTAACTTTCACCCTTTCTTTTGGACATAAAATGCCACCTAAAAAGATAAGTCGCCTCAGTCGACATACCGCGTCAGCAGTGACGCAAAAGGCTACTATAGCAAACGAGTCCTCTGAGGAAAATGCTTCAAGACTTTCACAGACAGCCTTACGTTTAGCAGAATGTCGAGCCGCTGAAAGTTTCCAACAGCGCACCGCACGCCTAGCCAAAATGTCTTCATACCAGGCTTCTTCCAGGGCTTCAGAGAGCCGGGAACAAAGGTCGAAGCGCCTGGCTAGAAACGATGCGACTAATGCTGCTTCCAGGTCTTTGGAACGTTTAAAACAACGGACGGCTCGCCTTCCTACGAACGCTGCGGCTATGACTACTTCCATGGCTTCTGAAGATGCAGACGGGCGGTCCATTAGCATTGCAAATGTTGCTTCTGCTATTGCTGCCTGACCTTCCCACCAACCACACGACCAATGTTCTACGTTCAAGCGTAACAGTCGACGGCGAGAAGCTGCACGCGGTGTGACGAGCCCCAACAGCCCTTACTGGCACCTACAGGCTTTCAGGTATGAGCAAAACGTTAATTACTCGATGCGCTCTGACATAAATATAGGCGAGATGCGCTTCAATTGCCAATTCTGCAATGCTACAAAGTGGGCTAGGGAGCCACCTGCAATGTGCTGCTTAAACGGTAAGGTCACCTTGCCCCCTCTTCCGGAACCGCCAGAGCCTTTGAAGGAACTACTGACTGGTTATACCTCAAGGTAAAAAAAAAAACCCTGATCCCCCCCCAATAAAAAACGCTCCTGGGGTACCGGAAAAACTTTTGTAACGAATTTGATTCTCGCTAAGATTCGTCAGGAGAAAAAAGTTGCGTTGTCCGTTGCATCGTCCTGGTCGCTGCTACTTTGCTGCCGGGAGGCAGGACAGCACATGCAACCTTTAAACTCCCTTTGGATTTAGTAAAAACTGAGACACCAACATGCAATATCAGCAAGAGTTCACACAAAGCTCTGGTTCTCAAAAGATGTTACCTCATTGTTTGGGATGAGTGCACAATGGCACACAAGGGTGCACTTGAGGCATTGGACAGGGCCCGGAAAGACATTAGGGATTCTACGGCTCCTATGGGTGGCGTAACCCTTCTGCTATCAGGGGATTTTCGGAAAACGCTGCCTGTCATCCCCAAATGGACAAGAGCTGATGAAGTGCGTGCCTGTCTTAAGTCGTCCATGTTGTGGCTCCAGGTGAATAGTTTGTACCGGAGCACAAATATGTGTGCTCATTTGCATGGTGACAACATGTCTGCAGCACAGAACATTTTAGCACTTGGTGAGGGCAAGATCCCTGCGGATGACAAGGGCGGCATAGCAATCGACACCCTGTGCAACATTGTGAGCAGCCCTTCTGACCTTTGGGAAGCAGTTTTTCCTAATGTCTCATCTAACTTTAAAAACCTCGATTGGCTCAGCGAAAGAGCCATCCTTGCTCCGAAAAATACCATGGTTAATTTTATTAACGAGCAGCTGATTGAGAAGATTCCCGGTAAAGAACACATCTTCAAATCAGACCCCGACGATATCGTTAATTATCCAGTTGAGTTATTAAATCTCCTTGAGCCCCCAGGGCTCCCACCTCACATTATTAAGCTTAGGGTTGGCTGTCCCATTATGCTAATAAGGAACTTGCGTCCACCAAAGCAGTGCAACGGTACTCGCATGGTCGTCAAGTCACTGACACCCACTTGATTGAGGCCCCCATTGTAACGGGGTGCGGAAGAGGGGAGAATGTTTTCATTCCAAGGATGAACCTTTTCCCCTCGGCGTCAGATATCCCGTTCGATTTCCGGCGATCCCAATTCCCGGTGAGGCCATTTTTTGCCATGTCCATTAACAAGTCACAAGGGCAAACATTGTCGGTGGCGGTCATCCATGTCATATTTACAAAAATATTTTTCTAATATCGTGTTTAATATTTTATATTGTCGTCTGCTTCTCTTCCATTTCATCACATGTGGTTACTTACTGTCTCACTCTCTCTTTCTTTCCCCTCTCACACAACCTCTTCTTTCACTCTCTTTTTCCAGTCCCTTCTCTCACACAGCCTTATCTCTCTCTCTACCCCTTCCGCTTACTTTTTTGTCTCTTTCTTTCTGTTGCTGTTTCCCTCCTATAGACATTTTCTCTCTTTCTTTCCCCTCTCACACAGACTCTTCTTTCTCTCTCTTTTTGCCAGTGCCTTCTCTCACACAGCCTTCTCTCTCTCTCTCTCTCTCTCTCTCTCTCTCTCTCTCTCTCTCTCTCTCTCTCTCTCTCTCTCTCTCTCTCTCTCTCTCTCTGCCCTCCGCTTCCTTTTTTGTCTAAATTTGTCCTTCTAAATTTGTAAGCTAATTTATCTCTAGGGATTGTATCGATGAACATTTACACTCTGGTATTTATTGCTATCATACCATGAGTTTAGTCTATTAGTCTTATTCCTAAACATACTGATTGCGGATTTGGTATGGGTGATGAGAAACGTGTCCCGCATGTGCAACCCCGAAGAACTAGAGAGACACATACAACACTTCATCCACCGTATGCAGTTCTCTGGTTACAATCAGAGAGTTAAAATCAGAGTGTATAGAGGAGCCAGAACCAAATGGGAAAAAATGGTAAATAATGACGCAAATGGGACCTGCCCCTTGTATAGGAGCAAATTTTGGAATAGAATAGAAAGAACTAGGAATAAGACTAATAGAATAAACTCATGGTATGATAGCAATAAATACCAGAGTGTAATGTTCATCGATACAACCCCTAGAGGTGAATTAGCTTACAAATTTAGAAGGGCCCTAGACAAACATAAACTCAATATTAAGATAGTAGAAAGACCAGGTACCTCCGTAAAAACACTTATTAGCAAGACATACCCTTTTCAAAGACCCCCCCCCCCTCCCACCCTGTATAGATAAGAAATGTATAACCTGTAAATTAAGCTCCCATATTAACTGTAAAACTAGAAATGTAGTGTATAGCATAAGATGTACTGAAGGACAATGTAGAGACAAAAATATAGTGTACATAGGTGAGACAGCTCGTAGTGTAGGGGAACGGATAAATGAACACTGGCGAGACCTTCAAGATAATAAAGAATCATCTGTACTCTACCAATATGCTAAGATAGAACACAAGGGTAAATTAGAGAACATAGAAATAAAAATAGAATCTACACACAGAAAAGACGCAATGTTTAGACAAATCACAGAGGCAATAAACATAAAAGAATTACAACCAAAATTAAATAGAAAATATGAGTGGAACAGCAACATCACAACTTACAATTAAGGACAAAATGAAAACACACACACACATAGAACAAACAACCAACCGGTAACATGTAAATAAACAAATAAATAAACGAATATAAACACACACAGACACCCGGATGTGGCGCATGCGCAGACTGAGCATACAGCACACACACAGAAACAAAATGCGTAGGACAGGACAAAGGAGAGGCGCAAAAACAAAGAAAAGAATCCCCAGTCACTGAAGAGGTCACAGAATGTGTGACGAAAGAACTTTGACAATATATAAACAACAATCTGGTTGTGGAACCAACCAGAAATTTATAAATTCCTAAATTTATAAATTTATTATAATAAATTGAAGTGTAAAGACCTGGTGCGTGTGTTTCTTATTGGCAACATGACCCTCCCAAAGTATAACAATATCGGTTTCAACACACGTTTTCAGATAAAGAATCTTGCTAAACAAATTCAGAAACGAAATATATATGTATTATTATATATGTATTATTCTATATGTATTATTATATATGTATTATTATATATGTATTATTATATATGTATTATTATATATGTATTATTATATATGTATTATTATATATGTATTATTATATATGTATTATTATATATGTATTATTATATATGTCAAAGGTATGGATACATATATAATAATATATGTATCCATACCTTTGACATTGTCTCACTATATCACACACCCCTTACCCTTGCTCATCTTTCAAATGTTCATGTTTGTATTTGTGTATATGTATATTTGTGTACGTCGCCATATATGTATGTATGTATTTGTGTATATGTATATTTGTGTACGTCGCCATATATGTATGTGTGTATATGTATATTTGTGTACGTCGCCATATATGTATGTATGTATTTGTGTATATGTATATTTGTGTACGTCGCCATATATGCATGTATGTATTTGTGTATATGTATATTTGTGTACGTCGCCATATATGTATGTATGTATATATGTATATGTATATTTGTGTACCACGCCATATATGTATGTATGTATGTGTGTATATGTATATTTGTGTACGTCGCCATATATGCATGTATGTATTTGTGTATATGTATATTTGTGTACGTTGCCATATATGTATGTATGTATGTGTGTATATGTATATTTGTGTACGTCGCCATATATGCATGTATGTATGTGTGTATATGTATATTTGTGTACGTCGCCATATATGCATGTATGTATGTGTGTATATGTATATTTGTGTACGTCGCCATATATTCATGTATGTATGTGTGTATATGTATATTTGTGTACGTCGCCATATATGCATGTATGTATGTGTGTATATGTATATTTGTGTACGTCGCCATATATGCATGTATGTATGTGTGTATATCTATATTTGTGTACGTCGCCATATATTCATGTATGTATGTGTGTATATGTATATTTGTGTACGTCGCCATATATGTATGTATGTATTTGTGTATATGTATATTTGTGTACGTCGCCATATATGTATGTATGTGTGTATATGTATATTTGTGTACGTCGCCATATATGTATGTATGTATTTGTGTGAACTGTGTGTGTTTAGCCCTAACTTTTTATTGCTTTTCTATGAGTGTGTTTTTTGTGTTTTAATTTAGTTTTTTGTTTCTTCGCCTTTTGTTTATGTTTTTTGTCTTTACCTCCGGAAGTGTGCATGCTTGTTTTTATTTCATTTTTATTATTATTTTAATTTTAATTTTTATTCTTATTTTATATTTATTTTTGATCATTTTATGTTTGTTTTTATTCATTTATAATTTATATATTTTTTTTTTTGCATAAGGTTATTTATTTTAATTTTATTATTTTTATTTTTATCTTTAATTTTTATTATATTATTTTACCATTTCATTTTTATATTTTAATGTATGTATATATTCTTATTTATATGTGCGTATATAGTCGTCTATCAACTACTAAATACCTATTTTACTTCTACCTTCATTTATGTATACGTGTTTTCATATGCGTACATACACATATTCTTTACTATACACATGCAATTGTATATGTAGATTTATCTATGCATGTATGTATATATAAAATATTGCCATATTTACAAAAATATTTTTCAATATCGTGTTTAATATTTTATCTTGTCGTCTGCTTCTCTTCTCACATGTGGTTACTTACTGTCTCACTCTCTCTTTCTTTCCCCTCTCACACAGCCTCTTCTTTCTCTCTCTTTTTGCCAGTCCCTTCTCTCACACAGCCTTCTCTCTCTCAACCTTTTTTCTTTGTCTCTTTCTTTCTGTCGCTGTTTCCCTCCTATAGACGTTCTCTCTCTTTCTTTTTCTGTCCCTCTCTCTCTTCTACTCTGCACTTTCTACTTCCTTCTCTTTCTCAGCCGGGTTACTGCTTACGGCAGTTCTAATGGAGATGTTTTAACGCAAAGACACACAAGTATTAGAAACATGGCGATTATCACATTGAAAGTAACAATTATGCAATAATAGTTGTTATTGACACGTCTCGCATCCTCCTTTGGTAATGTGTAACATTTTAGCGAGATCGATGAACAATACGCAAGTTATAATACTTTACACAGACAGACAGAACGGGACTTCTATAGTAGATATACCTCCCTACCAACCCACCTATCTCAAAACTTTCTACAGCGTCCATCTTATGACGTCACACACCCTACTCCTACTGTCACTGTTGTCTGTACTCTTCTTACTACCACAGCTCTCTCCCACCAACACTGCCAAAGTGAGATATGTATGTGTACGTATGTGTGTGTGTGTGTGTGTGTGTGTGTGTGTGTGTGTGTGTGTGTGTGTGTGTGTGTGTGTGTGTGTGTGTGTGTGTGTGTGTGTGTGTGTGTGTGTGTGTGTGTGTGTGTGTGTGTGTGTGTGCGAGAGAGAAATATATATATATAGAAAAAGAGAGGGAAAGAGATGAGGACGTGGAAAGAAAAAGAGAGAAAGAGGCAGAGAGAGAGCGAGAAAGAGAGAGAGAGAGAGAGAGAGAGAGAGAGAGAGAGAGAGAGAGAGAGAGAGAGAGAGAGAGAGAGAGAGAGGCTGTATGTTTGCTTAAGGTTGAAGAGTATTCGCTTCTAAAAGGTTCTGTAAATAACTCTTTCTACTTTTGGCACAAGGCCAGCAATTATCACAATGCATTACTGGTACTTTATTTTATCGACCCCGTAAGGATGAAAGGCAAAGTTAACCTCGACAGGATTTGAACTCAGATCATAAAGGAAGGAGTACTCAATGCACAAGAATTAGGTAGTTGCTGTAATTTTACTTTTGTTGGAAGTCCAAGATATTGTCTCCGATCTGTTTCGCAGCCAAACAGCGATGCATTGCTCAAATCTGTGCTCTCCTCATCAACCGGTACCCTTGTTGATGACGAGTGCACACACATCTGAGTGACCCAACGCCCTGGCCTCCACGTTTGGGGTTCACATAAATACTGTTGTCGGGCTGTTGTTGGTGGGTTTGGGCTGCATCCACTATCATGTCACCAGAACGCAGGCCGGTACTCCCGACATGCCGATCTCAATGACAAATTAAGAAGGACCCTGGATTCAGCTGGTTTCCCATCACAACTGGAGCCAGCATGCCTCGGCAGCAGAGATGGCAAGCGCCCCGGCGGAATTACCCTCTTTTCATTGGAAGGAGGCAAATCCCTCATCTAAGATGCTAAATGCTGTAATACGTTCTCCGCCCCTATTTTGTTTCTTTGGCCACAAACCCCGGTATTTCGGCCCACAATACAAAGGATAGGAAGACAAGTAAATACCGGGGATTGTCTGGCCGCTTCCTCTCTGCACGGGTCACCGCCAAGAACTCAGTCGTCATCAGACCCCGTATTGCCAAGCTCCTCCGTAAAATCAGAACAGTAGCCCCTCTGAAGAAGGAGCTCCGCTAGGTGGGGTGGCTGTTGCAGCGGTGTAGCTGGCCATTGCCCGCGGAAATGACCTTGCAGTTTTGTCCGCGGTGTGCAGCCCAAACACCACCTGACCCCAGACATCCCTCCTATCCCTCCTCCCTCTTCCGTGACCTCATAGTCTTTGTTTTACCATACGTTTCCTCTCATTTATAACATTTATAGTCCTTTCTCCTACTTTCCTATACAGTCAGATCTGCCCTTTCTGAAACTAGGTTAGTAGTTGTTGTTGAAAATAAATAGGACAGAATAGTTAATGTCGGTTAGATATAAAATTTACTTCACTTCAGTTAGAAAAGGAATATCATTACTATTAATCATAAAAGTACAATGTTGTATGTAAACATTCGTAAGTGAATACCGTGTTGTTGAAGTTTTGTTGAAGATACTTTGTTTTATGTGTTATACTGAAATAGAAGGTGGCAGGCTATCGTCCGTCATTACTATCACCATAGAAGTTAAAAGCCAAGTGACCAGGGAAGGTGTCGTCTCTTTTGTTACAGAAAATTCTCTGTCTGTCCTCTTTCCATGACAGCCTATTCATCGAACGCTGGTTATTTTTTGCTCAAAGGTCGATGACCTTCTGCTGTGTTCTTTTTCATAGGAATGGCCATGTGAGTGAGAGGAAACGCTGGAACATTTCATTCGCTACACACCATCATCAATTCAAGGGAATTAATTTGAAAAAATGTAGGGGAAATAACTTCTATTTGACATTACGTTCTCTGACTACGGTTTAAACCTGGATTACAGAAGAAACGCTGGAACATTTCTTTCGCCATATTAGTTTCCCGCCCAGATCGAAACGGTAGTGAAATAGAGAACCAATAACCTCGGACCAAAAACTGTCACCTACTTACCTTGTAAATAGAGAGAGAGGATACTGTTACTCGACATATTGGGCATAGGAAGATGGCCAGTACACATGTCGACCGGATATGGTTCTTGTTGTTGGCACAGAGTTAGGATTGCCGGTGCGTGGGAGCGTTGATGTTAGGTTAACCTGGTACGGTTAGGGTCCATTGAAATCCACATGAGTATTTTTAGCCGGTAGACACTGACAGTGTCCAAGATAAAATGCTTGGGTGTCTTTTTGAGTACCTGGTAGGACCCTGGTTGCAAAGGAGCTCTGATAGTGTCCTTTCTGACAAAAATGTCTCTCCGTTGCTGTATGTCAGATGGAATTTGAGTAGTGTTACTTTGAGGGCGAGGGGCAACAGATGGCAGGTTTGCCATGTGGGTCCACAGGTGATATATATAGTTCATTGGATCTAAGACGGGTAATACCAATATCGTGCCATAAACCAGCGCAGCTGGCATAAAACCGAGTCCCTCTTTTACAGTGGAGCGAATTCCAAGAGTGATAAGGGGTAAAATGTCTAACAAGTTGTTGTTGTTGACATATGCTCTGAGAGAAGATTTTAATTGTGGATGGAAACGTGCCACCATACCGTTAGCTGTAGGGTGATAAGCTGTTGTATTTATTCGGCTACAACCTAGGAGGCGTGTCAATTTGTTAAAAAGGTTCGGTTCGAACTGGCCGCTTCTGTCCATTGTGTTGGTAGAAGGTGTGCCATAACGCGAAATCCAATGCTGTACTAGTGCCTTGGCAATAGATTCAGCTGCAGTGTCGGAAAGGGGAATGGCCTCAGGCCACCGGGAGAATCTATCCGCACAGGTCAAAAGCTGAGTGCAACCCCTAACAGGAGGCAGTGCTCTGACGATGTTAATATGTTGGAAACGCGTATCTGTGGAAACACAGAACCTTCTAATATGTGCCGGAAATGTCTCACACTGAGGTACGCTGCCAAACATTCCCGACCGAATGTGCTATACTTTGTTTCAGCAGGTTTGAGTCGCCTAGAGAAGAATGAAATTGGTTGCCATGCATTGTCTACACATTGTTGGAGGACGCCACCGACCCCGACATCCAATATATCGACGAACAGACAAAGCGGTGCGTCAGGTTTGAGATAAACCAACACTGTGGCCTCTGTCAAGACCCTCTTCATTTTAAGAAAAGCAGCTGCTTGTGCATCATCGAAAGTGATAAGCTGGTTCTTCCGATTGCACTGCCTTAGGATGTCTGTTAGCGGCTGGAGAAACTCTGCACAACGAAGTATGAATGGGCAGTAAAAGTTTATGAGGCCGAGGAGCTCACGTACTTTCCTCGGGTACGTTGGAGTGAGAAAATCTAAAATGGACTTAACTTTGTCGTGACGGGGTCGGATTCCTTGTTTGTCGATATTGTGTCCCAGAAAATCAAGGGAAGAAACACTGAAAAGGCATTTTCTGGGGTTGCTGATGACGCCAAACTAAGAAAAATGCTCGAAAAGCAATTGTAGGTTCCTTTCGTGTTCCTCACGGGATGTGCTGGCTATCAGCATATCATCAATATACGAGTAGACGTAGGGTAAACCACGTACTACTGTGTCGATGAAACGCTGGAAGGTTGATGCAACATTGCGTTAACCGGATGGCAGTCTAAGAAACTCTGAAGAGGGTGAAAGGAGTTGTAATGGCCGTTTTAAGTATGTCATCCGGTTCAACAGGAATCTGGTTGTACGCCCACACGAGGTCAATTTTTGAAATGATCCTAGCACCATGTAGGGTAGCAGAGAAATTCAGTGAGGTACAGGGTACTTATTGGGTATTGTGTGTGTTAAAAAACTGATAGTCTCCACACGGTCGCCAATCACCTACAGATTTCTGGGAACCATGTGAAGTGGTGAAGACCAGCTGCTACTGGATGGACGAACAATGCCCAGTTCCAACACATGATCGAACTCTGCTTTAGCGATCTTAGCGTGGTCAGGAGCGAGTCACCATGGTTTAGCAGAACCCGGAGGGCCCTTGGTCACGATATGATGCGTAACACTGTGGGTCACCGGCCGACTGTTAAAAATAGGGTGTGAGATGTCAGGATGCCTGCTCAGAATAACGTCGTATATGCCAGACTGCCTGGTTAAAAAAATACAAGGTTGAGGGAGGGTGCCATTGTGCTGATACCGCGATCATTCAGACCAGTAGTGGAATTAATCAGTCTGTTGTGTTTAACGTCCACCAGGAGGCCAAAATGGAGTAGAAAATCCGCTTCTAGGATCGGAGTCGGCAACTTGGCGATGACAAAAACCAACTGGAAAATTCGGCGGAGCCCAAGATCCAGGGTTAAGGACTTTTCTCCGCATGTGGGTATAACAGAGTGGTTCAGCGCCTTGAGAAGCATTGCTGTGGGTTCCCTACTACCTGGCACCAGGGCAGATGGTATGACTCTAACCTCCACCCGGTGTCCACTAGAAACCGGTAGATCGGTCGCTAATGTGGAACAAGAGACTAGATTTGGAAGAGCCAGGTGTAGTTGCCATCGTTTCTACCTGGCCACGTCGTTACCCGGAACATGACGGGAATCCCTTCTAAAAGAACAGGGCAATAGGTATTTACGGCCCCTTTCACCGAATTTACTGTGGTGATAGCATAAGGGATCGGTCGCTCGGATCTCGCGGGCGCTGATGTAAATCGCGCCGAGATGAGCTGGCGTTGCTGCGAGGCTGTATCTGCAGTTTAGCCATAAGTGCGTTCAATTGTGCCTCTTGTCTCATCTCCGAGACAGAAGACGAGGAAGGAGAAGAAGGAAAAAACGAGGAAGAAAGAGGGGAAGAAAATGAACTTATTAGTGGATGTGTGTGTCTCTCTTGGGCCACAAATGACCGTGGTGCTGCTACCTCCATTATTCTATCAGCTGAATCCGCTAGCACCTCGATTTGAGTGGATGCTTTACTGGCCGCCAAAATGCCGCGAGTTGCTGGCAGCAGCCTTTGTAGGAAAAGTTGTTTCAAGATGGCCGACTCCATGGTGTTCTCACCCAACAGTTGTTTTAACTGTCTTAAGAACTGTAACGGTTTCCTATCGCTTAACGCTCTCGAATAAAGAAGCTGGTTAATCTTTTGCTGCTGAGAGAGGGATGTCCGCTTTATAAGTTCGGACCTTAAGGTAGCATATGAATATGTACCTGGTGGGGCTGTCAACAAATCCTGGATCTTCTGCAGGCTTTCAAGGGGAAGTGGCCAGACAAAAGGAGAAATTTTGGTCCTGTCTACCGAAACATTATGTGTTTGAAATTGGACCTCGATATATCTGAACCAAATCCTCCTCTAGTTAGAATGTTCTTCTTCTTGTTGCCTGACGTGGACTGTAGAGGCTCTGATTCATTGATCAACTCACGGTTAAGTGAAGTATTACTAGTGTTATTATTATCAATAGTTACTTTGGTATTACTAAAGAAATGCAATATAGTCGCTTGCTTTTTCTCACTCATTATGGGTTTATTTCATTGGAATCTAAGAACAAACAAAGCTATCAAAGCCAAATAAAATAAAACAATCGGATGAGAATCGGTATTTGCGGAGCGGGATAACTGTTGTAATGGTAGAAACAATACTGAAGCATACATGCATCATATTGTCGATAGATGACACATATATGTAAAATTCATGGATGTTAGTTCTTTACTGAGGAGGATTTTGTTTAGGGGAAGGGAGCTATAAAATATATTTTAACCTAATATTAATTTTGTTTTATTATTAATAGTTGGATTAGGGCGGTGGATTGGCAGTATAGGTAGAGGGTCGGACGCCATGCTTTGACGTATATAGTTACGGCCCTTGCCAATTATTAATAGGTGGATTGGCAGTATCGGTAGAGGGTCGGATGCCATGCTTTCCAGCATAGTTACGTCCCTTAACGATCTGAGTTCAAATCCCGCTGAGGTTGACATTGCCTATCATCCTTACGGGGTCGATAAAATAAAGTACCAGTAATGCACTGGGTAATTGCTGGCCTTGTGCCAAAAAGTAGAAACAATTATTAATAAGACATGGGGCAGTGGATTGGCAGTATAGGTAGAGGGTCGGAAGCCATGGTTTGCAGCTTAGAGTTACGGCCCTTTATAATCTGAGTTCATATACCGCCGAGGTTACCTTTGCCTTTCATCTTTACGGGGTCGATAAAATAAAGTACTAGTCACGCACTAGTGTCGATTTAATCGACTTTCTCCTCCCCCAAAATTGCTGGCCTTGTGCCTATATAAGAAACCATTATTAATAAGACATAGAAATTGCAAATAATGTCCAAATCTTTCTGCGGACCATCAACATTTTCTATCGGACCACCAGTTGGCCACCGCTGCTTTAAACTGTAGTCAGAGAAAGTAATGTTAAATGGAAGTTATTTCCCCTATATTTTTTCAAATTAATTCCCTTGAATTAATGATGGTGTGTAGCGAATGAAATGTTCCAGCGTTTCCTCTCACTGACATGGCCATTCCTATGAAAGATAACGCAGCAGGAGGTCATCGATGTTTGATCAAAGAGTAAATAGGCTGTCATGGAACGAGGACAGAGAGAGAATTTTCTGTTACAAAAGAGACGACACCTTCCCTGGTCACTTGGCTTTTAACTTCTATGGTGATAGTAATGACGTCACCTGTCACCTTCTATTTCAGCATAAAACATAAAACAAAGTATCTTCAACAAAACTTCAAAAACGCGGTATTCATTTACGAATGTTTACATACAACTTTGTACTTTTATGATTAGAAGTAATCATATTCCTTTTTCCTTTTCTAACTGAAGTGAAGTAAATTTTATATCTAACCAAAATTAACCATTCTGTCATCTTTATTTTCAACAACAACAACAACTAACTCCGTTTCAATTCAAATATCTGGGCGTTCTAGTTTAATATTGAAATGTGTCTTCGTCTAGTGAATGAGATGGTCGACTTGCTAGAAATAGCAGTCGAATCCACTGCTTTTTCGAGTGAGGGACACACTTTATGTTCAGTTAGGACACCTTTTAAGCTACTCTCGTTCTTAGTTGACTTGCAGCTAAACATAACCAGCACTAGCGTCAACAATAACAACAACAGTAAAACCACCACTAATAACAATTACAACACCACCAACAACAACAACAATACCACAACCACCAGCACCACCACCACTACCAGAATGAATAAACCATCAAAGTAGGACAAAGGGCTATAAATACTATAAATGAGAGGAAACGGAGGGTAAAACTAAGATTATGAGGTCACAGGAGAGAGGGAGGGGGATAGGCTTTATGTCTGGGGCCAGGTTTTGTTTGGGCTACACACCACGGACAATACTGGAAAGACATTTCCGCGGACAATGGCCAGCAACAGCCACCCCACCTGGCGGGGTTCTTGATGGTGACCGGTGCAAAGAGGAAGCGGCCGGACAAGCCCTGGTATTTACTTGTCTTCCTATCCTCTGCAATGTGGGCTGAAATACAGGGGTTTGTGGCGGCGAACGTATTACAGCATTTAGCGTCTCAGATTAGGGATTTACCTCTTTCGAATGAAAAGAGGATAATTCCGTCGGGGCGCTTGCCGTCTCCACGGTCGAGACTTGCTGGCTCCAGTTGTGATGGGAAACAAGCTGAGTCCAGGGTCGTTCTCAGTATGTCGTTGAGGAGGGCATGTCGGGAGAACCGACCTGCGTTCTAGCGGCATGACAGTGGATGCAGCCCACCCTCGCCAACGACAGCCCCCACAACAGTATTTATGTGAATCCCACACGTGGTGGCCGAGGCGTTGGGTCACTCCGATGTGTATGCACTCGTCATCCAGAAGGGTACTGGTTGATGAGGAGAGCACATAATTGAGCCATGTATCGCTGTTTGGCTGCGAAAGTGATCGGAGGCAAGCGTGGCAGTGTTGATCGAAGCCAGACCCGTTCTAGCTGAAGGAAGATCTGCACTTGATTCCGACCCAGTTACTTTGGAACTTTGTATACTGGGAAACAAAGAGCCCTTCGCCTGTTCAGTCGTTTGGGGCCTGTTCTGGTTATGTGGTCACGTCAGATTTGGCTGTCTTGCTGAGAACTTCGCTGACGAGGATGTGACTAGAGGAGATGGAGGAGAGGTAGGCCAGCAGTGCCAAATCCGAAGCGGATCGGAGGTCGAGGCCACCGAAGCTCGCTGGAAGCTTCACTTGTTCCCACCTGGTGCTGTCGAAACTGACATTGGAGATGAGTTTTGCACAGCGTCGGATGGTAGCATCGAGTTCCCCGAGGTTATCTGTGTGTGGGTAACAAGGTGCACCACGCAGCGTCAACTGACATTTTGGAAGGGCGAAGCAGTTTCTCAACCAGGTGAGCGTCGATGAGACACAGCCTCACTACCATTCGTGACAAGTCTGCATGCTTGGTCTCCAGGCACTCTGTTATGGATTTCGAGAGAATTGGAGAGCCGAGAATGCAGGCGGCATCTTTGGGCGTTAGGAGAGCAAGGACAAGACGGAATTGATGCTGAGTACGATGTCATGGAATTCCGCCTCCCCGTAGCTAATATTAATCACCTCGGACATGGGTGGGATGATCTCGAGTTCGAGGAGCTAGGATGATTAGCCGAAGATCTTCAACTATCGTCTCAGCCGAGCCAACCATGGTCGAGTTTTTCATAACCAAAAGTTGAAGGGCGCCGGACAGCGTGTGACGTGGTCAACTGCCAGTGCAAAAAGAGACGGGCTGAGTGTGTCTCCATGCTGGACACCCGTAGCGGAAGTAACCTTGTCAACGAACATGTGTATACTGGGTCTTCCGTACGGGAGATGAGCTAGAAGGTCAATTATGGGTGCTCGTCAGAGACACGTTTCTATGACGTGATCTCGCCTAAAGCTTGCTTGGTATACTTACAGCTAGCTTCTACTAGGATCTTGAAGTGTTAAAACTACGCTCTTAATAATTGTTTCTACTTTTGGCACAATGCCAGCAATTATCCCAGTGTATTACTGGTACTTTATTTTATCGACCCCGTAATGATGAAAGGCAATGTTAACCTCGGCGGGATTTGAACTCAGACCATAAAGGGCCGTAACTCTGCAAAGCATGACGTCCGACCCTCTACCGATACTGCCAATCCAATAATGTAATACAAGTTGAATCATAGCGGTAAGTTATCAGTAGATGAGGAGACAAAAGTCTCTGATACACGTACAAATAATCACTTATATTTTCTATTAAAAACAACTCTAGTTATATCTACACCTAGTTTATCTTAAATCTTGTAAAATAACATTTTTCTGTATATATTATATAATTATTTACATTTCCAAATAAATAATTGTCATACAATTTAGCCTGATATTTCATTTATTCTCTGAAAACCAGTCCTTAGGTGCCCCAGTCTGGCCGTAAAATACAGGTCACAACTGAAACATAGCTCAGACTAGGGTGTAGAGTCTCCCCCCCCCCCCCTGTGTCTCTTTCTTTCGTAGCTTGATTCTCTTTTTTCTTTATCTTCTTTCCTTTTTTTAATTTAAATATCATTTGTTTACAGATATTTTGAAGTCCAGTGTATGTCCGACATTCGCGGTCGCGGTTATTTTCCTGAGAAGCTAAATAATAATTGTTTGTGGAAACCACCGTATATTCGCGGAGTCGTAGATATCTGCCATGATGTTTTTATGGCTTTTTTCGTGGCAATATATATATTTTTAACTCTAAATTATCAAGAACATTATACTATATTGGCCGGCCTATTGGACGCTCCCTCTTTTTTAAAAAATTATATTGTACGTTATATTTTGACGTTTATAGGGATTTTTATGGACCACGTTCGCGGTTTTACACTCTTCGCGGGTGCTCTAGGAACGTAACGCCCGCGAATATCGGGTGACAAATTCATATAAAAAAAAACTGGTCACAAAGAAACACACATACATATACATAAACAGACACATACTTTCATACGACAAATACATACATATTATATAAACACACATTCACACCATCATATACATAAACAGACACATCCAGACACTAGATAGTTACATATTACATACATACACATATCTACACCTACATATACATACACAGACACATACAGACACTAGATAGTAACATATTACATACATACACATATCTACACCTACATATACATAAACAGACACATACAGACACTAGATATATACATATTACATACACATATCTACACCTACATATACATAAACAGACACATACAGGCACTAGATAGTTACATATTACATACACATAGACCAATGTGACTTCTCTAGCAAACACGTGGTTTAGTGTTTGCAGGTTACGTTGATCCCAAAGCTTCTCAGATATCTGCTAAAATATGATATTAGCTCCAGTACAGTGGAAGTTATGACGGTCAAAATCAACAAGGATACAAGTGGCTTGGTGTTCCACCAAGTCTCACAGATGTTGCACTCTACTGTCGCCAGGCCAAGTTGATGCTACATCTCAAAGCCATCGTTGAGGAATACAAAGTCGGTAAAGCCAGGCTCTTGACCAAGCTTGATGACTCGCAAGACAATGTCGTGAGAGCGATTTGGTGAAAGCTGATGGCAGGCAGTAAGTGGAAAGTTTATGAGACGGTAGATGCAAAGAAAATATGGGACACACTCATATTCATGGGCAGAGGGGTAAGAGGCTAGGGAAAAGATGAAGAGAGATATGATTTTACACGGGGTGAACAAAGAAGAAGATGCCAGAAGACAGTACAGTAGAATCGACAGGGCCAATGGATGACGTGGGAATGTGCAATCCAGAGTATTTCGGAATGACGTGTGACATATAGCACATCTTGTGTTCAATTTACTCCTCAGATCGCTCTATGGTATCCTGCCATCGAATATGGACCTAGTGAAGTGGGGAAAATCAAATAACCTTGAGTGCCCATTCTGCCAGGGTAGACAGATAGTGGAACACATTCTGACCTAATACAGAGTAGCACTAGCCCAAGGAAGATACACATAGAAACACAATCATAAGGAGATCGTACATGAGGTAAGTATAGCTAATGTAAAATCCGCAGTACCAGAATCTCCAACAACCTTCTACACGAGAGGGAGCAGAAAATCATGGCCAGGAGTAGCTCTATCATACAGGGCACGGGAATAGAGTCTTCTGGGTGGTACAGAGGACTGGGTGTGTACAGCACACCTCACCGAATCGGTAAAGCAACTAGAAATCACCAGAAAGAATGGCTTGAGGCCGGATATCATACTCCATTCCAGTTCATCAAAACATGTGATTTTGATTCAACTCACCTTGCATCAGTAGACTAGAAGAGGCACGTGTTTAACACCGAAAATACGTTGGGACAATAGCCAGGGGGGAAGTCAATTTCTGGCTCAAAGTTATCACCATAGAAGTTGGAACCAGAGGTTTTGTAGGTAAATCTACCTACAATATCATGAAACAACTTTCAGGATCTGGGTAGAACAGGACCAAAGACATAAAACCAGCGGAGAGGAGTTCCAGCTGGATATTGTCGAGGAAGAACAAAACAAACGTTGGAGGACATTATGTTTGTATGTTAACGTGTGTTAAGGGAAGTAACACCCAAGAGCTCTGTTGCTTCTGACAGGAACCTCTGGAAGGCGTGATTGAGGACTCTGTCTCCATGACAACAACAACAACAACAACAACAACAAGATGTCTATGTTTTACAGATTTCCGAATATGTTAGAAAACTCTCTAAAACAAACATGGAAGAACTCCTCAGATGCTGGGATTTTCAGTAATTTTCATGAATATATGTTGAGAAAGTAAATGTTATGAATTTCCAGCACCGCCATGCCTGTTTTCGCGCGGCCTTAAAACCCCACAGTGGTGCCTTGTTCCATGCCATGCCCTCCTTCTCCACTGGCACACAGCTGGATAACGATAGCCTGCGCATTGGCCTTTCCCTGAGGTTTGGCCTCCGGATCTGCGGGCCACACAAATATCGCTGTGGATCCACCGTGGAGTATTTCGGCCTCCACCCGTTTTCCTGTTTTCACAGTGCCGGCCACCTTCCATGCTGCCCTCAACGAGATCATAAAGATTTGATTGGACGCTGCAGGCTTCCCCTCCCAGCTCGAGTTGGTGGGGCTGAACCGAGGTGACGTCAAAAGGCCGGAAGGTATGACCATCTTCTTGTTCCCTCCTCTGGGATACCACTTACAACGACACTTTCTCCAACCACAACCTGGTGCAGTCTGCGACTAACCCAGGTTCTGCTGCATGTCGGGATGAGGAGGCCAAGCTCTCCAAGTACCGGTCGTTCTCCGACCGGTTCGCGGTCGTGCTCTTGGCAGTGGAGACTTCTGGTGTCCTTGGCCCTAGGGTTACCTTCCTATTCACCGCCATAGGCGCTGAGCTGCACAGCTGCCGGTGTGAGCCTCGTAAAATGGAATGGCTCTTCCAGCGCATCTCCCTTGCCATCCTGCGTGGAAACGCCTTCTCCATTCTGTCCGCCGGGGCTGTGGGGAGGCCAGCACGTGGGACCCCATTTGCTCACCATACAGAGAGATGGGGAGGGCGAGAGAGATTCTCAGAATAGGGAGGTACAAGAAATTGTAACTGAAGTAAAAAGATCAAGGTATGCTGAACTACGTAGTTCTGTTAAATCATTTGGAATAAAATTGTAAGATGTAAATCATTTTTTCCAAATATATTTAGTTGATATGTATTCCAAAATTGAGTTTCAACGATTATTGTATATTAAACAGTACCAAACTAAGCTAAAGGTCGGAGAGTATTCGCTTTTAAAAGATTCTCTAAATAATGAAGGAGTACTCAATGCAAAAGCAGTAGGTAGCGCTGTATATTTATAACATTCACTTGCAGTCCTAATGAAATGAAATCATGGAGAACCCATAAAAAGGTCAAAGACTCGAAGATAGGCACGACATATAGGTATTGCAAATGCTTTCAAGCCACCATCCGACGTTGTGCAAAACTCATCTGCAATGTCAGTTTCGACTGCACCGACTGGGAAGAGGTGAAGCTTTGAGTGAGGTTCGGTGGCCTCGGCCTTCGATCCGCTTCGGATTTGGCACTGCTGACCTATCTCTCCTCAATCCCCTCCAGTCAGAAACTCGTCAGCGAGGTCCTCAGCAAGTCAGCCAAACCTGATATGACCATATAACTTGAGCAGTCCACGAACGACTGGATAGGCGAAGGGCTCTCTGTTCTCCAGTATATGCGCTCCTTTGAAAAAGAACTCAGCGGGAGGTCATCAACCTTTGAGCAAATAATAACCAGCTTTCGATAAATAGGCTGTCATGGAACGAGGACAGAGAGAGAATTTTCTGTCAAAAAAGAGACGACACCTTCTCTGGTGACTTGGCGTTCAACTTCTATGGTGATAGAAATGACGGACGATAGCCTGCCACCTTCTATTCGAAAACACGGTATTCATTTTTAATGTTTACATACAACTTTGTACTTTTATGATTAGTAGTAATCATATTCCTTTTTCCTTCTCTGAAGTAAAGTAGATTTTATATCTATCTCAATTAACTATTCTGTCCTGTTTATTTTCAACAACAACTAACTTCGCTTCACTTCAGGTGTCTGGGTGTTATGTTTTAATATTGAAATGTGTCTCAGTCTAGTTAATGTGATGGTCCACTTGCTAGAAATAGCAGCCGAATCCACTGTTTGGACAGAATGGAGAAGGCGTTTTCCCGGACGACAGCAAGGGAGACGCGCTGGAAAAGCGTGGTGTGGTATATTGTAGTGTAGTGTGGTGTGGTATATTGTAGTGTGGTGTGGTATATTGTAGTGGAATGTGGTATATTGTAGTGTAGTCTCGTTTATTGAAGTGTAGTGTGGTGTGGTATTTTGTAGTGTGGTGTGGTATTTTGTAGTACGGTGTGGTATTTTGTAATGTGGTGTGGTATATTGTAGTGTGGTGTGGTATATTGTAGTGTAGTAAGGTATAATGTTGTGTGGTATATTGTAGTACGGTGTGGTATATTGTAGTGTAGTGTTGTATAGTGTTGAGTGGTTACGTATACTGTAGTGTGTTGTGGTATGCTGTAGTGTATGCGGTATATTGTATTGTAGTGTGGTGTGGTATTTTGTAGTGTGGAGTGGTGCAGTGTGGTGTGTTATATTGTATGAGGTGTGGTATAGTGTAGTGTCATGTGATATCATTAGTGTGGGGTGGTACATTGTAGTGTGGTGTGGTGTGGTATACTGTAGTATGGTGTGGTGTATTGTAGTGTAGTGTGGTATAATGTAGCGTGGTGTAGTATACTGTAGTATGGTGTGGTGTGGAATAGTGGCGTGTGATGTGGTGTGGTATATTGTAGTGTGGGGTGATACATAGTAATTGTTTCTACTTTTGGCACAAGGCCAGCAATTATATCAGTGTATTACTGGTACTTTATTTTATCGACCCCGTAAGGATGAAAGGCAAAGTTAACCTCGGCGGGATTTGAACTCAGACTATAAAGGGCCGTAACTCTTTGCTGCAAGACATGGCGTCAGACCCTCTACCGATACTGCCAATCCAATGTGATGTTGTATAGGGTAGTGTGGTTTTCTATATTGTAGTGTGGCGTGGGGTGTGGTGTGGTGTTGATATTGCAGTGCCGTGTGGTATACTGTAGTGTGGTGTGGTGTGGTATATTGAAGTGTGGTGTGGTATATTATAGTGTGGTGTGGTATACTGTGGTGTGGCATACTGTGGTGTGGTATATTGTAGTGGCATACTGTGGTGTGGTATATTGTAGTGGCATACTGTTGTAGTGACCCCTTGGGGCGAGAAGGAGAGTTAATGAGAGTTACGTCCCAGGGAGACTATAAATTGAGAACATGAAAGTACCTCCTCTCTTACAAAGCTAGCCTTCCAGGAGTTAAGATGTAATTTTGCCTTCTCCCACTTTTCATTTTTACCACACCATGTGGAGTGAAATATTAAGAGCAACTCTCTCTCAGGTGACTTCAACTTCGGAACAGAAAACCAATAACACCATGTGGAGACTAACTTGTTCTCTCACCCCGTCGCCAATTCTACAACTAATGATACCAATTATACATATTATATTATTTCAAAAGGTATGACTTATTTCCAAGTTGTAACAAACACTCATAACAATAAAGATGAGACAATTATAGACACTCGTGTGAGATATTTCAGCATGTCTCATTTAATTACTTTATTCCTAAATTTACGACCAAATAACGTAAACACTAAATAAAAATCGACGAACTTCTATGCTCGTTAAAGTGGTGTCTGAGACGTTGGTATATGGAAAATATACCACTAAAAAAAAAAACAAGAAAAAAACAAGTGTTTGGCGTATTTTTTTTCCTTTGGTGAAATTTTTGAAGTTGTCAAGATGGCGGCTTTCTTCTTCAACAGTTTATTTTGCGCGAAACCGTGCGCCATGTTGGTTTTTGCTTTAAGTTCTCTGTAGATGTATAGATAATGCCATTATTTGCTTAGCCGCTCACTTACACAATATTTCGGATACATTCTTTTTCCTGTCCGGTTGTTTGAAGAAAAGACAAAAAAACAAAAAAACAAAAAAAACAAGTGGGTTTATTTTCTATTTCACTTGTGCTCGAGGTATTTTTCTTTACGGAGACGCATGTTGCCGCGTACTGAGATTGTACCAATGGGAGTTCAATCTATTCTCCCTACTTATACGGGTGACGTGAAATTATGGTTCGCTGAAATGGAAGCATTTTTCGAGGCTAACAATATCGCTGAGGCACAGCAACGTCCCCTCGTCCTTAGTGCCATTCCTCCGGCACTTCTCCCAACTATTAAGGATCTCGTATTGGAGACACTGACTGACACTACTTACAAGTCGTTGAAGGCGGAAATACTCAGCCGGACTGCACAGTCCGCCGAGAAACGCTTTAGAGCTCTGGTCCATTTAGAGCATATCGGGGATGGCACTCCATCGGACCTCTTACGTCCGATGAAAGACCTAACAGAGGGGTCGGTAGCGGAAACCGCGATGTTGAAGCAGTTGTTTCTCTCGCGGCTACCGACCAACGTTCAAGCAATTTTGGCCCCCATTAGGGATACATGTTCTGTGGACCAACTGGCCCGCTCTGCGGACAAGGTTTTTGAGGTCACGGGTGCTGGAGGCAGCTAGGCCCTTGCTACTGATTCTCCCCCAGCTCAGGCCACACCTGGCCATGCCATCTGCGCGGCATATCATGCAGACAGCGCAGCTATAATGGCTATGCAAAAAGCTATTCAAGAACTCACACTGGAGCTACAGAAGCTGTAGGACTATGGTAATGTTCGTTCACGCTCACGCAGCCGCGGTAGATCTACCTCTTTCAGACACCGCCCCAGGTCACCAGCTTCATATTTATGCTGGTACCACAAGCGTTTTGCTGAGAACGCGAACCACTGTGTACAGACTTGTTCTTTTGTGAAGTCGGGAAACGACAGAGAGGTTCGCTGAGGGCGGCAGTCAACCTCAGCGTAAAGCACCCAAACCGCCACTTCTTCATCAAGGACCTCCTGTCTGGAAGAGCCTTCCTCGTGAATACAGGAGCCTCCTGTAGTATTTGGCCGGTCCATGGCCTAAAGGATACCCCCGCAGAGTCATCCGTTACTCTGCAGGCTGTTAACTACTCGCCTATAAAGACGTACGGACAAATCTCGCTTCCCCTCAATCTTTGTAGGGATTTTAAATGGACTTTTACGGTCGCTGACTTGCATACCCAATCTTAGGAGCGGATTTTCTACACAATTTCTCCTTGACTGTGGATGTCCGAGGCCAACGTCTAGTGGATGACATCACCGGTTTCTCAATGCGTGGCCGAAGAGCCGGTGCTTCAACGGTTAGCCCAAACTTCTTCATCGCTGCCGCTGGAAACGCCTACTATTCGTTGTTAGAATCGTTCCCGGAGCTCATCGATGGAAATGTTCGAGTTACTGAGCCAACTCACTCAACCGAACATTTTATTTCCACAACCAGTGCTCCAGTATTTTCATGTCCACGTCGTTTACCGGCGGACAAGTTAAAGGCAGCACGGTCCGAGTTCGACCATATTCTGCAGCTGGGCATTATTCACCCATCTACGAGTCCTGGGGCTTCCCCGTTACATATGGTGCCCAAGACTTCTGGCGACTGGAGACCCACTGGGTATTATAGGAGATTAAACGCGATGACAGTCCCAGATATATATCCGATTACCCCACCTCCAGGATTGTGCATCTTCGTTGCAGGGTTGTAAGATTTTCTCCAAACTCGATTTAGTGCGAGCTTACCACCAAATACCAGTCAGGAAGTAAGACATCCCGAAAACAGCTATTACGACTCCTTTCAGATCCTTCGAGTTTTTAAACATGCCTTTCGGACTCATGAATGCCGCTAGCACTTTTCAGCGGTTCATAGACGAGGTCACTCGTGGTCTGGACTTTGTTTATGCATATATAGATGATCTTCTCGTCGTTAGTTCCTCTCCAGAAGAGCATATGCGTCACATGAACCTTTTATTTTGCCGACTCCAGGTTTACCGCGTTCGAGTGTGTTTTCGGATCCGCTTCACTGAATTTTTTAGGTGACATCATCGACACCGAGGGTATTCGACTCCTTCCACAGCGAGTTAAGGCTATACAGGATTTACCTCTGCCTACCTCACTTCGTCAGTTGCGTCACTTCCTAGGCCTAATCAATTTTTATAGACGTTTCGTTCCTCAATGTGCAAAATTACTGTTTTCCCTTACCGAGATTTTGAAAGATCGTCGTAAGAAGAATGAGGATATTTCCTTGACACAAGCACAACTCGAAGATTTCCAGACTGCCAAGACAGCACTTGCTAATTCATCTTTGCTAGCCAACCCAGTACCCGATGCCAAGCTTTCGCTTTCTGTCGATGCATCTGATACCGCTGTGGGAGCAGTTTTACAACAGTATAACGCTGAACACCAACAACTTTTGGCATTTTTCTCCAGGAAGCTGAAACCGGCAGAAACCCGTTACAGCACGTTTGGTCGGGAGTTATTTGCCATATATCTGTCTCATATTGTTGACGGAAGAAATTTTACGGTTTTCACTGACCACAAACCCCTGACCTTCGCTTTGAGGGCTAAAGCCGACAGATATTCGCCCAGAGAGACAAGGGACCTCTATTACATTTCGCAGTTTACCAATGATATCCAGCACATTTCTGGCTCACTAAATACAGCTGCAGACGCCTTGTCACGCTTGCCAATCAGCTTGATTTCGTCAACCCAGGAGATAGATTTAAGTCGTTTGGCAGCAGACCAACCTGCACTCGAATCGTTGGATACTTCATCAGCCGAATTTGCGACTTGCAACCTGAAATATCTGCCCTTGTCGACTACCGACAGGCAGATTCTCTGCGATGTATCTACGGATTCACCACGACCTTATGTTCCCGAGACTCACCGTCGAATTGTGTTCCTTGCTTTGCGCAGCATTTCTTACCCAGGATCTTCAGCCACAGTAAAGCTCATAACGGCTAGATTTTTCTGGCCAAATATGAGGCTCGAAATTATTGCTTGGTGCCGTTCCTGTATACAGTGTCAAAAATCTAAAGTCCACAGACACATCCGGACTCCACTTGGTACTTTCAGTACTCCGGATGCTCGTTTTCGACACATCCATATCGATATCGTTGGACCTTGGCCAGTAGTGGATATTCTTACCTTTTGACCTGCATTGATCGTTTTTCGCGATGGCCTGAAGCCATCTCCTTAAAGGACATTACCGCCGAGACAATAGCGCGTGCCCACACGTGGATTGCCCGCTATGGCGTGCCAACCAAAATTACTACAGACCGTGGTAGGCAATTCGAATTACATCTTTTCTCGGAGTTAACAAAAATTATTGGCACTCAACGCATTCGGACTACATCTTATCCTGCTTCAAACGGAATGGTGGAGCGTTTTAACCGCCAATTAAAGGCCGTTCTTCGTGCCTATCCAGACTCTCTACGTTGGAGCGAGTACCTTCCTATTGTGTTGTTAGGAATTCGGTCTTCAATAAAGGAGGACCTTGGGTTCTCCCCGGCTGAATTATTGTATGGTGCCCCTCTAGCGTTGCCTGGGCAAATGCTTGCCTCTGTTGATCTTGCTAATCAAGATCCCCTTTCCTACGTATCTCGTTTGCGCTCATATTTTCAGGACTTACCGCCTATGGATACCAGGAAACAAACTATTAAAATTGCAGTCCCGAGGGATATTGCCTCGTGGACACATGTCTTTGTCAGAGACGACGCTGTTAGACCACCTCTCACACAACCGTGCTCTGGACCCTACCATGTGTTAGCACGTGCTGACAAACATTTTACTGTAGGAATTAAGGGATCCAGAGAGACAATTTGGGTTGACAGACTGAAAAGGGCATTCACAGACGCTCATACACCTGAGCCACTAATACTCCCATCTTTCTCTATTGTACATACACCTGCTCCTTCTGTCCCACCTTCACCTACATACAAGACCACGACCCGTTCTGGTCGAAGAGTCCACTGGCCCAAAATACTTTGTCAAACATCTGAACTGGCCACTATGGAGCCTTTTTTGTATTGTGTATTACATGCTTTTCTTTATCTTGTTCCTAAACAGTTGAAAGTCTTCTTTAACTATAGAGTGTCTTTTTTGTGTATTGTATATGCATATACCTTTTTCATACCTTTGCCTTGATCCCATTCTTGCGGGTTCGCTCCAATTACCCTCGGGTTGTTGGCCTATCGTCTGGGAGAAGGTATTGTATTGACCCCTTGGGGCGAGAAGGAGAGTTAATGAGAGTTACGTCCCATGAAGACTATAAATTGAGAAACTGAAAGTACCCGCTCTCTTACAAAGCTAGTCGTCCAGGAGTTAAGATGTAATTTTGCCTTCTCCCACTTTTCATTTTTACCACACCATGTGGAGTGAACATATTAAAAGCAACTCTCAGGCGACTTCAACTTCGGAACAGAAAACCAATAACACCATATGGAGACTAACTTATTCTCTCACCTCGTTGCCAATTCTACAACTAATAATTGTTTCTACTTTTGGCACATACGACAACTAATGATACCAATTATACATATATTATTTCAAAAGGTATGCCTTATTTCCAAGTTGTAACACGCATTCATAGCAATAAAGATTAGACAATTATAGACACTCGTGTGAGATATTTCAGCATGTTTCATTTAATTACTTTATTCCTAAATTTATGACCAAATAATGTAAACACTAAATAACAATCGACTACCTTTATGCTCGTTAAACTGTTGGGTGGTGTAGTTTATTATAGTACTAGCAGCCATATCCGGCGTTGCCCGGTTGTAAGTCTACCATTAGTAAATATTTTTTTTAAAGAGAAATCAACGCAGCACGAACCCCCAAAAACATTTATTTTTAACCATAAGAAGTATGTGTTGTTCGATGTAAAAACGGTAAAATGTTATGGCATATGAAAGGTAAATGAGTGTAAAAGTGTGACGTTGACACGGTGAAGCTCCAAACGCGAACTATGCCACAAGGAAGTCAGCAGCCCAAAAGTGAGTCACATGGAATTTATGACAATAATTGTTTCTACATTTGGCACAAGGCCAGCAATTACCCAGTACGTTACTGGTACTTTATTTTATCGACCCCGTAAGGATGAAAGGCAAAGTTAACCTCGGCAGGATTTGAACTCAGATCGTAAGGCGACGTAACTACGCTGGAAAGCATGTCCGACCCTCTACCGATACTGCCAATTCACTGACAATAATGTGGGATGTTTGGCAATTCAGGGACTGAAGTCGTTGCGGGATGACGGAGATAATGTATAACGACTTTGAGTGAAAGGTACAAATGAGGGGGGTGCCATACGTTTGCTACAGTAGAAACATGTAAATTTTTCGTTATGCATTGCGTATATGTAGGTATTCTAATGATTTATGTAGTTTGAAATGTTTACCATTCTGTATAGTTGTGGCAGCCAATAGAAACTGACGTTGCTTTCCTTAGACTGATTGCAGTGACATAGACCAAACATTAAGAACGCTCAAAATTCCTCAACACAAATTCTGCACCAACCTCGATTGCAAAAGTAACAGAGAATAACGAATAGCGATTATTACACCAAAAGAAAAATGCTGAAGCAACTTCTATTGCACGAGATGCAGAAAACGAAACACAACGTTCGATGCGACAACAAATAAATGCTGAGGGAACTGCTGCTGCTTGAGGTGCAGAAAACGATTCTCAACCCTCACTGCGACAGAAAGCAAATATTGAGGCAACGTCTATTGCAGGAGATGCAGAGAACGAACCACAGCATTCATTACGGTGGCATAGAAATGCTGAGGCAACTTCCGCAGCTCGAGCTGCATCAACCGAAACACAGCGTCAACTGCGGCAGCGAAGAACTGTGAGTCAACGTCTGCTGTTTGAGCTGTATCAACTGAAACACGGCGTCAACTGCGGCAACAAAGATATGTGAATCAACGTCTGCTGCACGCGCTGGCGAATCTATGGAAAACTGGCTCAAGCAACCAGAGGGGAACGTGCATTTCAATACCGTGCAGCTAAAAGTGGTCACAACGTTTACAGTCGAAAAGTATGGTGTTATGAATTTCAAAAAGGCAGTATGTCTACAATTTGGTAATTATTGAAAGCAGCGAGGTATTTGATTGTTAAAAGACAGTTTGTGTCGCAGTGTTGATTACAGAACTTCTTGGTACATAATGTTTGTGGTTTTACCGTTTGGAGCAAATGCATAAAGGTTCTTTTGCTTTCCACTCTGGAACATCCAACGTATAGCTGACCGTGCGAAAAGCATGGCTCTTCTAGGTTTATTCCCGCGACGGACAATGTTTGCCCCTGAGACTTATTTATCGTCATTGCGAAACTAAAACGAACTGGAAACTGGAGCCTCCTAAATGAAAAGAGGATCTCTGATGTTGACAGACAAAGGGGAATCCTTGAGATAAAAACATTTTCCCCCTTTCCATACCCCGAGAGAATCGTCGCCTCGATCAAGTTTTGCGTTAGTTTATTTACTGTAAGGCGGGTGCCGTTGCAGAGTTTTGGTGGGTGTAGATTCCTCAAAAGCATAATTGGGCATCCTTGCTTAAGTTCCAATCGATGAGATGGCAACCCAGAGGGGTTCAATGAGTTAAGAAACTCAATTGGGTAGTTAATGGGGTCTGTGACTGTATCGATGGACTTGTATGTACACGAAGCTGTAGGAAGAGACTTAAGCAGTTGTCCGTTGATGTTGTCGACAGTCTCATTTTTCGGAGCCAGTATTGCCCTTTCGCACAGCCAGTTTGGATTTTGGTAGTTAGTGCTCAACTCAGGGAACACTGCACCTGTCAAGTCGTTAGCACTGTCGACTAAAGTGCAGACCGTTCTCAAGTGTCAATAGGTTGGTAGCAAAATCTGATGACACTTGGTCACCAAGCATCCGAGCTCTCATGTTCGTAGAGAGCGTTAATGTTGTGACATAACGCCAAATCATAGATGACTTTAAGCATGCTCGAATAGCATCAGCCATAGTTCCCTTGGGAATAACAGGGAGTGTTTGTCTAAAATCTCCGGATAAAAGGACAGTCACGCCTCCCATGGGATCCTGGGAGTCTCTTATGTCTCTTAAAGTCCGGTCCACTGCCTCCAAAGCTCGTTTATGAGCCATGGTACATTCGTCCCAAACTATAAGTTCACACCTTTTAAGCAGTTCTGCCTTTTCTGATCCTTTGGTAATATTACAGCAGGGTGTGTCATTTGCTGTCATATTGAGGGGAGCTTGAAGGCTGAGTGTGCTGTCCTGCTCCCAGGAAGCAAGCTTGCTGCAATACCGGAAGACGCAACAGCAAGTGCTATGTGTCTGTGTTGTCGAACCTTGGCAAGGAGAAACCGTATGACAAAAGTCTTCCCTGTGCCTCCAGGGGCGTCCAAGAAAAAGATTCCTCCCGTACGATGGTGGACACAGTCAGCAATAGTGTTATATGCTCGTTCCTCTTCCTGCAGCAGCATTGGTTCATGCTCAGTGACATATGTAGCCAATCTGTCAGTGTCGTAGGATAGTTCCCGAAGTATTTCTGCGAAAATGACGTCGGAGCCTGTTCTGTTGGTTTGGGGCAGGCTATATGTCTGCAGTGCATTCCCACCCATTGCAGCTATCATATTTTCAATTTCAATAAGTACTTTGTTGTAGATTTCATCTGTGAAGCCTACTTCCATGCCAGGAAGTTGTAATTGTGCTTGATGTCTGAAGTCCTCATAGAGGCCATCTCTGTACTTGAGCCACAAGAAGGAAGGATCGGGCAATTCACAAATGTACAGTAAGACAGCAAAAAGCTTCCTAAGGCTGTATGGCATTTATGAAACAACTGCTTCTGCCAAAGAGGCATCCCACTGAGCACCATCTTCCAGTAGTCCACGCCTAAGGTAGGCCTCTCTGTACGTGTCGTCGCAAATTTGGCCATCAACAGTTCTTAGGTGTTGAAAACTGGTTGGTCCTCTTACGTCATGGAGAAGCATACGCAGGTAGTAACATTCTTGGTTGATGGGGGGGGGGGGGGCACTGTGTAAACTCGCGCCAGGCAGCTGTCAAAGTTAAAATCTGGATGACCATCAACGCTTTCACCTTTGATTCTTGGCTTCCATGAATATTTTCCCATTTGTAGAAAGAGGGGACTTGGGGATATAGCAAAGTGCGAGCGAATGCGTCCCCTTGACATAGTTGAAAGAATGCAGGAAGAGTTGTGTTCCTTGGTTGCAGAGCCCTCAGAAAAGCTGTTTGTTTTGTATAGTACACTCTTTGGCCGTTTTCCAGATGCACAGCAAGGTGTTGGACGGCAGGGTATCTTCTGCGCATTGAGAAACGGTAAATTTGCCAAAAGGCCTCGCTGGTACTTATATATCGTGTTGATTGGTACTGTGCAACTTCATCCCGTTTGTTTTCTTCTTTAAGCCCGAACATGGCGGAATCCGGGCCCTTATTTATATACTTGCAGACATATTTGATTGATTTAATAGAGTTGCACCATGCAACATTTATATGGGAGTTGAACGCCTTGAGTAGTAATGGGCAGTACTGTACAATCCATCGGTTATCAATTTCATGTTTTCCAACCAGTGCTGTTAATCCTCCGTCCTCAGGGCTCCTTCGTCTGTATGATGGGTATCCGTCATCAGCAGTTTGAGTTTCGCGAAGGAAGGCTTTTGGGTATTTTTTGGAGCAAATACCGTTGTTCAAACACGGGGAGTTAGATTTGAAGACACGTCCACAAGGACCGTGAACCATGTGCGCCGTAACCCTGTCAAATAGGGTTTTGTCAGTTTGCGGGTTTAGGAGGTCTGCGGATATAATCTTGTCGATGTCGTCTGCTCTGATTTTTGTCGACAACCAAATAAGAATGTGAGCAAGGGGGAGTCCCCGCTTCTCCCATTCAATTGTGTACATGTAACATTGCACACGGCCAAATACCTGGCCCTTTGTGATAAGGTCCATTAATTTGTATACTTTTAGCTCGAAGACTCTGGATGAGAGGTCATGGCGACCGCTGGGATGTTGCCTGGAAGGAGTTCATGGGCAATTTCTTGCCACGAAGGATTGCATGTAAAAGTAATAAATAGGTCTGGGTTGCCGTACTCGCGCACATAGGTCATCACGTCCTGGGTTCTTGAATGCACACAACGGGGACTTCCTTCGAAGGTTGAAGGTAAAATGCAAACTTTTCCAATGTTATCTGTGTTTTCATTATTGTTCATTCCATCACGTAGGTGAATGTAATCGTCGCAGCGTAGTTTTGTCTGGTTTAATCTTATGAGGCACAGTCGTTCAGTCTCCATTTTCGGGGCCATGTCTACAGCAAATTGGTTGAATAATTGTTGTGAACGATCACACACACACTCACGCACGCAAACGCTCAGACGCACGCAAACTCACGCACGTGTGCACGTACACACACATGTTAATAGATTTAACTCTTACTAGAACGGTGCACGAACTCACACATCGTGCACACATGTTAATTAGTTATAGCTTTCGTTCCCCTCTTCCACTGTCATGTATCAAACACAGCATCTGTCGCGCTCTCTCCCGCCATCCCCCTCTTGTAGTGTGTCTGTTTCTTTCACTCTCACTCTTTCTTTTTCATTTTTATAGATATAGAGATTTTTTCTGTGCAAAGTCGTACCTATAGTCAGTTTTATCGTTTTTTACCAAGACAAAGGAGGAGCCGATCATTCGCAATGGCGTGCCGACCTGCCCTGATAAATTTGTGGTTGATTACAAAAATAATTTTGAAAATCGGCCGTGCGGATCAAAGATTGCTGCGGAACAGACACATACACACAGACAGACAGATATTTTCATTTTTATATATATAGATGGTGTGGTATATTGTAGTGTGGTGTTGTATATTGCAGCGTGCTGTGGTGTATTATATTGTGGTATGGTATATTATAGTGAGGTGTGGTATATTGTAGTGTGGTATATTGTCATGTGTTGTGGTATACTGTAGTGTAGTGTGGTATACTGCTGTTTGCCGTGTTATACTGAAGTTGGATGCGGCATATTGTACTGTGGTGTGATATTGTGTAGTATGGTGTGGTATTTTGTAGTGTGGTGTGGTATATTGTAGTATGGTGTGGTATTGTGTAGTGAGGTGTGGTATATTGTAGTGTGGTGTGCTATACTGCAGTGTGGTGTGGTATATTGTAGTATGGCGTGGTATATGGTAGTCTGGTGTAGCATACTGTTGTGTGGTGGGGTATATTATAGCGTTGCATGGTATATCGTTATTCATTGTGGTATACTGTCGTGTGGCGGGGTATATAGTAGAGAGGTGTGGCCTGGTTTATTGTATTGTGGTGTGGTATATTGTAGTGTGGTGTGATATATTGTAGGGTGGTGTGGTATATTGTAGTGTGGTGTGGTATATTGTAGTGTAGTGTGGTGTGGTGTGGTATAGTGTAGTGTGATGTAGTATATAGTGTAGTGTAATGTGATATATTGTAGTGTGGAGTGGTATATTGTAGTATGGTGTGGTATATTGTAGTGTGCTATGGTGTGGTATATTGTAGTGTAGTTTGATATATTGTAATATGGAGTGGTATATTTGACTGTGGTGTGGTATAATGTAGTGTGGTGTGGTATATTGTAGTGTGGTGTAGTATATTGTCGTGTAGTGTGATATATTGTAGTGTGGAGTGGTATATTTTAGTGTAGTTTGATATATTGTATTGTGGTGAGGTATATTGTAGTGTAGTGTCATATATTGTGGTGTGGTATATTGTAGTGTGGTGTGGTATATTGTAATGCAGTGTGATATATTGTGGTGTAGTTTGATATATTGTAGTGTGGTGTGATATAGTGTAGTGTGGTGTGGTATATTGTAGTGTAGTGTGGTATATTGTAGTGTGGAGTGGTATATTGTAGCGTGGTGCGGTATATTGTAGTGTGGTGCGGTGGGGTATATTGTAGTGTGCTGTGGTATATTATAGTGTAGCATGATATATTGTAGTGTAGTTTGATATATTGTAGTGTGGTGTAGTATATTGTAGTGTAGTGTGATATATTGTAGTGTGATGCATATTGTAGTGTGGAGTGGTATATTGTAGTGTCGTCTGGTATATTGTAGTGATATATTGTAGTGATATATTGTGTGGAGTGATATATTGTAGTGCGGTGTGGTATATTATAATGTGCTGTGGTATATTGTAGAGTGGTGTGGTATAGTGTAGTGTGGTGTGTTATATAGTAGTGTGGTGTGGTATATTGTACTGTAGAGTGGTGTAGTGTAGTGTGGTGTGCTATATTGTAGAGTGGTATGATATATTGTAGCGTAGTGTGGTATATTATAATGTAGTGCGATAAATTGTAGTGTGGAATAGTATATTGTAGTGTGGTGTGATATATTGTAGGGTGGTGTGGTATATTGTAGTGTGGTATGGTATATTGTAGTGTAGTGTGGTGTGGTGTGGTATAGTGTAGTGTGATGTAGTATATAGTGTAGTGTAATGTGATATATTGTAGTGTGGAGTGGTATATTGTAGTATGGTGTGGTATATTGTAGTGTGCTATGGTGTGGTATATTGCAGTGTAGTTTGATATATTGTAATATGGAGTGGTATATTTGACTGTGGTGTGGTATAATGTAGTGTGGTGTGGTATATTGTAGTGTAGTTTGATATATTGTAGTGTGGTGTGATATAGTGTAGTGTGGTGTGGTATATTGTAGTGCAGTGTGGTATATTGTAGTGTGGAGTGGTATATTGTAGTGTGGTGCGGTATATTGTAGTGTGGTGTGGTGTGGTATATTGTAGTGTGCTGTGGTATATTGTAGTGTAGCATGATATATTGTAGTGTAGTTTGATATATTGTAGTGTGGTGTGGTATATTGTAGTGTAGTGTGATATATTGTAGTTTGATGCATATTGTAGTGTGGAGTGGTATATTGTAGTGTCGTCTGGTATATTGTAGTGTGGTGTGATATAGTGTGGGATATTACAGTGTGGAGTGATATATTGTAGAGCGGTGTGGTATATTATAATGTGCTGTGGTATATTGTAGAGTGGTGTGGTATAGTGTAGTGTGGTGTGTTATATAGTAGTGTGGTGTGGTATATTGTACTGTAGAGTGGTATAGTGTAGTGTGGTGTGCTATATTGTAGAGTGGTATGATATGTCGTAGCGTAGTGTGGTATATTATAATGTAGTGCAATAAATTGTAGTGTGGAATAGTATATTGTAGTGTGGTGTGATATATTGTAGTGTAGTGTGGTGTGGTGTGGTGTGGTATAGTGTAGTGTGATGTAGTATATAGTGTAGTGTGATGTGATATATTGTAGTGTGGAGTGGTATATTGTAGTATGGTGTGGTATATTGTAGTGTGCTATGGTGTGGTATATTGCAGTGTAGTTTGATATATTGTAATATGGAGTGGTATATTTGACTGTGGTGTGGTATATTGTAGTGTGCTGTAGTATATTGTCGTGTAGTGTGATATATTGTAGTGTGGAGTGGTATATTTTAGTGTAGTTTGATATATTGTATTGTGGTGAGGTATATTGTAGTGTAGTGTCATATATTGTAGTGTGGTGTGGTATATTGTAGTGTGGTGTGGTATATTGTCGTGCAGTGTGATATATTGTAGTGTAGTTTGATATATTGTAGTGTGGTGTGATATAGTGTAGTGTGGTGTGGTATATTGTAGTGTAGTGTGGTATATTGTAGTGTGGAGTGGTATATTATAGCGTGGTGCGGTATATTATAGTGTGGTGTAGTGTGGTATATTGTAGTGTGCTGTGTTATATTGTAGTGTAGCATGATATATTGTAGTGTAGTTTGATATATTGTAGTGTGGTGTGGTATATTGTAGTGTAGTGTGATATATTGTAGTGTGGAGTGGTATATTGTAGTGTCGTCTGGTATATTGTAGTGTGGTGTGATATAGTGTGGGATATTACAGTGTGGAGTGATATATTGTAGTGCGGTGTGGTATATTATAATGTGCTGTGGTATATTGTAGAGTGGTGTGGTATAGTGTAGTGTGGTGTGTTATATAGTAGTGTGGTGTGGTATATTGTACTGCAGAGTGGTATAGTTTGGTGTGCTATATTGTAGAGTGGTATGATATATTGTAGCGTAGTGTGGTATATTATAATGTAGTGCGATAAATTGTAGTGTGGAATAGTATATTGTAGTGTGGAGTGGTATAGTGTAGAGGCTTGTGGTATACTGTAGTGTGGTGAGATATAGTGTAATGTGATATATATTAGTGTCCTGTGGTATATTGTAGTGTGGTGTGATATAGTGTTGTGTGCTGTGGTATAGACTAGTGTGACATTTTGTAGTGTGGTGTGGTATATTGCAGTATGGAGTGGTATATTGTAGTGTAGAGTGGTATATTGTAGTGTGGAATGGTATAGTGTAGTGTGGTGTGGTATAGTGTAGTGTTGTGTGGTATATCGTAATGTGGTGTGGTATACTGTAGTGTGGTGTTATATATTGTAGCGTGGTGTGGTATATTGTAGTGTGGTGTGATATAGTGTAGTGTGGAGTGGCATATTGTAGTGTGGAGTGGTATAGTGTACTGTGGTGTGATATATAGTATTGTGGAGTGGTATAGTGTAGTGTGGTGTGATATATAGTAGTGTGGAGCAGTATAGTGTAGTGTGGTGTGCTATAGTGTAGTGTGGTGGGGTATATTGTAGGGTGGAGTGGCATATTGTAGTGTGGAGTGGTATAGTGTAGCGTTGAGAAGTGTAGTGTAGTGTGATATATAGTAGTGTGCTGTGATATATTGTAGTGTGGTGTGATATACTATAGTGTGGTGCGATATATGTATAGTGGTGTGTTATAGTGTAGTGTGGTGTGTTATATTGTAGTGTAGTGTGATATTTTGTAGTGTGATGTGATATATTGTACTGTGGAGTGGTATAATGTAGAGTAGTGGGATATATTTTAGTGTAGTCTGATATATTGTAGTGTGGTGTGGTGTGGTATGGTATATTGTAGTGTGGAGTGGTATAGTGTAGTGCGGTGAGGTATATTGTAGTAGGGTGTGGTATATTGTAGTGTGGTGTGGTATAGTGTAGTGTGGAGTAGTATATTGTAGTGTGGAGTGGTATAGTGTAGTGTGTTGTAGTATACTCTAGTGTGCTGGGATATAGTGTAATGTGATGTGATATATAGTAGTGTGCTGTGGCATATTGTAGTGTGGTGTAATATAGTGTGGTATATTGCAGTGTGGAGTGATATATTGTAGTGCGGTGTGGTATATTGTAGTGTGCTGTGGTATATTGTAATGTGGTTTGGTATAGTGTAGTGTGGAGTAGTATAGTGTAGTGTGGAGTGGTATAGTGTAGTGTGTTGTAGTATACTGTAGTGTGGTGGGATATAGTGTAATGTGATGTGATATATATAGTAGTGTGCTGTGGTATATTGTAGTGTGGTGTGATATAGTGTAGTGTGGTGTGTTATAGAGTAGTGTGGAGAGGTATAATGTACTGTGGAGTGATATATTGTAGTGTGGAGTGGTATAGTGTAGTGTTGTTTAGTATAGTGTAGTGTGGTGTGGTATAGTTTTTTATGGAGTTGTATATTGTAGTGTGGTGTTATATATTGTAGTGTGGTGGTATAATGTAGTGTAGTGTGATATATTGTAGTGTGTTGTGATATATTGTAGTGTGGTGTGATATAGTGTAGTGTGGAGTGGTATATTGTAGTGTAGAGTGGTATATTGTAGTGTGGTGTGATATATTGTATTGTGGAGTGGTATATTGTAGAGTAGTGCGATATATTTTAGTGTAGTCTGATATATTGTAGTGTGGTATGGGTTGGTATATTGTAGTGTGTAGTGGTATAGTGTAGTGCGGTGTGGTATATTGTAGTAGGGTGTGGTATATTGTAGTGTGGTGTGTTATATTGTAGTGTGGTGTGATGGATAGTAGTGTGGTATATTGTAGTGTGGTGTGATATATTGTAATGTGGTGTGGTATAGTGTAGTGTGGAGTAGTATATTGTAGTGTAGAGTGATATATTGTAGTGATGTGTGGTATATTATAGTGTGCTGTGGTATATTGTAATGTGGTTTGGTATAGTGTAGTGTGGAGTAGTATAGTGTAGTGTGGAGTGGTATAGTGTAGTGTGTTGTAGTATACTGTAGTGTGGTGTGGTATATTGTAGTTTGATATATTGTAGTGTGGTGTGATATATTGCAGGGTGGAGAGGTATAATGTAGTGTGGAGTGGTATATTGTAGTGTGGAGTGGTATAGTGTAGTGTAGTGTGGTATAGTGTAGTGTGGTGTGGTATAGTTTAGTATGGAGTTATATATTGTAGTGTGGTGGTATTGTGTAGTGTAGTGTGATATATTGTAGAGTGGTGTGATATAGTGTAGTGTGGAGTGGTATATTGTTGTGTGGAGTGGTATATTGTAGTGTGGTGTGATATATTGTAGTGTGAAGTGGTATAGTGTACTGTGGTTTGAGATATAGTGTGGAGTCGTATAGTGTAGTGTGGTGTGATATATTATAGTGTGGAGTGGTATAGTGTAGTGTGGTGTGGTATAGTGTAGTGTGGTGTGGTATATTGTAGGATGGAGTGGTATATTGAAGTTTGGAGTGGTATAGTGTAGTGTGGAGTAGTATAGTCTAGTGCGATATATTGTAGTTTAGTGTGATATATTATTATGTGGTGTGATATACTATAGTGTGCTCCGATATATTGTATAATTGTGTGGTATAGTGTAGTGTGGTGTGTTATATTGTAGTGTAGTGTGATATTTTATAGTGTGATGTGATATATTGTACTGTGGAGTGGTATAATGTAGAGTAGTGCGATATATTTTAGTGTAGTCTGATATATTGTAGTGTGGTGTGGTATATTGTATTGTGGAGTGGTATAGTGTAGTGCGGTGTGGTGTATTGTAGTAGGGTGTGGTATATTGTAGTGTGGTGTGTTATATTGTAGTGTGGTGTGATGGATAGTAGTGTGATATATTTTAGTGTGGTATGATATATTGTAATGTGGTGTGTTATAGTGTAGTGTGGAGTAGTGTATTGTAGTGTGGAGTGATATATTGTAGTGCTGTGTGGTATATTATAGTGTGCTGTGGTATATTGTAATGTGGTGTGGTATAGTGTAGTGTGGAGTAGTATATTGTAGTGTGGAGTGGTATAGTGTAGTGTGTTGTAGTATACTGTAGTGTGCTGGGATATAGTGTAATGTGATGTGATATATAGTAGTGTGCTGTGGTATATTGTAGTGTGACGTGTAATATAGTGTGGTATATTGCAGTGTGGAGTGATATATTGTAGTGCGGTGTGGTATATTATAGTGTCCTGTGGTATATTGTAATGTGGTCTGGTATAGTGTAGTGTGGAGTAGTATAGTGTAGTGTGGAGTGGTATAGTGTAGTGTGTTGTAGTATACTGTAGTGTGGTGGGATATAGTGTAATGTGATGTGATATATATAGTAGTGTGCTCTGGTATATTGTAGTGTGGTGTGATATAGTGTAGTGTGGTGTTATATAGAGTAGTGTGATATTTTGTAGTGTGGTGTGGTATATTGTAGTGTGGATTGGTATAGTGTAGTGTGGTGTGGTATATTGTAGTGTGGTGTTATATATTGTAGTGTGGTGGTATAGTGTAGTGTAATGTGATATATTGTAGAGTAGTGTCATATATTGAAGTGTGGTGTGATATAGTGTAGTGTGGGTGGTATATTGTCGTGTGGAGTGGTATATTGTAGTGTGGTATGATATATTGTAGTGTGGAGTGGTATAGTGTACTGTGGTTTGATATATAGTGTGGAGTGGTATAGTGTAGTGTGGTGTGATATATTATAGTGTGGAGTGGTATAGTGTAGTGTGGTGTGGTATAGTGTAGTGTGGTGTGGAATATTGTAGGGTGGAGTGGTATATTGAAGTGTGGAGTGGTATATTGTAATGTGGAGTAGTATAGTGTTGTGTAGTGTGATATATAGTAGTGTGCTGTGATATATTGTAGTGTCGTGTGATATACTATAGTGTGTTGCGATATATTGTATAATGGTGTGGTATAGTGTAGTGTGGTGTGGTATATTGTAGTGTTGAGTGATATTTTGTAGTGTGATGTGATATATTGTACTCTGGAGTGGTATAGTGTAGAGTAGTGCTATATATTCTAGTGTAATGTGATATATTGTAGTGTGGTGGGGTATATTGTAGTGTGGAGTGGTATAGTGTAGTGCGGTGTGGTATATTGTAGTGGGATGTGGTATATTGTAGTGTGGTGTGATGTAGAGTAGTGTGGTGTGGTATATTGTAGTGTGGTGTGACATATAGTAGTGCGGAGTGGTATAGTGTAGTGTGGTGTGGTATATTGTTGTGTGGAGTGGTATAGTGTAGTGTGATATAGTGTTGTGTGGTGTGGTATATTGTAGTGTGGAGTGGTATATTATAGTATGGTGTGATATATTGCAGTGTCGAGTGGTATATTGTAGTGCAGTGTGATATATTGTAGTGTGATATAGTGTAGTGTGATGTGATATATTGTAGTGTGGTGTGATATATTGTAGTGCGGTTGGATATAGTGTAGTGTGGAGTGATATATTGTAGTGTGGTGTGGTATATTATAGTGTGGTGTGATATATTGTAGTGTGGTGTGGTATATTGTAGTGTGATTGATTTATAGTAGTGTGGTGTGGTACATTATAGTGTGGCGTGGTATACTGTAGTGTGATGTGGTATATTGTAGTGTGATGTCATATATTGTAGTGTGATGTGGTATATTGTAGTGTGATGTGATATAGTGTAGTGTGATGTGGTATATTGTAGTGTGATGTGATATAGTGTAGTGTGGTGTGATATAGTGTAGTGGGATATAGTGTAGTGTGGTGTGGTATATTGTAGTGTGATGTGATATAGTATAGTGTGGTGTGGTATAGTATAGTGTGGTGTGATATAGTGTAGTGTGGTGTGATATACTGTAGTGTGATGTGATATAGTGTAGTGTGGTGTGGTATATTGTAGTGTGGAGTTTTATAGTGTAGTGTGATGTGATATATTGTATTGTGGTGTGATATAGTGTAGTGTGGTGTGATATATTGGAGTGTGATGTGATATAGTGTAGTGTGATGTGATATCGTGTAGTGTAGTGTGGTATAATGTAGTGTGGTGTGGTATAGTGTAGTGTGATGTGATATATTGTAGTGTGGTGTGATATATCGTAATGTGGTGTGGTATATTGTAGCATGGTGTGATATAGTGTAGTGTAGTGTGATATATGGTAGTGTCATGTGATATATTGTAGTGTGATGTGATATATTGTAGTAGGTTGTTGTGTATCTGACCTTGATCTAGCCTGTGTTTTGTTTACATTGTATATTGTGGAACATTTGTTTCTGTAAATATCTATAACATACACCTCCTCATGTCAAGATTGCTTTTTCCTATTTGGGACTTGGTACTCAAAGGTCTGGAATGTTTTGGTCGGAATCTCTATGTTATCTTTTGTGTATGTTTGTGTGTGAGTCCCTGTCTGTGAGTGTGTGTGTGTACATGTGTGTTTATATAACTGTGTGTCTTTGTAAAGACATATTTACATATATATACATCGAAGGTGTGTGCGATGCTGATACCGCTGAGCCCTCCAACCTTGGGAGTACTGAATACTTTGATACATTCAGAGTGGATATAGAGATAGATAAAGTCAGGACCGCGTCACCAGCCGATACCGCTTGGCACCACGTTTTGGCAGACTACCTATAATAACACCATGTCTGCCAGTATCAAAGACTGAATATAAGAAATTGACAGCGAAGATGCGCACGCGTTGACACACCACCATCTCCACTACTCTGGTATAGAAGAACTGCCTCGACCTTTGTCTGACTGTAGCTATTCTGCACGCACGCGCGCCCTACAGAGTAGTTCAGTTACCCGGAGATTTACCCATCTGCATTGTTGAGGCTTCCAAAACGACCAATTTTATTATTCTACAATCCTTCAAGTAAACTTCAAATCTCTCTTATCCCTACACCTGAGCCAGGAATTGTTTGCATCCGTAAGGGAAGGACGAGCTGGAACTCCTACGCCTCGGTCCCAAGTTCATCGTCACCTAGCGGCTTGATGAAAGACATAAAATCGACATCGAAGCAAACTTCTGCCAAATCGCCTACCAGCTTAAATGGGTGACCGCCATCAACAGCACCACGGAAAATGACAGCACCCACACAACCCGCTCCAAGTTCCCCACTTAATACCTCGACAACCCATTCCACCCCCACCCACCAAGCACGAACTCGACACGAAACTCATCAGGTTGAAACACTCCATCTCTGAAATCCTACATAAACACACACATGCACAACACACATCCTCACCAAATCTCAACTCACCACTCTCTCCAACGTGAAATTGAGGACCACATCTACCTCCCCCCTGACAAGGTAAAAGAATTCAGCGTCATCAGCAGAGAGGCCTAAAACACCCTAGCCCTCCAACACCTTGACGATGACAGTCTCTACTCTAAAGTCACAGGATCACTCCCGCGCAGATCGAGGAGCACATCAGCACCGCCTGGACCAACATGTGCGACTGGCAGAACCTCCCGAAGTAGCTTAAAAACAACCTCCTCACAAGGAACAGCAGACTACACGCCTTCTATCACCTCGTGAAAACCCACAAACAGGGACCCGACCTGAAAATCAGGCCTATTGTATCGCTCGTGGAAGGACCGCTCTACAAAATTTCATGGCTTCTAGCCAAAATATTTAAACCCCTACTGAACACCTTGCCGGGTCACGTCAACAGTTCCGAGGAAGTGTTGGAGCGTCTACACCAAATGGATACCGACACCCGAAAGGCTAACAGGTACGCCTTCAGCCTTGATGTGGTCGCCCTCTACACCTCGGTCCCGGCCGTCGGCATACTGACAGAATGTGTCCAGTCCACCAACGTACACTGCTTCGGGCTTACCCCCACTGACATCCACCAGCTCCTATCCGTTGTTATTGACAACATATATTTCAATTTTCTCGACCAAACATACCAACAGACCTTAGGGCTGCCCAAGGGCTCAAGTCTGTCAGGTGTGCTAGTGATCTTGTACATGGACAGCTTCGAACGCAAGACACTCAGCACCTGCCACCCCAACGCCGTCGCCTTCTTCTCAAGATACGTGGATGATATCCTCATCCTCACATCTTCCCAGGAGATGGCAAAAGGTATTTACGAGACGTTCAGCAACACGGACGAGAATATTGACTTCAGTGTTGAACACCCCAATGACGACGGGTCCCTTGCTCTCCTCGACTTCCGAATCAACATCACAGAGCATGGAGGTATCAACACCAACTTCTACCGCAAGGCAGCCTGTAGGGACTTGTTCATCTACTACAAATCTGCCCTCAATAACAGTGCTAAAAGAGGGTACATCACGAACGGGATCATGCGGATAAAAAATAGATTCAGCGATCCCGTGAGTGGTGTCGCCCATACCAAGCGGTTCCACATGGTGCTGGGGGACGGATGGATACCCAGCATCATTTACAAGCAGAATAAGGGACACCAGACACAAGAGGCAGAGAAACCCAAGGCAAGTGCTTCCTTAAAATCCACCACCTGGGCAAGAAAACCACCAACGCTATCCACAAATAAATAACCGATCCGAGAAAAGTGAGGCGAGATGGCTGGTGTAACAAATGAAACAACAACAACACACACACAGTAGCAATCGAGAGATCGTTATTGTGTATATATCGAGTCCACCACCCACCGACTGACAGACAACAAGCAAGCAGACTACCTATAATAACACCATGCCTGCCAGTATCAAAGACCGAATATAAGAAATTGACAGCGAAGATACGTACGCATTGACACATCACCGCCCCACTACTCTGGTATAGAAGAATTGCCTCAACCTTTGTCTGACTGCAGCTATTCCGCGCGCACACGCATCCTACAAAGCAGTTCAGTCGTATGCACACGGTAAACAACAGGGGCCACGTGTTGACCCTCTCCGACAAAAAAAAAAGAAAACTTTCCCCCTCGGAAAGCCCCCAGTTGATGGATGCGAAATCCAAAATATAGGGACAATTAAATCACTTCCAAGGTAACTTCTCTATCTCGTGTTATTTTTTTACACTCTTTCCTACATTCTACACCCTTTACGTCTCTTTCTACATTTCCTCTTACATCTCTCTCTCATTACCACCAGATTCTGTTACCCGGAGATTTACCCAACTGCATTGTTGAGGCTTCCAAACAACCAATTTTATTATTCCACAATGCTTCAAGCAAACTTTAACACACTCTTATATATATACGTAGAAAAGTAAGAAATCGGAAATTAGACCGTTAAAACAGCACCTACGTACGTTTCGCCCAGTTGGGCTTCTCAATTGCATAAATAACCAAAAGTGTTCCTGTTGCAAAATCAAAACAAGCTATTTTTGCGAGCAATGAACCTTGACGTGAATTTAACCCCCAAAACTCTTTCCGAGCAATATAAGAAACCCTTTTGGTTATTTATGCTCTTGAGAAGCCCAACTGGGCGAAACGTACGTAGGTGCTGTTTTAAATAAACATGTTTTAACGGTCTATTCTCCGATTTCTTACTTTTCCACGTGCTTACGCTCTGCTAACTCTCTAGCCCACTAAATATTAACACTTCGAATATTTAATATTGCCGGTACTAGTATCGAGCACCTTTGACATACGCTACTTGGCAAATAACTATATGTATCACCTATCCTCCCCTTTTTTCACTCTCTCGATACGTAAATACTATATATATATATATATATATATATATATATATATATATATATATATATATATATATATATATATATATATATATATATAAGTATTGAAGTTTCCGTTGAAAATTGAAAAAGTCAGAGGAATAATGAATGCTCTATGTAAGTTACAGAGGTAAATATTTAATGTATAATAAACAATATAATTACCTCATTACCAGAGATTTCCCGAATAAGACGAATATAAGAAACTCCGCATTCGTTCGTCAGACAAGGCAATTTAAAACATAGTGAAATATTTGAAAAATCTCCTCAAGAAAGGCTAAAATTTTAACGGGCCAAAAAAAAAAAAGTAATAATACAAGAAATGTATAAAAAAATAAAAATAAAGAAATATAGTAAGGGGATGTGTGTATATGCACATACATATGTGCCTGTGTATGTGTGTGTATGTACAACTACATGTGTATAGTGAAAAAAATGTGTGCGTAAGTACATACATGAGGGCAAACATATTAGTGTATGTGTGACCACAAATACGTATATATATATGTTGAAAAAGGAATTGTAAGATAATGGAGTTAGCGTACATACAGACACAGGGACTAAGGGCAGAAATATATACACATACAAGGATGAAAGGACGCACGCGTATAAACATACACACACGCGCAACCACATACATGTATGTGGTATATACAGGGAAAGGATTGTATAAAGTCAACGCAGTGTCAGACACAAGGTCGATACAAATATAAAATATGATGAATAAATGAAATAATATATAAGATAAGAATAAAAAATTAAGGCAAAGAGAAATTAAGTGGGAAGGGTTGTAATATATAAAGTAACACTAGAAAAAATAAATAAAAAGTAGAAAACATGCATATACGCGAACAAGCTCATACACACATACATATATATAAATATATATACATACAGACAAAAACACGTGCACAAAAGCATACATACACATACACGCATACATACATATACATTTATATATATACATACATGCACATCTATTTACACGCACGCACGCGTCCATATATATATATAACACTAACAACTTTGATATCACAATGGGATCTGCGGATTCTGCTCAGGTAACTGATTTGGTCGGACTTTACCTAATCCATGACATCCATAGATACTTCCATACCTATGCGGTGGTTTATACCGAGATGATGCCCTCCTTATCCTTGAGCATAAACAATTCTGTATTGAGAGGACAAAAAAGGACCTACGCAAATTCTTTAAAGGTTAGTGGCTTGGCAGTATCGGTAGAGGGTCGGACGCCATGCTTTCCAGCATAGTTACGTCCCTTTGCGGTCTGAGTTCAAATCCCACCGAGGTTAACTTTGCCTTTCATCCCTACGGGGTCGATAAAATAAAGTACCAGTAATGCACTGGGTAATTGATGGCCTTGTGCCAAAAGTAGAAACAATTAATAACCTTAATATTACGATAGATATAGCATAATAAAACAGTAAATTTCTTGGATGCAACACTTGATCTAGAAAATAGGATTTACACACCATATCATAAACCTAATGAGAGACTAACTTATGTACATGCTGAATCCAACCACTCTAAATCTGCACTGAATGCTATTGTTAAGAGAGTATCTAATAGGATCAGCCGTGTATCATGTAGTGAAGATATTTTCAACTCTAATGTAGATTATTATAATGTTGCATTAGCTAAGTCTGGATATAAAAATAAACTATTTTACGTACCTGCTAACTCCCAATCCACCGTAGCTAGGCATAATAATGTGATTACGCATAATATGTCTTTAAATTATAATTATAATGATAAAAGTAATAAAATTCTAGATAGGACAAATGTTGTGATTAGCTCAGCTCAGCCTAGACTTAATGGCCCTAATATGCATCCTCCAAATACTTCTAATGGTTACACTAATGGAAGTGCTGTAAGATTTGGAAAACACACTCATAGTAGTGTATTAGATAGACATATTGACCTATGTAATGGGAGAATCTCACGACCAAATTATGGTGGACTTAGTTCTGTATGCGTAGGGGAGAGTAGTAGCCCTGGTGTGAACCGGACTGTAGTGGGGAAAAATAGAAAAAATAGAAGAAGAATAAACAGCTTTTTTAACCCACCATACAACTCTGAGGTCTTAACTAATATACCAAGAACATTCTTCTTAATCCTAGAAAAGAACTTCCTGCCGGGTAGCAGATACCATTGTATATTCAATAAAAACAATTAAATTATCGTACTCCACTAGACCAAACCTAGCTTACCAACTGGCACGTACTAATAATCAGAAAATTAGTGTAGGTTTTGAAAATATTAAAACTGAGTAACCAACAGCAACCTAAAACATTGGCTAGTGCGGTACCGCAGATCGCTGACATCACATCTGTTGAACACATTACAAGTCAAATGGGTTTGAACAATAAGCCATCCCAAGGTATGAATAACGACACATACCGTAGTTGTAATTGTAGAAGGAGTGGAAATTGCCCTTTAAAAGGCAATTGCCTTATGAGGAATATTGTTTATGCATGTGATGTTGTAACAACAACCTCAACTAAGACATATGTGGGTTCTACCTCTACAGCTTTAAAAGTAGATTTAACTCCTACAATTATACTTTTAGATATGATAGGCTTAAAATGCTACCTTCCTTAGCTAAATATATTCACTCTTTAAAATATGATGGTATAGATTATACACTCAATTGGAGGTTGGTAACTAAATCGACACCCTACCGCCCCCGATCAAAACTTGTAACCTCTGCCTGCTTGAGTCTCATGCCATAGTTTACTCTAACTGCGAATTACTGAATAGGAAATCTGAGATTTTCTCATCTTGTATTCACATGAAACTTCATTCATTTTACCACTATAAACCTATTACTTAGCTCTGCTGATGTATCACTCCTCCTTGTACAGTACCGCTGCTTAACCCTATTGAATTCATAGTGTGTATATTGGTATAGTCTACTGTGGTGTGGTTTTGAATGTATGGGGTGGTGTAATTAGTGTGGCTCTGGTGTATTTTAGTGTGGGTGTATCTGGGTGTGGTCTAGTGTATTGTGGTATAATATGTGTGATATAGTGTAGTGTAGTGCGCGGTGATGAAGGATGGTGTGGAGTGGTGTGGTGTACATAGGTGTGGTGTGATACTTGTATTTTATTGTGGTGTAATGATGTATTGAGTGGTGAACTGTGATGTATCTTATCGAGTTATTTGTGCTGTACTATGGTATGGACATAGGCGATGTTGTGTACTGAAGTGTAAGATAGTTTTATTTAGTTAGGTCCTTGTAAGGGATGATGTGGTGTTGTATATTTAGATACTGTATAGTGCAGTGTGGTTTGGTGTACTATCCAATGTTGCTTAGCATTATGGTTTAGTGTAGTGTAATGTAGTACAGTATCCTGTGGTGTAGTTGATAGGGTCATGTGACGTATTGCGGTGTACTTGATTTGATTTGTTGTGGAGTGTATAGGCGTACTGTAGTAGGGGTGATGGCATTGGTGTGGTTGAATCGAATGTTTGCAATTTGGTGGGATGTAGTGTAGTATAGCTAGGTGTTGGGTAGTATGAATAGGTGTCCAGTGGATTAGTAGGGTGGAGTGTAATGTAGTGTTATGATGTGATGTGCTGTATCGTGATGATTGAAATAAGGTGTCGGACATTGTTGCCACTGGGGCAGCTTCAGTTGCTATACTCACTGGACTCAGGTGTGGAATAATATAGTCTGCAGTGGTGAGTTTTTGAGTTTGGAGGGGTGTGAGAAGTATGTGGTTGTGTTGTGTGGTAGTATAGTGTGGTATGAGGTGATGTGGCTGTGTATGGTGAAGTGGGATCTAGTGTGTAGTAATGTAGTGCAGCGTGGTGAGGAGTGGGGTATTTTAGTGTGATGTGATGTATTGTAGTGTAGGGTGGTGTAAGGGAATTTGGTATGATTTGCTGAGGTGTAGTATTATGTAGTGTTTGTAATTTTGTGAGGATTGGGTATGGCGGTGGGGTGTTTTTAGTGTTGTAGTCTGGTGTACTGTGGTTTGGTGTGGTGTTCTGTGGTGTAACGCGGTCTAATTTTTCCCAATATTGAAGTGCGTAGTTTGAGGTTGGATATGTTTTACTGGTCCTGGGGCAGTGAAGTGGGATGGGGTATACAGTAGTATAATGCTTCTGGGAGTGGTAGGTTATAACGGTGTTTGGTGTGGCGTGGTATATGGTGGTTGAATTGGTGGAGCGGTATGGTGTGGTGTCGAGTGGTTTGGTTGTCTGAGGGATTGGTGTGGTGTGATGTGGTGGAGTATTGCGGTGTCTATTGGTGTAGGGGTGATATCCTGTAGTTTAGTGTTATGGTGTGTATTGTATTGTAGTTTGGAGAGGTGTGATGTGGTTAGATCTACCAGGGTATAGTGGGCTATGGGGTGGAGTAATGTGGTGGGATGTGTGTTAGTGCGGTGTTGGTGGGGTAGGGACTGGGGGGAGGTAGGATGGGGTGAAGTTACTGAACTTATAATTTTACTACTTATATTCATTTCTCTTTAATCTGATTTTAGTCTGAATTAAATACCAATTAGATGAATAATCAGAGTTATCCCCTTTTCAATCACATCCTGAGTACAACGTCATCTCTTTAACAGCTGAAACATCATCATTTAATGTACACAGAGACCACCTGAGTACAACGTTATTTCTGTAACAACTCGATAAAATAAAGTACCAGTAATGTACTGGATAATTGCTGGCCTTGTGCCAATAGTAGAAACAATTATTTTAATTTAATTTTAGTGGTATGTAAACTGTATTTGTAATTTTATCTTTATTTTGTATCTATTCCATTTCATCTCTGATTATATATTTGAATTTGACCATTTTTAGAAAACATGCTAAGATATTTAGTGTATTTAACAATTGGTACACGAGTGCTGATTTCCGTTTGTTTTGTTTAGACTCGTTGGTTGTGCTGATCGTTTTTGCTGTGACCTGAAATTCTATTCACATGTTGGTGACAGAATTGTGTGTGGTGAATTGGCTTGAAATGATTCTTGAACAAGGTTTTAATGTTGACCTGTGATTTTCTGCATGGAGTGGTTGTTTATTGTAGTAATCCAGCATGCATTTTCTTGAGTTATGATGTAATTGTTATGCTTAATATACTACTACGTATATTTAACCAGTGACCATATAACTGTGTATATATATATATATATATATATATATATATATATATATATATATATATATATATATGTGTGTGTGTGTATGTATGTGTAGCGACGTGGTTAGTCAGTCTGGTCACTACTTCTGATCAGATCCGAGAATAGCCCTTAGAAGGACTGTTATCGCATACGGTCTGATCAGATCTGAAGATAGCCCTTAAAAGAACTGTTGAGGATGGACAGATGAAAGCACAAATTGAAAGGACGAAGCAAGGTGAGATGTAAATTCAATCAGCTATTTATTTTCACATGAATCGACGATACGAGGTACAAGGCGTGTGTGAGTGACAAAGCGTGGCAGAGGCGAGGAACAACGATACGCTAGCTGACTCTGCCAAATGTCGACTGGTGAAGTGTTTGGAACCACTCTATTTATACAGAAATAATCGTTTGATGTTTAGCCGCTGTGTAGGCCTTTATTCTGGTAGCTTTTAAGGGTTCTTTTGTTTCACGTTGAGGTAGCTAGCTAACAGGTAGATGGCGCTGTATATTTCACAGATGTTATTTCCGGTGGCTGTACATTATACCCCTGCCAGATCTTTTGTACAACAAAAGAGCAAAATATCGTATAGTAATGGGCCAGTGGTGCATTTGTCATGACAATAGCCCCAGGAGTGTCCAGCACGTTGTGAAATGTTGTGATCATCGAGTACAGGACAGAGTCGATGTAGAGATGATATGGCATGATGTGTGTGTCAGGAAGAGAAAAATGAAATAAACTATAAAAGGACTTTGACCAGATTTATGCAAGCGTGATGAATGAGCCTGTTGCAATTTGGGTTGAGCTGCCTGTGAATTACGTGACAAAAAGTCTAACTGGGCAGTGAAGATAACCGTAATGTGTGAACTGAATGGCCGTAAGCATGCTGCCTAAAAGTAACAGTTTGCTCCACAGCATATGACTTGAGCGAATGCATGTGGTAAAAAAATAGCGAGGCATTCTCGAGCTATTGAGTGAATGTGTACGTGAAAAAAGAAGGCCAGTGTTTTGAGGATGCGATTTGTGAAATGCGTGATCAAAGAGAAAACATTTTGTAGTGTAAGAGTTAAAGGGACACAGATATCTATTGCTCAGTGTATGAACCAAAAGGTTAAACAAACGTGGTTTTGTAGTGTGCATGAAAAACAGAATATGTACACGCCGTGTATGTATATAAAAATTATGGCAATTACACAATCAATGTTACAGAAAAAGAACAATCAAAATTTTTGTAAAACAAGAGAGAGAGAAGAAAAAAAATGTTATACACAATGATATACACAATGTTTGTTCTTAAATAGTGTTTGTAATAAATAATGTTCATAATAAATAATGTTCCTCGTGACATGAGCACATGGTCACTAAAAATTGCAATTGTTCAAGCAGAAAGTTCATTGGATTTGAAACAACACAAGGGAAATGGGAATGTTTTACAAGAAGAATGATGAAGAAACTCACTTGAGGTTAACGGTAATTCACATATTGTGCCAACTTGGCGGGCCAATGGACGCGTCGTCCACTTCTCGTGACTGGAGATGAAACAGGTGGCTTGCTGAGACAGCAATCTGTTGGAGTTTCTGGTGTAGAGACTGTAACAGTATCCATGATGGCTTTTTTTAATCTGTCCACGCTGACAGAATTCTGTTTACCATCTAGATCGAGAATAAAATATTTCGGATATTTTTATAGAACACGACAAGGGCCAGAATATAGAGGTCGAAGATGAGCTGAGATGGTGTCGTTTCGAACGAAAACGTGTGTCCAATCTTTAATGTCTGAAGGTACATGTGTGGCCGTGTTCTGTTGACGGGTGCTTGCAGAAGCAAGGTGAGACATATATTGTTGAAGACGGTGTACGTATGATCCTGGGTCTGGAACATCCTGAGAGATGGGAGCAACCATCTGACCAGGTAGAACGAGGGTGGTGCCGTACACTAATTCTGCAGGTGTGTGTCCGAATTCCTCCTTAACGGTGGATCGAATGCCCAGAAGGATAAGTGGTAGGTATTCAAACCAGTGGGTCTTGTATGGATATGCTTTTATTGCAGCTTTCAATTGGCGATGGAATCGTTCCACGAGACCATTAGCTTGCAGGTGATAAGCTGTCGTGCGGATGTGTTTACATCCTAACAGGCGAGTCAGTTCCCTGAAGAGGTGGGAGTCAAATTGGCGTCCTCTGTCCGTTGTTATCTTCGCTGGGGCGCCATAACGTGATACCCAGTGTAAAACCAAAGTTTTACGACTGTTTCCGCTGAGGTATCATTTATGGGAAAAGCCTCAGGCCAACGGGAAAATCGATCTATGCAGGTGAGCAAGTGTGTGTAGTTCTGTGATGGTGGTAGAGGTCCGACGATGTCGATATGCACATGATGAAAACGTGCATCAGGTTGCGCGAATGTGCCGAGTGGAGTTTTGATGTGTCTGTGGACTTTGGCTTTCTGGCAAGCAATGCAGCTCCTGGACCAGTCGCGCACGTCCTTGTTAATGTTAGTCCACACAAAACGAGCAGAGATGAGTTTCTGTGTAGCCCGGATTCCCATGTGAGACAAGAAGTGTAAAGCAGAAAAAACTTGTCGACGATGCATCTGTGGTACGTACGGTCGTTCATGACCGGTAGAAAAGTCGCACCAAATTTGTCCCGGAGAAGAAGGAATGGGAACTTGCTGAAACTTGAGGGATGGCGAATCTCGGAGTTTGATAAACTCTTCGTCAGTCTCTTGGTCAGCTGCGATCTGTTGAAGGTCGATGCCTGAATGCACATGTATTGCGTTCAGCTGGATTCGGGACAGGGCGTCGGCTGCTACGTTGTCTGTTCCCTTGATATGCCGAATATCAGTTGAATATTGGGAGACAAAATCCAGGTGTCGGAGTTCTCTCGGTGAATGTCGATCAGGTTTGGTACGGAACGCATAAACTAGTGGTTTATGGTCCGTGTAGATCACGAAATCTGATCCTTCGAGCATGTGACGAAAATGCTTAACCGAAAGATAGGTTGCCAAGACTTCGCGCCCAAAGGTACTGTATTTCGTTTGTTCCGGTTGCAACCGCTTAGAAAAGAAGGATAAGGGTTGCCACACGCTGTCGACATGCTGTTGTAGAACGCCTCCAACCCCCATGTCTGATGCGTCCACTAGCAGCGAAAGAGGAGCGCAAGACCTGGGGAAAACAAGCATGGAAGCGTTTGCCAACATTTCCTTCAGGCGGTTAAAAGATGTTAATTCTTCCTCGTTTAGAGTGATCTCTTCGTTTTTGCGAGTCCGGTTACGAAGAAGGTCCGTGAGGAGTCTGGCTGCGTCGGAACAATGAGGGATAAACCGCCTATAAAAATTCACCAGACCGAGGAATTCACGCAGTTTCCGAAGTGATGTAGGTGCGGGAAAACTGCGGATAGCTTCTACTTTCTCGGGAAGTGGACGAATGCCGTCTTTATCGATGATGTGCCCGAGAAAGGACAGTGAAGGAACGCCGAGAAGGCACTTGCTGGGGTTGATGATGATACCGTACTCAGCCAGACGTTGGAAAAGGAGATCTAAGTGCTTCTCGTGTTCCTGCTCGGAAGTACTTGCTACCAGCACGTCGTCAAAATACACGTATACGAAGGGTAGATCGCGTAAGACGGTGTCAATAAATCGCTGCAAAGTTTGTGCAGCGTTGCGCAGACCGAACGGCATCCGCAGGAATTCGAATAAACCGAACGGCGTTGTGATTGCGGTCTTCGGAATATCTGCAGGCTCCATAGGTATTTGGTTGTATGCACGTACCAAATCTATCTTGGAAAAGATGCGTGCACCTTGCTGAGAGGCAGAAAAATCGTGCAGGTGAGGTACAGGGTAATTATCGGGCACTGTAGAATTGTTAAGTGTACGATAATCCCCACATGGTCTCCAATCATTCTCGGTTTTTTTAGGAACAAGGTGTAGGGGTGCAGACCAGTTGCTGGAGGAAGGGCGAATGATTCCGAGGTCCAGCATGTGTTGAAACTCCCGCTTGGCGATTCTCAATCGGTCTGGAGGCAGTCTCCTTGGTTGGGCAGCTGTGGGTGGTCCCTTTGTCTCGATGTGGTGTGTGACACTATGCTTAATAGGTCCATCCTTAAATACCGGGCGAGTGATCTCTGGGTATTTCTGGAGAATGCCGTTGTACCTCGAAGGCTCTGACTGGCAAATTACAGGGCTCACTGTGGTTTGCGTCGTAAATATACCTCTCACAGTGAGGTTTGTGGTAGTGTCAATAAGTCTCCGGTTCTTCATATCCACCAGAAGGTTGAAGTGGTGGAGAAAATCGGCTCCTAGGATAGGAGTCGGCAGGTCTGCCACGACGAACACCCATTGATAACGCCACCTGAGGCCTAAATTGAGGGTCAGTGATTTTTCCCCGAAAGTCGGAATTGACGATCGGTTCACTGCTTGCAGAAAGGACGGGGTTGGGTGTCTTTTGCCCGAGATTAGTGAAACAGGAATAACACTGACCTGGGCTTCTCTATCCACGAGGTAACGGATGACTGTCGCCTGGTCGTTAATAAAAAATAGACGACTTTTCTTTTCAGTACCAGGGGTGAACGTCGTCGCTAAGCCCTGGGTGGTATTCCGGAAAGAGCACGGGGCTTTGCACTTAGATGCCTGCGCGCCGAAATTTGAGTGATACCAGTAGAGGTTGCCAGGCACACGATTTTGCCTGGGACTACTGGATCTTCGAATGTGAAAAGGTCTGGATCGACTGTTGCTGCGTCGCCGGTGTGTTTGAAAGATCAAGTTCTCTACTTGATTCGAGAGGGCTTTAATTTGACCAGCCGCTCTCTGATCATAGCCCGCAGCTCTAAAATCTCGGCCTCTGTCGTTGGTTGCGACATGTCCATGTTGGTATCTTCTTAAGTGCTGTCTGGTTGCGCGTTCGACTCACGTCCGGGTCACCAATTGTAGCGACGTGGTTAGTCAGTCTGGTCACTACTTCTGATCAGATCCGAGAATAGCCCTTAGGACTGTTATCGCATACGGTCTGATCAGATCTGAAGATAGCCCTTAAAAGGGCTGTTGTCGCATATAGCCCTTAAAAGAACTGTTGAGGATGGACAGACGAAAGCACAAGTTGAAAGGACGAAGCAAGGCGAGATGTAAATTCGATCAGCTATTTATTTTCACATGAAGCGATGATACGAGGTACAAGGCGTGTGTGAGTGACAAAACGTGGCAGAGTAAAGGAACAACAATGCGCTAGCTGACTCTGCCAAATGTCGACTGGTGAAGTGTTAGGAACCACTCTATTTATACAGAAATAATCGTTTGATGTTTAGCCGCTGTGTAGGCCTTTATTCTGGTAGCTTTTAAGGGTTCTTTTGTTTCACGTTGAGGTAGCTAGTTAACAGGTAGATGGCGCTGTATATTTCCCAGATGTTATTTCCGGTGGCTGTACATATGTATATGTATATATAATATGTTCGATATGTAAACAATTAGTCCTGCTTGTATTGCTAATTATGCATGAATAATAACTTTGCCAATTATAACAACTTTTATAACAACTAATATATCAACTGCTTAAATTCTATCGCACACTAACCTAAACCTGCTTATGCATGTCCTCTTTTTATGCCTTAAATGTATTTACTTGTTTTTGTTTCACTCAGCAATACCATATATTAACCACATTTACTTGAGTGAGGCCTGATTAACCACATTTACTTGAGTGAGGCCTGTGCCTTTGTGATACCTTTATATATACTTGTGACACCAATTGGCTACCTAGTTTGAGTACCTACTGATATACTGTGTGTATGTATAGTATGTGGTCCTTTGTGATGTACCAAAAAGATCTATTCACGCCTGTATATAGACTACTGACATTCTACTCGCTTGTGTTGCTAGGAACTGCGCTTGTGATTACTTGCTTCTCTAAGGACTCATAAAATATAACGTTTTCTCAAGTTATTAAATATTTTTAATCCTTTTAATTTAATTTTATCTTATTATTATATAATTTTATTATTTTATTATCATTTATTATTATTTTATATTTTTTTATATTAATTTATTGTATTTTAATTTATTTTTAGTATATTTTTATTTAATTACTTTTCTTTATTGGATTTTATTTTATTTTTCTTCATTTCATGTTATATTATCTCTATTATTATTTTTTATCTTTATTTTTATATTTTTTATTACTTTCATATAATTTATATTATGTTTCAACATTTGCCTGTATTTCTTAATGTATTTTTTATATATTTTTATGTATTTTTTATGTATTTCTTATGTATTTTTATGTATTTATTATGTACTTTTTAGTGCTTTCAAACTTTTTAATTTTACATTCTACATTTTTGAGTGCCATCTACTGTGTCTTCATCTTGTTGAATCCAATTGTACCTTGGTATTTTGCAGTGAAGCTTAGTAACCCAAGCATGAACCTCTTTGTTAGCTATCTCCAATCCCCATATTATTTGTTCTGATTGTTCATGTGACTAACTTATTGTGGAGCTTATACTCAACATGGTATTTGTTGAGCTCTGATGATTCCTGCCTAAAGGTCAGGATTAAACATTGTTAGTGAATAAAAACTGTTTGAGTATGTAAGCGTTCTTTTGTTTCTTTTACATATAACGGCTCTGTCTACGTACACAATACTGCAATAATACAGTACGGCGAGTAAGTGTTTATGCACATACGCTCCGAACTTTACGTAAATAAATAAATAAGTGTATATATACATGTAAAAACACATATACGTAAACGCACACACACACACATGCACACATACACGCGCACACACGAATGCGTTCGTATACATATACAAACACGTATACATATACATGCACACATACGCATACATACATACAAAAAACAGCCGTATGAATAAATGGGTACACAAGCGCAAGTATATATACATAAAAGTGGCTGAGGTACAACGAAATATATCTGGAGTTAAAAACACAAGTGACATTTGATGTCTGGTAGTGAAAGAAAAGGGGGAAGTAAAATAAATGTAAATAATGTATAATTGTTAAGATATACAGTTAATGAATCAAATAGAAGGGAGGGTTCTACTTGTGGATGTAAAGTAAAAATAAAAGATATGTAAAACTGATTAAGAAGTCTATAAAGAAGGTAAGTTAAAGAAAGTGAAAAACAAGAGTTTATGGATGATAAGTGTTTGAAAGTGAGTTAAGTTTTTATATGAGCTGGAAAGCACGTGTGATTTCATGTGTGGGCAACTGGTGAAAATATCTGTTTTTGTATTTAGGCAGTGTTTTGGGTGATTTAAGATTCTGTAAAATCCAATATTTTTCACTTGTGCATAGTGCACATCTTCTGGTTATCTTGCGTATTCCTTAGATCGGTTCAAAATTGACCAATATAGTTTATATTGGATACCTTGGTCCATCAAATCCCATATTCTGCTAGCCTGAGTTGTTGCAAATCTTTTTTTAGGATGTCGGAAAGATGCGACATGTGAGTAATATCGTGTTTTGAATTTGTTTTGTGTCATACCCACACACGAAATCACACTTATTTTTTTCTTGCCCGTTAAACATTTAGCCTTTCTTGAGATTTTTCAAATATTTCACTATGTTTTAAATTGCCTTGTCTGACGAACGAATGCGGACGTTTCTTGTATTCGTCTTATTCAGGAAACCTCTGGTAATGAGGTAATTATATTGTACTGTTTATTATACATTAAATATATATATATAAGCCCAAGTCATTACACCTGATGGGATGTCAGAGTTCTTTGAGATACTGGCTGGAGTGCTCCAGGGAGATACATTGGCTCCCTACCTTTTTATCATCGTAGTGGACTATTGTATGCGCCTTGCACTGGAGAAACACCAGGACTCTGGCTTTACTGTAGCACCGGCTCAGAGCAGGAGAGTTGGGGCGAAAAAGGTATCGGATGCTGAATTTGCCGACGACATAGTTTTGGTGACAAATACAGTGAAGGAGGCAGAGGATTTGATGCGGGAGGTTGAGACTGTGTCGATGAGTGTGGGGCTGAGAATGAATGAGACTAAAACAAAATATCTGGTAGAGAATGTTGAGAAGCCAGAGGGGATCACTAATGTAGGCGGGAAGCCGCTGGAATTGGTTGAGGACTTCCTGTATTTGGGAGCAAAGATTGGGAATACGGAAGATGATGTGGTTGAGAGGAAGAGCAAGGCCTGGGCGGCGTGTCACAGCTTGAGATCGGTGTGGAAGTCGGACCTTCGTAGAGACCTGAAAATCCGCCTCTTCATTGCTGTAGTGGAGTCTGTGCTGCTGTATGGGTCTGAGACTTGGACACTGACCAAGAGACTCACTCAGATTGTGGATGGGTGCTACACGAGAATATATATATATATATATATATATATATATATATATATATATATATATATATATATATATATCCATAAACAGAACATGATAGAGAAACAAAACACACTTATCAACATTATTTATTCTTTACATAATGTTTCATATATAAATATAATCTAACACAGTTAATTTTAAAATAAATAGATGAATGTATAAATATATGGAAAATCTGAAGAAGTATTAATGAATTTTATCTTCCATTTGTCGATATCTCAGTTCCTCTCTCTTTCAATCTCTCTCTCGCTTTTTGTCTACTCGTCACGACCCCTCCCACTCACTCTGGTGTTTGGTGTTGATGAGAGTAGGAGGAGGTAAATGGTTTTCATGCTATCTTCCACCAATACTCAAATGAAATTATATATATATATATATATACGCAAGGGTCAACAAACGCACACCCCCAAAACAAGGTACATCCCTCCTTACTTTAGCAAGGATAGAGGCGACCCTAACTAAGCAGTCGAAAAACAGAATGCTGGAGTCTGAAGAAAAGGACAATTAATGTTTAAAAGAAACTAAGAAAGCAAGTTACGCTAAACAACTTTTGGTCTATGTTATAAAGTCCTCTCATCTTTAAATTTATACAAGGTGCCTTTTCTTTTATTTCATACAACGTGATTTGTATAGAAAGATAGAACGTTTTCAAACGTCCACACTTTTTTCACTATATATATATATATATATATATATATATATATATATAAAGAAAAAAAATAAACACACCAATGGAAGGGGGACACGGGACAATGGTACATGTAAGCAAGTAACCGAGAGAATGGAGATGAAGTTTAAAAAAAGCCGTTGGGTTTAAGCCCGAGGCCATAATAAAGCAGCTAGGTATTCCACGTCTGTCCTCAGCGAAAACAACAGCAGAAAGAGAGAAACGGAAGCGAGAGGGGGTAGAAGGCAGAGGGCGTGAGTGTGATTGGTAGAGAGGAGAGAGCGAAGGTCACAGCAATAAATAGCATAAATATGAATGAGAGGAGGGGCTGTATGGTTACTGATAACGGGAGTTAGAAGGTAAGGAGACACAAACTAGAGGCGGACAGTCTCCCTTCGTATATATATGTGTGTGTGTGTACATATATATATATATAATTAGAAAAAACAAACAAAACGCAGGAAAGGAACTCCAAGAGGGAGTAAGGAGGGAAGTAAACAAGTAAAGAACACGAAAAGAAGGGGCAAAATAAAAATAGATATAAAAAGCAGATTTTAAATAAAAGTGAAAATAAAGTGGTGGGTGGAGTGTATAGGTCTAGGATGGGTGTGGTAGTGTGTATAGGGGTGGGTGGAGGCGAAGAGAAAGAGAAGGGGGAAGCAAGAAAATCAGAGTCCGGGCAGGGATAACGTATGGTAAAATGTGTGTGTAGAAAGCGTAGTGGTCATGCGAGGAGAGATAGTCGGTGTGTGTGGCAAGGCTCTGTCAATCACTCTTTTGATGGGTACATACGCGTATGTGAGCGTATATACTGGTATTTGTGTGTGTGTGTGTTTCAGGGTGTAGGTGCGTGTTTTTGTGGTATAAGGAGGGAAAGGACTAAACCAAGGGTGGGGTAGGGCCGTGGGTGGGGGTGTCTGGTGGTGAGTCAGTGGATTAGAGGGTGGCGGGGTGGAGGAAATGGGGTGAGATAAGGCGGTTACTGGTAGGTAGGTGTGCGTGGGGTGGCGTTATTAGTAGGTTAGTGATGGAGGGGATGGGTGTTAGTTGGGTGGCAAGGTGTGTGTGGTTATAGTAGGGGTAGGTGAAGGGAGAGAAGGTTGAGTGGGTGGTTGAGGATGTAGGGGAAGAGGTTAGTGTTAGTGGAGGGGAAGGGGAAGGTATGGGTAGAGAGGTTGGTGGTGTGAGGAGATTGGTGTGGGTCTGGTGTTAGTTGTGTTAGTTGGGTGGCGAGGTGTGTGTGGTTATAGTAGGGGTAGGTGAAGGGAGAGAAGGTTGAGTGGGTGGTTGGGGATGTAAGGGAAGAGGTTAGTGTTAGAGGGGAAGGGGAAGGTATGGGTAGAGGGGTTGGTGGTGTGAGGAGATTGGTGTGGGTCTGGTGTTAGTTGGGTGGTGAGGTATGGGTGTGTGTGAGTAGAGGTTAGTGGTGATAGTAGGGGTAGGTCAAGGGAGAGGGGGAGGTGAGTGGGTGGTTGGGCGTGTGGGGGAAGAGGTTAGTGTTAGTGGGGGGAGGTATGGGTGGAGGGTTTAGGTGGGGGTAGGGTGTTAGTTGTGTTAGTTGGGTGGCAAGGTATGGGTGGGGGTGTATAGTTTAGATAGGGGTGGGAGGGTAGGTATGGGTGGAGGGGTATGTGGGGGTGGGTGGGTTAGGTGGGGTGGTGATGAAGGGGTGGAGGGGTATGTGGGGGTGGATGGGGTTAAGAGGTGGAGGAGGGGTATGTGGGGGTGGAGGGGTTAAGAGGGGTGGATGTGTTAGGTGGAGTGGTGGTGGTTGGGGGAAAGAGTGAGTTGAATTTGTGGGGCTTGGTGGAGGTGAAGAAAGAGAAGAGATCATGGTTGAGGTTGTGGATGAAAAGGACGGAGCGGGTGAGGAGAGGGTGACAGGTGGAGTTGAGGTGAAGAAGGGTTTGGGGTAGGTTGCAGTTGAGGTTGCGGATAGTAGAGAGGGAGGAGCGGAGTGAGACATGCATGAGGAGACGGGAGGAGCGGAGTGAGACACGCATGAGGAGATGGGAGGAGCGGAGTGAGACGTGCATGAGGAGAGGGGAGGAGCGGAGTGAGACACGCATGAGGAGACGGGAGGAGCTGGTGAGGATATGTTGGATTGAGGCTAACAAGAGGGGGGAGGCGTGGAAATAGAGTCGGAATCTGTGGGGGATGAGCTGGAGCTGGAGATGGAGGTAATGGCTGTGGAATTGGATGTGGCTGGAATGCTGGGTCTTAGCAAAGATGAGGTAGGAGAGTTGGAGTGTGGGTTGAAGGTAGCAGGCGGGTTGGAGAAAGTGTATGAGGCGGGTGTGGAGTTGGTGGAGGAAGGATTACAGGTTAGGTATGGTAGGGATGGGGAGTGGGAAAGGGGTGTCCTAAGGAGAGACGGTAGTCAAAAAAACAAAACGAAAACAAAAAAAAAAACAGATGGAAAGCAATGGGGGGAGGGGTCGTGAAGAGTGGATAGAAAGAGAGAGCGAGAGTGAGAGAGAGTGAGAGGGAGAGAGATAGAAAGAGAGCGAGAGGGAAAGAGAGTGAGAGGGAGAGAGATAGAAAGAGAGAGCGAGAGGGAGATTGAAAGAGAGAGAACCGAAATATCGAAAAATGGAAGATAAAATTCATTAATACTTCCTCGGATTTTTCCATACTTTTCTACATTTATCTATTTATTTAAAAAATTAACTGTGTTAGATATCAAATCAGTTAATATTTGAAATAATTTACAGTGGTACATTCTCCGTACGTTTGAAATGACTGACAAATGTTTTTTTCTCCTAAAATATTCCATATTTACTCTATGTTCATTAATAGTAGACAGGTTTTTATACAATTTCTTATCGTATTCATTTTGTTCAATGTCTTATCGTTTTACATATCTGAAAACAAACATAAAAATCACAGTAAACTTACAGGTATATATAAGACATCGATAATGTGATAAGTGGACAACTATAATTGTTTAGTATGTTATTTAACAACTGGCCCCGCCCTATAAAAAAATGATGATTAATTGTAATATATATCATCATCATCATCATCATCATCTTCGTTTAACGTCCATCTTCCACGCTAGCATGGGTTAGACGGGAGTTGTACCACTTGAGGCAAGGTTGGTTGGGTGACCGTGTCTCACTCATATAGGACTATCTGGCAGGTTTTGTACGGCTGGATGCCCTTCCTAACACCAACCACATTTACAGTGTGGAACTGGGAACATTTTACCGTATTACCTACATGGCCGTATTACCTACATGGCCACATTACAGCATGGACTGTGTGTTTTCTTTTGTTTTTTGTTTTTTTTTGTCGTGACACCTACACGATCTCGATCTCGGTATCTCATCTATATATAATATAAAAAAGAGGTTAGCTTAGCTCCGTAAATATACATTTGCTACTAAATTTTCTATAATCATGACAACAGTCCTAATAAAGAAAATATATCATCATCATCATCATCATCGTTTAACGTCCCTGTTTCACGCTTGCATGGGTTTGGACGGGGGTTTTCCCACTTGAGGCAAGAGTGGTTGTCTTGCTCGCATAGGACTGTCTGGCGTCACTTCACTTATATATGTACACACTATTTTATTCATTAGTTTCACCATACACATTACATAGACTTCCATGTATACAAATTCATAGAAAGGAGTAATATGTGGGATGTCTAGAATTATGAGATAAATATTCTAAAGTTTCCTACTGGTCCTGAACATAAGAACTTGCGAATATTGACGAGAAGGCAAAGACTGTTCAAAATGAATTATTGACTTGATTTTCTCATTTTTTCCTCTCTGTACATTGCCTCACCATTCGTGTTTGTTTACCTGTCTCTCTTTCTCCACCCAACTCTTTTTATCCCAATAACTTAATGTAGTTATTGTATCGCCCTAGCTTGAGGTATATGGTCTGTAATGCGAAGAAATACCTATGATGGCTAGTAGACCACTGATGACGGATATTCCTGGCTTCTATTTCTAATTCTTCATTTATTATATACACACACATATATATATATATATATAGTGAAAGGATAAATTACTGAATAACTTATTAGATGATGTTATAACTTACCCTTTTTGTTTGATTTTGGCTTGATTGGAGCACTATGAGGGGACACTGTAATATGGTCACCTAGAATATATAAACAAAATCATAGTAAACCTACATGTATATATACAAATAACATTACAAATACAGGAAACAGTTATTAGATTCATTATCTCTGATATATACATATATACACCAGGTCCAAACACAAATGGACCAAACTGCTGCTGTCCCTGCCATTTATATATATATACGTATATATATATGTATATATATGTAAATGTATATGTATGAGGGAGCTTATAGATAGGACAACACACGCTGTCTTTTCGTGGGGTAAGTTTTTAATTAACTTTTGTATTCTGAAACATCAAAATACAACAATTTTTTGGTCACTGGACTCGGGAATGTCACGGCAGAAGTTTGTGGAAGTTACACAAATATTTTAGTATATTTTAGCAGAGCAATCCTTATTTATATTTTACATTTTACATTTACTTACATCTCAATATAACATGGCTAAAATTCAAATTTTGCAAAGAGAAGAAAACGGTCAAATGAACTAGATAGATCTCACTGTCCCCACCACCACAATAACGTCTACACTCTCTCCCCACCATCACATGTCATTACCATACCATACCCTATCTAGACTAAAGTCATCGACTTGTTGTCAAACTCTCTACTCTCTGTTGAATGTGTATATATATATATATGTGTGTGTGTATGTGTGTATATACATCACTCAGTCAAACGACCAGATTTCAACCCCAACATCTACAACATCAACAACACCGGCACTAATGTTTACAGCAACAGCTTCAGAATGAACTGAAATGAACTGAAATGAACATTTACAACAACAACAGCGGCATCAAAACATAAAAAAAGGAAGGGAAAAGAAAAGAAAAGGGAAGGAAAAAAAAACCAAAAAAAAACTCAAAATAACAAAACACACACACACACGCACACAACACAACAACAACATCAACTGCCACCACCACCACCATCACCAGCGACCGGGCCTTAAGAAAACAACTTTAATAATAATTTTTCTGCTTTTGACACGGATCCAGCGACTGGCCCAGCGCATCACTGGTACTCTCTTTTGTTGACTCCGTGGGGATGAAGGGCAAGGTTGATCTCGGCGGGATTTGAGCTCAGAGCGTGGAGAGCCATAACTCTATGCTGTAAAGCAATTATAATAATACTGGACTGTAGTACGATCGGCTTCAACTATACAAACTCTTGAAAGTCAACAGTTGACATAATCTTGTAATCTTGTATCAGTAATGACGGTAATATATATATATATATATATATATGTGTGTGTGTGTGCGTGTAAGTGAGTAGAGTAGCGTGTGTGTGTGTTTGTTTGTATGTATGTGTTGCTGTGTGCGCGCATGTGTATGCGTGTGTATGTATGTCGTACGTATAAGTGTCAATAAGTGAGTTTTTTTTTTTTTTTGCGCGCGGGGACATAGAAATAATCGGGCTGGATGCCCGATCGCGCAGTTAAACCACTGGGAGTGAAGAACCCCTAGCCCTTGTCAGGGCATTCTTCTAGGAGAAGGCATCTCAGGAAACTGGGTTAACTCCGATATAAAACCTGCGGCTCAGTAGTTACCGATGATGTTGATCTTTTCTTCTTTTCGGGTTATAGCTGTCGCTCAGAGAGTGGGATTGGCTCAGTGCACAGTCTTTCCTCACTTTAAAAATATTCGTCACGCACAGGCATTGCACGAGTGCATTAATAATTATAAATAGTGTACTACTATTATTATTATTATTATTACTATTATTATTACTTTTTATTTTATTTTATTTTTTTTTTCCAATGATGTTCCAGAACAATGTAAAAGAGATAGATAATTGGCAATTTAGGTTCTGGAACAAAAAAGATCATTGGCAATAAGGGCAGGGGCCCCAAGTTATCACAGCCTGGGCCCGCTCGTCATCGTGCCATTGTAATAGAGCCAAACAAGGCATGTAGTCTTGGCTGCTGGAACGTACGGACGCTGCTTGACAGGGATTCCTTGGAGCGTCCTGAACGAAGTTGCAAAGGAGCTTCGATGTTACGATCTTGACATCGTGGCTTTATCTGAGACGAGGTTAGCTGGAGATGGTCATCTTACGGAATTTTGTGGAGAATATACATTCTTCTGGAAAGGAAGAGATGAAGGAACCAGAAGAGAGGCTGGGGTAGGATTTGCTGTTAAGACTGTACTTGTCAATAAATTAGAAGAATTCCCAGTAGGGATTAGTGAGCGTCTTATGTCCATGAGAGTTCCGCTGGACAGAGGAAGATATGCTACCCTGGTGAGTGTGTATGCTCCAACTATGAATTCTGTCGATGAAGAAAAACTGTCCTTTTACCATGCCTTGAAAGGTGTTCTAAGAAATATCCCTCAGGCAGACAAAGTCATCGTGCTTGGTGACTTTAATGCTAGAGTGGGTAGGGATTTTAACACATGGAATGTAATCGGAAGGCATGGGGTGGGAAAGTGTAACAGCAATGGTATGCTCCTGCTGCAGATGTGTGAGGAGCTGGATCTGTGTGTTACCAACACCATGTTCCAACAAAAGAACAAATTCAAGACCACATGGATGCATCCTGCATCTAAGGAATGGCATCTTATGGACTACGTCCTAGTCAGGATGCGTGACAGACAGGATGTGCAGTGTGTTCGTGTTCTTCGTGGAGCTGAGTGCTGGACGGACCACCGCCTGGTACGCGCAAAAGTGAAACTAATCACTAAACGTTAAATCCGGGCTCCTGGTGTTACCCTGCCCAACAGATTGAATGCTGCTCGTCTTAAGGATAAAAATGTGAAGAGGACATTGGAAGAAGAGATGCAGGCTGCAGATCTTGGTGAGGATTGGCCGACCCTTAAAAAGTTGGTTTATGATGTAGGCAGGCGTGTTCTGGGATTGGTGCAGAGAAAACATCAGGACTGGTTTAATGAGAATGATGTACATATAGAAGACTTGTTGGCTGATGAGAGGCGTGCTCTGTCACGCTACTTGACGGCAAAACCACAGGAGAGGAATATGTTGCATGAGGAGCTCAGGGATGTAAAATCACGTGTTAGGCGGAGTCTTTCTCAGATGAAGGATCAGTGGTGGAGTGAGAAGGCTGGTGAGATACAAACTGCGTCTGATTCCAATAACACAAAGCTGTTGTACAGTCTCTTGCGTGAGGTTTATGGACCGTCTTCTTCTCTGGTGACACCGCTTCGCAGCAAGGATGGCAAAGAACTTCTTCGTGACTCACAGGGTATTCTACGAAGGTGGCGAGAGCACTTTGATGATCTTTTGAATCAGCCGTCTGTCGTCAGTGAAGATTTCCTCAATCTGATTCCAGAAAGTCCTGTGAAAGTAGCTCTCGCAGAACCTCCGACGCTTGTGGAGGTTGCAGTGGCTATTTCGAAGCTGAACAGTGGAAGATCTCCAGGTATGGATGGAATACATGCTGAGCTCCTACAATATGGTGGTGAGAGACTCCTGCAACATCTGCACTCTTTGTTTGGAAGGATATGGGCTAATGAATCCGTACCTGAGGACTGGAGAGATGCAGTAATGGTGGTCTTGTACAAGGGAAAGGGTAACAGGAATGATTGTGGGAACTACAGAGGTATATCATTGCTTTCTGTCGTAGGGAAAGTTTTATGTAGGGTGCTTCTGTACCGTCTGCTGACACACATTGCAGATTGTGTTCTTCCTGAAAGTCAATCTGGTTTTCGTGCTGGACGCGGCACTACTGATATGATCTTCTCAGCTAGACAGCTCCAGGAGAAGTGCATTGAACAAGGCTTGGATCTGTATCAGGTTTTTGTCGATCTGACAAAGGCTTTCGATACTGTCAACTGAGAGGCATTGTGGAAGGTTCTCCAGAAACTTGGTTGCCCTGATAAGTTCCTTGCTTTAGTTAGGTCTTTCCATGACGACATGAAGGCTTGGGTTAATGTCGGAGGTAACATGTCGGAGCCTATCTCAGTAAAAAATG
>OZ024744.1:44146636-44221636 GCA_964016885.1 Eledone cirrhosa | reverse complement strand
TACAAATACAGGAAACAGTTATTGGATTCATTATCTCTGATATATACATATATATACCAGGTCCAAACACAAATGGACCAAACTGCCGCTGTCCCTGCCATTTATATCATCATCATCATCATCATCATCATCATACGTCCGCTTTTCCCTGCTTGCAAGGGTGGGACCTCTCCTATTCAGCACAGCATCTCTCCACTTGTCATGGTCCTTCGTCATCTCCACCATGAGCTTGAGCACTCTGAGGTCTGCTCTCACCACCTCCACCCATGTTTTTCGTGTTCTGCCTCTACTACGTCTTCCTTCTACTGGCATTTCCTGGCACTTCTTCACCCATTGGTCATCCGCCATGCGCATCACATGTCCATACCATCGCAGTCTCCTCTCCCGCACACTACAATCTATCCCTCTCAGACACAGTTTCTCTCTCAACACATCCATGCTCGGCTGTTCACGCACATTGACTTTGCACATCCAATGGAGCATGTTTGCCTCATTTCTCTCCAGCCGTCACATATCCTTGTGCTCCTCACACAGGCATCATATAACCGGCCGTTCATACGCAGGGAGAAACCCTTCTTCGTCAGCAGAGGAAGGAGCTACCTAAACTTCTTCTAACCCATCCTTATTCTAGATACTATGGCCTCGGAACACCCCCCTCCCATGCTAATATGATCACCTAGGTACCGGAAGCTATCAACCACTTCTATAGCACCCACCGCATTGGAAAAATGTGTCTATCAATGCGACTTCTACTGTCAAATTTCCCTATACATCTACTGCATACGTATTTCTCCCTACCTGTTAGTTTGCCTGCTATCCCACTACATCTCTTGTGTACCCAAGATCTGCATTGTGTGCATTTTATAGAATTTATGCCAGTTCCTTTTCTGCATATCGAACATGGCCATTTCCCTGACGGAATCAGAGATTTGTCCTCTGACTTTGCTAGGTTCACTCTCAGTCCTCTTGATTCCAACTGCTGTTTCCATAGTCAGAATTTATTCTCTAGCTCCTCTACTGATTCTGCTATAAGAACCAGATCGTCAGCATAGAGAAGTTCCCATGGACAGCCAGTCTTAAACTCCTCTATTATGGCTTGGAGGACTATAATAAACAAGAGCTTGGCTGGGGACGCACCCTGATGTACTCCTACTTGTATCTGGAATTCCTCACTAATCTCCATTCCTACCCTCACCATACTGACATCACCTCTCTACAAATTTTGCCCTGTTCTCACAAGCTATTCCTCAACACCTAGTTTCCTTAGGAACTACCAGATATATACATAAAACGCAGTAAGACCTCTTGGTTGAATATGATACATAATTTGGAGAATCCGTTGAGAAAAGTTCAAGTTTATTATTATTATTCGTATCTCCAAGAATTTTCGGTTCGCATGAGATTTATACATATATGTAGGTATGTGACATGTACATATGTATATATATTATATATATATATATATATATATATATATATATATATATATATATATATATATATATATATATATATATATATATATATATATATATATATATATATATATATATATATATACGGGGTAATAAATAATAGTTAAATGCAGTCCTCTGTATTAACTCAACAACTATTTAGCTTTGACAGTGTTGTCCCACTCATGTATACTATTGAAGATGAAAAGAAAGACTGTAAACACTGGATTATCTTTATAATTTAAAATTGATACACACTTCGATACTCTGTACATGCCAAACTCTTACTTTTGCCTCATGACAGCTAGTTTTACACGCCGTAACGTTAGATACATTATACCCCCCACCTAAGTAATGTCAGGGTCTCCTCAAATAATTTATTAATAGCATTGTTGTAATTCTTGTTATTGTTCTAATTGAATGCCATTACTACTTCATATAGTAGCCTGTATATTCTTTTCTTGCCTGTGTATTTTCTTCATTCTCGCATGCTCAGAAGATCTGACTGGTTATAATTTTGTATTGGCGATCGAGTAACGTGAAAATAAGCGAATAGCGATCTCTAGACCTACCAGTTCAGAGAAACAATTGTCAGCTATGAGATTAAAAAACTTTTTTGTATAGCAAACCATGTCAACCTTCTTTCCTGATTTATATATATATATATATATATATATATATATATATATATATATATATATATATATATATATATATATATATATATATATATATGTATATATGTGTATGTATATGTGATGTGAATGTTAATATTCAAATTTGTGCTTATGGCCATATTTCCTTCTTACTTCCCACCTCCACCACATTTGGTATAAATGCCCGATGCTGTACGATAACCGCTCCCTTGTGAATATATTATTGAACAGACAAGGGGTGGACAGAGGCTCCGTAAGCTGTAGTGTAGGCAACCCATCTAGGAGAGCTACCACTCCGAATAAATTGTTGCAGGGTAGAGAAGTCCCCTAAGTCCAGTAAGACAACTTCCCTAGTGCTGGTGGCACGAATAAAAGCACTCAGTCCATGCTGTAAAATGAAGGGGTAAAGAAGGCTCTGAGTCCAGTAAGACAATTTCTCTAGTGCTGTGGCATGAATAAAAGCACCCAGTCCATGCTGTAAAGTGGTGCTGGTGTTAGGAAGGGCATCCAACCAGTATATATACTACTCCTAAACACTATGAACACAGAAACAACACTAACCATGTTAGGGCTGCGCATGGTAGTGGGGTGGCTGGTGAGGCCATGTGTGATAATCCCACGACCATCATCAAGCAATCGCACAACAGGAAAAGGAATGAGACGTCGCATCTCAGAGTTTCCACACTTAATGTTGGCACTCTAATAGGTAGATCTGGTGAGATAGCGGAGAAGCTGGAGATAAGGCATGTGGATGTGTGCTGTGTGCAAGAGATGAGATGGAGAGGGGCCTCTGCAAGACTAATCGCAGGCAAACATCGTAGTTATAAGCTTTTCTGGGTGGGTAATGATGATGGGTTAGGTGGGTTGGGCATATTACTGGCTGAGAGATGGATCAATAAGACAATAGAGGTAGTTAGAGTTAGTGATAGAATAATTAAGCTTAGATTAGTTGTAGGCAAGAGACTACTGACAATCATCTCTGCCTATGCTCCCCGGGCAGGCCTAGGTAAAGAAGAGAAAGACTGCTTTTATGAGCAACTTTTACAAACAGCCTCAATGACAGAGGACAGAGACATCGTTATGCTAGCAGGGGACTTCAATGGACACGTTGGACAGCTCCAGGATGGATACACTGGGGAACATGGTGGGCACGGTTACGGCTCAAGAAATGAAGAAGGAGTGAGGCTTCTTGAATTTTGTGATGCAAGAGCACTAACCATTTGCAACACTAACTTCCAGAAACCTACCAACCACCTAATAACCTACAAATCAGGCGAGCACATAAGCCAGATTGACATTCTGCTAGTTAGACAGCTAGACAGACAGATGGTGTCAAATACTTAGGCATACCCTGGGGAAGAAATGTACCCCACAGCATAATTTGTCATTAGTGACATCTCAGTAAGCATGAGAAAGAATGAGACATACAGGAAGGTGTGGAAAAAAAGGTCTGCAAACTAAAAGACCTTTCATTAAAATATAAATTTAGCAAAGCCCTTCAAGACATGTATGACGAAAAAGAAGACGATTTAGAGTTGTATGACATAGATGATAGCTGGAATTTCTTACGTGACAACTTACTGCAGACTACTGAAGAAACTTGTGGTTGGGGCAGAGCTTCAACCAGACAGAGAGTGACCTGGTGGTGGAACAGCATGGTAGATAGGGCCATTAGAGACAAAGGACTGGCATGGAAGGCTTGGAAAAATGGTGGAAGTAGGGAAGGATACACAGCTGCTAGGAGAGAAGCTAGAAGTGTACTTAGCATGCAGGGAGGCTGAGAATAGGAGGTTTGCCAATGTTCTGCGACGGGAAGATCAGAGACGTGCGGTGTTCCGTATTGCAAGGCAGTGTGTCAGTGCAAATCAGGGTGTTGTTGGAGATACATGTGTCCGGAATGATGCCGGTGTACTTTGTGTCATGAATGATCAAAAATGGAGGCCTGGAAATGTCACTATGAGAGACTGATGAATGTGGAGAATGAATGGGAGAGAGAGAAATTACCCCCAGTAGACCCAACAGAGGGACCAGCTATTGAGATTGACGAATATAGGGTACAAGAAATAATTAAAGAAATGAAGAATGGTAAGGGTGCTGGACCGTCGGGGATAGTTGCTGAGATGCTGAAGGCATCAGGTGAAGTAGGCATTAAACTGGTTGCATGCATCATCAATCAAGTTATATATGGTGGTGTCATACCCAAAGACTGGTACAGCAGTATTCTCATAAATTGCTACAAAGGTAAAGGGGATGCTCTAGAGAGGAGCAATTATAGGGGCATAAAGCTGATGGATCAGGTTGTGAAAGTGGCAGAGAGAATATTAGCGCAACTAATTAGAGAAAGGGTCAAATTAGATGAGATGCAGTTTGGTTTTGTGCCTCGGAAAAGTACAATAGATGCTTTCTTCTTAGTGAGGCAACTACAAGAGAAGATCTTAGAGAAAAGTAAGCCACTATACTTAGTTTTTGTTGACTTAGAGAAGGCCTTTGATAGGGTACCCAGATCTGTCATCTGGTGGTCCCTAAGGAAACTAGGTGAGGAGGAATGGCTTGTGAGGGCAGTGCAAGCTATGTACAGAGGTGCTGTCAGTAAAGTGAGAGTAGGTATGGAGTTTAGTGAGGAATTCCAGAAACAAGTAGGTGTACATCACGGTTTGGACCTCAGCCCGCTCTTGTTCATTATAGTCCTCCAAGCCATAACAGAGGTCTTTAAGACTGGATGCCCATGGAAACTTCTATATGCTGATGATCTGGCTCTTATAGCAGAATCAGTAGAGGAGCTAGAGAATAAATTCTGGCTATGGAAACAACAGTTGTAATCAAGAGGACTGAGAGTGAACAGAGCTAAGGCAAAAGTGTTGATAAGTAGAAGAGAGGACAATACTCCGATTCCATCAGGGAAATGGCCATGTACGAAATGTAGAAAAGGAACTGGCATAAATTCTATAACATGTACGCAATGCAGATCTTGGGAACACAAGAGATGTAGTGCGATAGCAGGAAAACTAACAGGTAGGGAAACTATGTATGCAGTACATGTACAGGGAAAGTTGGCAGTATTAATCGCAGTGATAGACACAGTTTTCCAATGCAGGTGGGTTCTATAGAAGTGGTTGATAGCTTCCGGTACCTAGCTGATCAGATTAGCATGGGAGGGGGGTGGACGGGCTGGAAGACGTTTAGGGAGCTGCTTCCTTTGTTGACAAAGAAGGGTTTCGCCCTGCATACGAAAGGACGGTTACATAATGCCTGTGTAAGATGCGTGATGCTGCATGGTAGTGAGACATGGGCAACAACTGCAGAGGATATGCGACGGCTGGAGAGAAATGAAGCAAGTATGCTCCGTTGGATGTGCAATGTCAATGTGCGTGAGCGACCAAGCATGGACGAGTTGAGAAAGAAACTGGGTATAAGAGGGATAAGTTGTGGTGTGCAGGAGAGAAGGCTGAGATGGTATGGACATGTGATGCGCATGGAGGATGACCTCTGGGTAAAGAAGTGCCAAGAAATCCCAGTAGAAGAAAGACGCAGTAGAGGTAGACCACGTAAAACATGGGCCGAGGTGGTGAGAGCAGACCTCAGATGGCTGAAACTCACCGAGGAGATGACGAAGGACCGTGACAAATGGAGAGATGTTGTGCTGAATAGGACCCGTTCAACCCTTGCAAGCAGGGAAAAGTGGACGTAAAATGATAATGATGATGTATATATATGTATACGTCATCATCATCATCATCAACGTTTAACGTCCGTGTTCCACGCTTGCATGGGTTTGGACGGGGGTTTTCCCACTTGAGACAAGAGTGATTGTCTTGCTCGCATAGGACTGTCTGGCGGGTTTTCTACAGCTGGATGCCCTTCCTAACACCAACCACATTTACAGTGTGGGGCTGGGAGGTTTTTACTGTGTTGCCTACACGGCCACATTACAGCGTGGACTATCTGGCGGGTTTTCTACAGCTGGATGCCCTTCCTAACACCAACCACATTTACAGTGTGGGGCTGGGAGGTTTTTACCGTGTTGCCTACACGGCCACATTTACAGCGTGGACTGTGTGTTTTTTTTTTGTCGTGACACCTACACGATCTCATTTGTTTCGGCCTGGATGTTGTGGCACCAACATAACTTTACATTGAAAGGGGCGGTGTGGATGGGGTGGGGGTGGTGGGACGGGGGTGTATTTTGTTAGAGATGACTACTGACTGTAGTAGGTTTTACTTTGTATTTAGGTAAGGCGGGTCTTCTCTATTACTGAGTACCGCCAAAGGTCTCGGTCCAGTGACACTGTCTTGGAGAGGTGTAAGTGTGTAAGGTCGGAATTTATCAGCTCGTCCCAGGTTTTTCTGGGTCTGCCTACTCCGTGGCTACCGTCTATCTTTATTGCCCTGCACTTTGCTATACAGCTGTCGTCTTTCATGCGCATCACGTGACCATACCAACGTAGCCTTCTCTCGAGTAAACAACATCTGATCCCTCTTATTTCTAATTTTTTCCTTAGTTCGTTAAACAACATCTGATCCCTCTTATTTCTAATTTTTTCCTTAGTTCGTTTATGCTTATACATATATATATGTATACATATATATATATGTATATATATGTATATTAATATATAGGTTACGTTGGTATGGAAATGTTATGCATATGAAGGATGACAACAGAGCACTAGAAGTCTTGGGGAGACCCAAGAAGACCTGGGATGAGGTGTTAAATGCCGACCTTACCTAATTGCAACTCTCAAGGGCAATGGCACACGACCTTGACCTCTGGCATCATGCAGAAATACAGAAGACCAGACTTCCCAAGGAACAAGTTGAAGCTGCAAAGTAGTCGTGGAGGTGCCACGGCAATAAAAGCACCCAGCCCACACTGTAAAGTGGACGTGTAGGCGCCATGGAAAAAAAGCACCCAGCATTCACTGTAAATGAGGTTGGTGTTAGGAAGGGCATACAGCTGTAGAAATCAAGCCAGAATCAGTTCCTGTATGAGCAAGACAAGGTCAGCCAACTGGACACTGCCTACAACAGGACAACCCATCTAACCCATGCTAGCGTGGAAGAACGGACGTAAAACGGTGATGATGATGATGATTATGTCGTTTATTTAATCAACTAGATCCATTTATACGGTTTGTTCTGTCAATGACATGTTTACTTATCCCACAAATCTAAAACTTCCGAAATGAATAAAGTGTGGCTAGTCAAAAGTGGGGTGTCTAAAATTATGAAACAAATATTCTACAGTTTTCTACTGGTCCTGAAGAACAGATATATATAGTGGTTTAACCAAATCTTTAGGGTACTGGCTCATGTAGTGGATAAGAGGATGCAGTGTATGAAGAACGAAGGGAGAAAAGAAATGGTGAAGAACTTTAGGATGAAGTTTTGTTAAAGATGAGAATACTGATCTGTGAGGTAATTCCATCTACATCAATGAATCTACGCAGCATTTATCTTCTCATTTGAGCCACATGTATTGTTATTCTTTCTCAGCTATCTCTGATAATGCCCTAAAAAAGCCTATCTTTACTTTTGTCCTCATTACAAGGTCTCTGAGCAAGTCAATAAAATGTTTATTCTGCATTATGTTAGGTGAGTTTGTAATATAGAGTTTGATATTTTGACTGAATTAAGTAGTTGTAAATTTACTGTTGAAAACCTAAATAAGTTACTGAATAACTTATTAGATGATGTTCAAATTATAACTTACTCTTTTCAGTTGATTTACGCTTGATTGGAGTACTGTGAGGGGACACAGTAATATGGTAATCAAGAATATATAAACAAAATCATAGTAAACCTACATGTATATATACAAATAACATTACAAATACAGGAAACAATTATTAGATTCATTATATCTGATATATACATATATACACCAGGTCCAAACACAAATGGACCAAACTCCCGCTGTCCCTGCCATTTATATATATATACATATATAACGAAAGGATTCAGGACGCCAACTGCTTAGCTCCGTAAATATACATTTACTACTAAATTTTCTATAATCATGGCAACAGTCCTAATAAAGAAAATTAGACTTACATACACACGCACAGAGAGTGCACACACAGAACCTCACACTCACACAAACACAAACAGGGCTCACACAGAACCTAACACACACACTCAAAAAAGCATCACCAGACAAAAACATCGAAGCAGGTACATAATGAATTTATATACAACCCAATAAACCTATATGTATACATCAAAATACACATAACACCAGCATCACTTCACTTATATATGTACTTGCGATTTTATTCATTGGTTCCACCATACCAAATCTCCACATACCTCTTGCCGAATCTAGACGCATTGAGAATGCCACTGAATCTATAAACCACAAAGTGATTGCCATTGGTGTACCAGAAGACATAGTTGATCTACAGACATTTGCTGCCAGTTCATCCAAAGACTTGGGCTGTGCTCCCTCGAAGCGTGCGTGTTCTAGGCTTTGGCCGACCAGGCACGAAACCCAGGCTAATTAGACTGTCTTTTTCAAACCCAACTAAGGCACGTTCATATCTTTTGGCCTCTGATAAAGCTAGGCGTGAAAGTCGGATTGCCTTCCGAACACGCCCTGGTCTTTCAACTGATGTCCGCCCAAAGCTGCGTGCTGCAGCTTCCTTAAACCGCAGCTTGGCAGAACATGAAAACTTCAGCCTACGTGATGATGGGCAGATATGGAAATTTATTAAGGTCAGTGAAACATGGAAAAGAGATACCAGCTGGTCTGAAAACACTGTACCCACAACAACTGACAATAAAAAAACTCTGGGAAACTAAATCAGAACAACCTGCCATCCCCTGCACATAATCATAAACTGGAATCAAGCTACAAATTGTTGTCCTTGAATGCACGTAGTCTAACCCTGAGTTCATTACAGTCAAGGAAACTTGGGGAACATTCCTTACTCTGTGATGGGGTTTTCAGCATAACTGGCTACAACTTGTTTCCTAAAGACCACAATAATCGTGGTGGTGGTGGTGTAATGGTCTACATTCGGTCAAATTTGTCGGCAATTCCTTGTGTTAATTTTAACCAATCGCAGCAGGAAGTATTTTTCTGCGATATACGTATGACCATGTCAAAACTTCTTCTTGGTGTTGTTTACCGTCCCCCAAATTACCATCAGGACACTCAACTTTGTGATATTCCCAGAGGAGTTGCCAGGAAAACAGCCACTTATGATTTTATTGCAGGGAACTTCAATCACCCTGAGATTGACAGGGAAACATTTCGTTGGCTGCCAAATGCAAATGACTTCCTTGAGCTAGTGCTGGACTCAAACTGGTCCCAAGTAGTCACCTCCCCAACAAGAGGTGACAACACTTTGGACCTACTCTTCACCACTACTCCTGAAATTGTTATTAGTGTTACTACTGAGGAACCTTTAGGTGACTCTGATCATGCTATGACCATTGCCAATCTATCCCTCATGGGCAATAACAAAAGCCACAACCATCTCCAAACTGCTCACTTTGACTGGAATAAAGCAGACTAGAACTGTTACTGTACCAAGTTGGAACGTCCAAACTGGCTTGAGTTTTACGACTCTGGAGATGTCAACACTGTACTCCAGAAGATCCTGAGCTCAAAATGGACAGCATGTGCAGTATTGGTGCCACGTAAGAAGAAAAAATATCCCAAAAGTGCAATTTGGGAGACTGCAACAGTCCGTCTTGCCAGAAAAGAACGTCGTAATGCTGAATGTGAGTCACAAACTGCATAAATCAGATGTCAATAAGAAGAAGCGAAATAAATCATCCAACCATCTCAAACAGGTGACAAAAATGCAGTGCTTCAATTTAAGCAGCACATAGCAACCAGCCCTGACAGTAAGGTGTTCTGGAAGTATGTTCACTCAACGCAGAGGCCTCACTCTCCAGTTGGCCTTCTTTGCAATACCCACACAGGCCAGGTTACTGACGACCCCAAGGAATGCGCAGAGCTCATTTCTGAATGCTATGCAGGCATTTTCCCTATTGAAGACCAGAGTGTACCGTCTCCACCACCTTTGACATCGGATTCTATTACAACTATGGAATTTACACCTGCAATGCTGCGACGTCACCTTAAAAATAAACGCAACCATGCCTCTCCTGGTTTTGATGGTGTTCCATACCTGCTTCTCAAATGTGGTGGGTACTTCTTTCTGCACCAGCTATCACGCTTCTTCCAATTCTGTCTGAACAACGGTACTACTCCAGAACAGTGGAAAACTGCCAGTGTCATTCCTCTGTTCAAAAGGGTGAATGCATATCACCTGTGAACTATCGTCTAGTCAGTCTTAATAGTTGCATTGATGCAATCCTGTGTCAGAGAAATGCTTTGGAACTTCTGGAACTCTCACAGTCTCATCTGGCCCTCACAATTTGGATTTATCCCTAGCTCCAGCTGCTGTGATCAACTTATCAAGTTTCTTGAAGACATCACCCAGATCACTGATGGCGTCTCATGGGTGGATATTGTTTACCTTGACTTATGGCAAAACTCTCTGCAATGGGTGTGAAGGACGATCTTTCTTAACTGGTTGAAGTCCTTCATTCTCAGTCGAAGAGAAGTAGTCATGGTTCTAGGATGGCATTCCTCTCCATATGAAATGTCATCTGATGTACCACAGGGATCTGTTCTTGGCTCCCTTTTGTTTGTAGCATATATTAATGACATAGATGCCAACTTAAAGAATGCCAGAGTACTGAAATATGTAGATGACATCAAGCTGTACCTTGAGATAAAAAGGACAGATCCTGAACACTATAGATCTTGCCTGCTATCTCACCTGGACACAATGCAACAATGGATGACAGACTGGCAACTCAAGCTAGCTGTGGATAAGTGCACAATCATGCATTTTGGGAGTAAAAACCCAGCGTCCATATACTCCCTCCACAACACTAATATCAAGAAGTCTTCTTGTGAACGTGACCTGGACATTACAGTCAGCAGCAATTTCTGTTGGACGAAGCACGTCTCTAAAATTGTCAAGAAGGCCGAAGGTGTCTTAGCATCACCCAGTAAGACCTTTGTCAGCTGCTCTCCAGCTATCTATTTAGAGCTGTACATAGCTATGGTGCAGCCACACTTACAATTTGCATCACCAACCTGGAATCCCTATCTTGCTCAGAACATTGACTGCCTGGAAACTGTTCAGAGACGTGCAACCAAGCGAATACCCTCCATCGGGCATCTACCATACTCTGAACGCCTTGCTTCCTTGGGCATGGATACATTGAAGCTCTGACATCTGGCAAATGCCTTGGTAAACACCCACAAAATTATTAACCATCTTGCCAACAACAACACTGAGTACCTTTTTGATTTCCATGGGTCTAACACACGTGGGCATGCCCACAAAGTCAGAAAACAGCACAGCTCCCATGACTTTCACAAACATTTTATCATGCTCAGAGTTGCTGAAGCATGGAACCAGTTGTTAGCTCTTGAGACACTGCATCCTTTAAAACGTCCATGCTTCCTGAGATTCGCCAACACTACACCTAATATTACTCCTCCATACACATGCACACATGTATATCATGGCTCATACACTATTCACTTCCCTGACATTTGTATATTATTCTATGTACTATAAATGCACCTTTGAAGAGTTGTAGTGCACCTGATCACTGTACACAATAATTTCATTATATATATATATATATATATATATATATATATATATATATATATATATATATATATATATATATATATATATATATATAATATTGTGTAATCATAAACTGAGAAAAACCTTTAAATATTATAAATAACATAGTATATAAATGTAAAGTTAACACTAAGGACTCAATTTATTCATATATAGGAGCTACCTCTAACAAATTTAAGGTAAGATTTAATACCCACAAACATAGTTTTAAAAATGCCGCACTAGCTAATACAACATCTCTAGCTGAAATAATTAATAGTTATAGAAAGAGGAATATAGATTATGACCTGACCTGGAGTGGGCTCAAAAGGGCCACCCCTTATCAAAATAGTAGATAGGAATGTAGATTATGTTCCCAAGAACTTTTTGAAATAATGAAATCTAAGGATATCCTATTAAATAAGCGACAGGAATTAATAATATCGTGTAATCATAAACTGAGAAAAACCTTTAAATATTATAAACCTAATTAATATACACTTTAGAAATTAATATATAAACTGTTTTTAATTTAGTTAACCTATAATTAATATTCTACTACTGATGAACTACATAATTTTGCTTTCCTTCTTACAACTATCATTTCCTAAAACTGATACCATTAAGTAAACATATATAATGCTTTAACTTCAGGTTATAATTATGTTCCTTGAAATCTATATATATTTATTATTTCTTACTAATAAATTTAATTCCCCCCCCCCCCCCAATAATTATATGTATATGTAAATGTGTATGTGTGTGTATATATATATGTATGTATATTTGCATGTATATATATATATATATATATATATATACACATATATATATATATATATATATATATATGTGTATATATATATATGTGTGTGTATGTGTGTGTGTGTATGCGTATATATGTATATATATATATATATATATATATGTATATATATATATTATTTTTATATTCTTTTAATTTCCCCTCATCTTTAACAGCACTTTTCAACTGCATCTAACTCTTATTTATCATATCTATATGTATTAGTATAATTTTATTAATATAAATATACCCATCAATTAAATTAATTTATATTCTTTTCATAGATGTATTTTTTTCACTAACACTCTTATCGTAAAACTTTAGTCTCCTTAGATATTTGCATTGGCATTACTATTTTATAACAGCAACTGCTTGTATACCTTTTACTGACCACCTGACCTATTTTCACCCCTAAAATAAGCTTCAATTACTACTATTTTACCATTTGTCCAATTATTAACTTTCTATTGGTTAATTCTAAACCTCTTACCAAACAGACAGAATATATTAGATCTTTGTTGATTTTATTCAATGAACAAATAAAATTATTTCTGAGTTCAGCATACGACCTATTTTCTTCCCTAAAATAATCCTTCATTCATAATATTCTTTTCCATCCTAAACTGAAATCTACCTTCCTCTACCCATAATTTAAGGTTCTTCTACTACTATATTACTATCTTGACCCTCACTATCTCTCTATTGGTCAATTCAAAACCTGTTCCCAAACAGACCTATTGTATTGAATCTTTGTTTTTTTCAATAAACAAATATCATTATTTCTGAAGACAGCATATATATGTGTAGGTATGTATATTCCCTCTGATAGTTTGTATAAATATTGTACATAGATCTATAGAATATGCATACCAAGTCTATATATATATCCTAGAAACGATCGTAAAATGATGAAATTTTTTTAATATAAGGAACTGTTTCTTTGTTTATTCATTGTTTTATTAATTTATATATATATATATATATATTATTTCATTCTCTTTCTCCATAAAATAATTTGTAAGGTAAAAATATATTAGTTTCTGATTTAGGACCAGGCCTACAATTTAGGGAAAGTCAATTAAATCGACCCCAGTACATTACTGGTACGTTATTTATCTAACCCATAATGATAAAAAGTATAGGAAAGGTAGGAAGGGGAAGGTACATATAAAATAAAAACAATAATATGCTGCTCAAAAGTTATCAGGGGCATGTGAGGGAATTTCTTTTAGGATATTATCACAATGAGGACACAAGCTCTAAAATAGGGGAGTAGACTCTTACTTCCTGCTCCATAATTACAGTAAGTGCGATTGTGAATGACCTTGAAGTATATGTTTGACTAACAGGGGAAAAGGGAGGTAAATCTTCCTATGTTGAAGAAGAAATAAAATTCTTCTTTCTCCAGGTATGGTGTGTTGAGTACTACAGTCTCACACAATAATATTAAAAGAAAAATACTAATTGTCATTTTACCTACAATATCCCATATGTGTGTATATGACAGGTAGAAAGTGTTTGTATATGTATAAACATCTCTCTATTTCTCTCTCTCTCGCTCTCTATCTCTCTCTCTCTCTTCATATGCATATAAATATGTACACACACAACACACACACACATATATATATATATATATGTGTATAAGTGTGTGTGTGTGTGGTGTATGTGTGTGTGCACACTCACACCAACCACCATTACTTATTACATGATGTTCAAATTATGACTTACTTTTTTTGTAGGTTCAGGCTTCATTGAAGCAATGCGAGGAGACACTGCAATATGGTCACTTAAAATATATAAACAAAATCATAGTAAACCTACATGTATATGTAGCAAGAGTTGCCTCCCTTGTTGTGACGAGCACATCACCAATAGAGTAACGCTCTCTAGACAGGAAGTAGCTGGAGTTGCTTCCCATTGGGGTGGCAGAGCCCTTTTTGTCACTTCCATCCCAGCACCTATAAAGGGAATAACTTTCAGCACTCTATCTCTCATTTGCCTTTCGGCTCCTGGCCTTCTAAGCTTCCTGGCCCTTTGGCCAGGCGCGTTCGTCTGGCAACCCTAATATGGCCTCTTGCGAGCTAACTTCAAAACGGTAACAAATGACTTTACTTCATTCTTTCTTCTATTCATTGACATGTCAACTATACTATTCTATATAACCACAAATTGTTAATTAAATATTATACACACAAACCACGTCTTTTGTTATATTCATACACACCAGTATTTTCTAATATATATATACAAATAACATTACAAGAAACAGTTATTAGATTCATTATTTCTGATATATACATATATACCACAACATCCGACAAAAAAACAAACAGGCCACGCTGTAATGTGGCCGTGTAGCTAACACGGTAGAAACCTCCCAGTCCACACTGTAAACGTGGTTGGTGGTAGGAAGGGCATCCAGCCATAGAAAACCCGCCAGATAGTCCCATACGAGCAAGATAACCAATCTTGTCTCAAGTGGGACAATTCCCGTCTAAACCCATGCTAGTGTTGAAGATAGACGTTAAAGGATGATGATGATGATGATGATACACAAGGTCCAAACACAAATGGACCAAACTCCCGCTGCCTCGGGCATTTATTTAAATAAATATATATATATATATAAATTTTGAGTATATGTTGGTTGTATACCAACATCTCAGTATGCAGATTGGAGCACTCGACGAAGTGCACAGGTAGTTTGGTTACTCCGGAGTAATGTAAAATAAAATAAAATAAATAAGTCAATTGTTTAAAACTGGAATCATATGATTCCAGTTCCTCAGTGAAATAACAACCCAAACAGGAACTGGGCATAACAGAGTATTGACAAAGTTATACACCTCAACAACATGTGTACTCGTCTCTACCACACTAATTCGGACTGCCTGAAGAGGTCACAGCCAAAGATGGCTGTGACCGAAATATATATAGCAGTAATAAACGAAGCCAAATTTTAAACATTTGACTTATTTATTTTATTTTATTTTATATATATATATATAGTGAAAGGATAAATTATTGAATAAATCATTAGATGATGTTCAAATTATAACTTACTCCATTTAGTTGATTTTGGCTCCATTGAAGCAATGTGAGGGGACACTGTAATATGGTCACCTAGAATATATAAACAAAGTCATAGTAAACCTACATGTATATATACAAATAACATTACAAATACAGGCAACAGTTATTAGATTCATTGTCTCTGATATATACATATATATACCAGGTCCAAACATATATGGACCAAACTCCCTCTGTCCCTGGCATATATATATATATATACATATATTTATATATAGAGAGAAAGGATAAATTACAGAATAACTTATTAGATGATGTTCAAACTATAACTTACTCCATTTAGTTGATTTGGGCTCCATTGAAGCAATGTGAGGGGACTGTGTAATATGGTCACCTATAATATATAAACAAAATCATAGTAAACCTACATGTATATATACAAATAACATTAAAACTACCGGAAACAATTATTAGATTCATTATCTCTGATATATACATATATACACCAGATCTAAACATAAATGGACTAAACTCCCACTGCCCCTGCCATTTATATATATACACATATATATATTTACAAATAGTGAAAGGAGGCCAACTGGTTAGCTACTAAATTTTCTATAATCATGGCAACAGTCCTAATAAAGCAAATTTATTCTTACATACACACGCACAGAGATTGCACACACAGAACCTCACACTCACACAAACAGAAACAGAGCTGACACACTAAAAAAAGCATCACCAGACAAACCCAATATACCTATATGTATACATCAACATACACAATACCAACATCACTTCACTTATATATGTACACACAATTTTATTCAATAGGTCCACCATACACATTACATAAACTTAGAATGTATACAAATATACAATATAACGTCAATTTGATATTAATGTTGAAACACGTGTAATAGTTTTCTGTACTAACTGGTAGGATTGGATTTGAAATACAACTTACTTTCTTTTGATCCACCTCTTATGTGTGTGCCTGAGTCAGAGACAAGGATCTCTACAGGAGTCACACCTGGAAAAAAATATACGGAAGAAAAGAATAATAAAAGCTAAAAGGCGTTCTTGAGAAGAGTTTGTTGTCAAGTTGAAGAAAGGGTAGAATGAGTTGTCATTTATTTAATCAACTAGATCAAATTATACGGTTTGTTCTCTCAAGGACATGCTTGCTTATCCGACAAATCTAAAACATCCAAAAGGAGTAAAGTGTGGTTAGTCATATGTGGGATGTCTAGAATTAGGAGAGAAATATTCTACAGTTTCCCACTAGTCCAGAAGATCAGATTTATATAGTGGTGTAACCAAATATTTAGGGTACTGGCTGATGTAGTAGAGAAGATGCAGCGTATGAACAATGAAGGGTGACAAGAAATTGTGAAGAACAGTAGGATAAAGTTTTGATTAAGAAGAGAATACTGATCTCTAAAATAATTCAATCTACGCCATGGAATCTAGTGTAACATTTATCTTCTCATTTGAACCACATGTAATGTCATTATATCCCAGCTAACTCTGATAATGCCCTAAAAAAGTCTAGCTATAGTTATGTCATCATTAGATATGTCTTTGAGGAAGTCAATAACTTGTTTATTCTGGATTATGTTATGGAGTTTGTAATAGAGAGTTTGATATTGTTGACTGAATTAAGTAGTTATAAATTTACTGTTGAAAACCTAAATAAGTTACTGAATAACTTATTACATGATGTTTAAATTATAACTTACTCTTTTGAGTAGTTTCAGGCTTCATTGCAACACTGGGATGGTACATGGTAATATGGTCACCTAGAATATATAAACAACATCATAGTAAACCTACATGTATATATACAAAAAACATTACAAATACAGGGAAACAGTTATTAGATTCATTATCTCTGATATATACATATATACACCAGGTGCATACACAAATCAGCCAAACTCCCTCTGTCCCTCGCATATATATATAGAGAGAGAGAAAAGATAAATTACTGAATAAATTATTAGATGATGTTCAAATTATAACTTACACTTTTTAGTCGATTTTGACTCCATTGCAGCACTGGGAGGGGACACTGTAATATGTTCACCTAGAATATATAAACAAAATCATAGTAAACCTACATGTATATATACAAATAACATTACAAATACAGGAAACAGTTATTAGATTCATTATCTCAGATATATACATATATACACCAGGTGCAAACACAAGTGGACCAAACTCCCTCTGTCCCTGACATATATATATATATATATATATATATATATATATATATACATATATTTATATATAGAGAGAAAGGATAAATTACTGAATAACTTATTAGATGATGTTCAAACTATAACTTACCCTTTTTAGTTGATTTTGCCTCCATTGAAGCAATGCGAGGGGACTGTGTAATATGGTCACCTAGAATATATAAACAACATCATAGTAAACCAACATGTATATATACAAATAACATTACAAATACAGGAAACAGTTATTAGATTCATTATCTCTGATATATATATATATACACCAGGTCCAAACACATATGGACCAAACTCACACTGCCACTGCCATTTATATATATATATTTATATATAGTGAAAGGATTCAGGACGGCAACTGCTTACATCCGTAAATATAAATTTACTACTAAATTTTCTATAATCATGGCAACAGTCCCAATAAAGAAAATTTATTCTCACAACACATGCACAGAGATTGCACACACAGAACTTCATACTTACAGAAACAGAAACAGGGCCCAGACACGCTCAAAAATACATCACCGGAGAAACACACCCAAATAGGTACACTATGAATTAATATACAACCCAATATACCTATATGTATACATCAACATACACATAATACCAACATCACTTCACTTATATATGTACACACTATTTTATTCATTAGGTCCACCATACACATTACATAAACTTAGAATGTATACAAATATACAATATAACGTCAATTTGATATTAATGTTGAAACACGTGTAATAGTTTTCTGTACTAACTGGTAGGAATGGGTTTGAAATACAACTTACTTTCTTTTGATCCACCTCTTTTGTGTGTGCCTGATTCAGAGACAAAGATCTCTACAGGAGTCACACCTGTAAAAAAATATACAGTAGAAAAGAATAATAAAAGCTAGAAGGCTTTCTTGAGAAGAGTTTGTTGTCAAGTTGAAGAAAGGGTAGAATGAGTTGTCATTTATTTAATCAACTAGATCAAATTATACGGTTTGTTCTCTCAATGACATGCTTACTTTTCACACAAATCTAAAACTTCCAAAAGGATTAAAGTGTGGCTAGTCATATGTGGGATGTCTTGAATAATGAGAGAAATATTCTACAGTTTCCCACTGGTCCTGAAGATCAGCTATATATAGTGGTGTAACCAAATATTTAGGGCACTGGCAGATGTAGTAGAGAAGAGGATGCAGCGTATGAACAATGAAGGGTGACAAGAAATTGTGAAGAACTGTAGGATAAAGTTTTGATTTTGGCTCCATTGAAGCAATGCGAGGGGACTGTGTAATATGGTCACCTAGAATATATAAACAAAATTATAGGAAACCTACATGTATATATATACAAATAACATTACAAATAAAGGAAACATTTAGTAGATTCATTATCTCTGATATAGACATATATATATGCAGTTCGGGTTTGTGTCAGGTAAAAGTACAACAGACGCTTTTTCATTGTACGACAACTACAGGAGAAGTACCTAGCTAAAAGTAAACCCCTATACTTAGCTTTTCTTGACTTGGAGAAAGCCTTTGACAGAGTACCCCGCTGGATTATCTGGTGGGCCCTTAGAAAACTAGGTGTCGATGAATGGCTTGTGAGAGCTATACAAGCCATGTGTAAAGAAAAAGTCAGCAGAATTAACAACGAATATAGTGAAGAGTTTAGCGTAAAGGTTGGTGTTCATCAAGGCTCTGTCCTTATCCCCCTACTATTTATTATTGCCCTTCAGGCTATAACAGAGGAGTTCAAGACCGGCTGCTCATGGGAACTCCTATACGCAGATGATCTAACTCTCATAGCTGAATCAATGGCTGAACTAGAGGAGAAATTCTAAACATGGAAGCATGGCCTAGAATCAAAAGGCCTTAAAGTTAACTTGTCTAAGACTAAAGTTCTAGTTTGTAAGAAAGAAAATAGGGCACTGGTCCCATCTGGGAAATGGCCATACTCAGTGTGTAGGAAAGGAGTAGGCAGAAACTCCATTTTATGTCCCAAATGCAAAGTATGGGTGCATAAAGATGTAGTGGGATCACAGGTAAGCTAACTAAGAATATAGATTTTATATGTGTCCGGTGCTCAGGTGCAATAAGTAGCAGCAAGTGCCCACAAAATACTAGCTCATTCCATTGCACAGATGGTTCTATAGAAATAGTGGACGCCTTCCGTTACTTGGGTGACAAAATAACAGTGGTGGAGGGTTGCTTGAAAATACAGCAGCTAGAGTCAGAACGGGATGGAAATATTTCAGAGAGCTTATACCACTATTGGCCGCTAAAGGGTTATCTCTAAAAATGCAGGGCAGGCTGTATGATGCCTGCATACGAACACCAATGTTACATGGCAGTGTGACTTGGGCATTGTGTGCAGAGGATATACACAGACTGGAGAGGAACGAAGCTTGCATGCTCCGTTGGATGTGTAATAGTAATATACGTTAACGGCAAAGCATAAATGAACTAAGAGAGAAATTAAGAATAAGAGGAATCAGATGTTGTTTACTTGAGAGAAGACTACGTTGGTCTGGTCAAGTGATGTGCATGAAATATGACAGCTGTATAAAAAAGTGCAGGGCGATAAAAATGGACGGTAGCCACGGAGTAGGCAGACCCAGAAAAACCTGTACACACGTACACCTCTCCAAGACAATGTCACTGGACCGAGATCTTTGGCACTACACAGTAATACAGAAGACCTGCCTTGCCTAAGTACAAAGCGAAACCTACAGTCAGTAGGCACCTCTTAACAAAAATACACCCCAGTCCCACCACCCTCACCCCGTCCACACCACCCCTTTCGATGTAAAGCTATGTTGGTACCACAACATCCAGCCCTAAATAAATGAGGTCGTGTAGGTGTCACGAAAAAAAAACACACAGTCTACGCTGTAAACGTGGTTGGTGTTAGGAAGGGCATCTATAAATACAGGAAACACTTATTAGATTCATTATCTCTGATATATACATATATACAACAGGTCCAAAGATAAATGGACCAAATTCCCACTGTCCCTGGCATATATATATATATATATATATATATATATATATATATATATATATATATATATATACACATATATTTACATATATAGAGAAAGGATAAATTACTGAATAACTTATTAGATGATGTTCAAACTATAACTTACCCTTTTTAGTTGATTTTGCCTCCATTGAAGCAATGCGAGGGGACTGTGTAATATGGTCACCTAGAATATATAAACAAAATCATAGTAAACCTACATGTATATATACAAATAACATTACAAATTCAGGAAACAGTTATTAGATTCATTATCTCTGATATATACATATATACACCAGGTCCAAACATATATGGACCAAACTCCCACTGCCACTGCCATTTATATATATATATTTATATATAGTGAAAGGATTCAGGACGCCAACTGCTTACATCCGTAAATATATATTTACTACTAAATTTTCTATAATCATGGCAACAGTCCTAATAAAGAAAATGTATTCTTACATACACACGCACAGAGATTGCACACACAGAACCTCACACTCACACAAACACAAACAGGGTCACAGACTCAAAAATGCATCACCGACGAAACCAACTCAAACAGGTACACAATGAATTAATATACAACCCAATATACCTATATGTATACATCAACATACACATAATACCAACATCACTTCACTTATATATGTACACACTATTTTATTCATTATGTCCACCATACACATTACATAAACTTAGAATGTATACAAATATACAATATAACATCAATTTGATATTAATGTTGAAACACGTGTAATAGTTTTCTGTACTAACTGGTAGGAATGGGTTTGAAATACAACTTACTTTCTTTTGATCCACCTCTTATGTGTGTGCCTGAGTCAGAGACAAAGATCTCTACAGGAGTCACACCTGGAAAAAAATATACAAAACAAAAGAATAATAAAAGCTAGAAATCTCTCTTGAGAAGAGTTTGTTGTCAAGTTGAAGAAAGGGTAGAATGAGTTGTCATTTGTTTAATCAACTAGATCAAATTATACGGTTTGTTCTCTCAAGAACATGCTTACTTCTCCCACAAATCTAAAACTTCCAAAAGGAGTAAAGTATGGTTAGTCATATGTGGGATGTCTAGAATTATGAGAGAAATATTCTACAGTTTACTACTGGTCCTGAAGATCAGATTTATATAATGGTTTAACCAAATATTTAGGGTACTGGCAGATGTAGTGGAGAAGAGGATGCAGCGTATGAACAATGAAGGATGACAAGAAATTATGAAGAACTGTAGGATAAAGTTTTGATAAAGAAGAGAATACTGATCTCTGAAATAATTCAATCTAACTCAATGAATCTAGTGTAACATTTATCTTCTCATTTGAATCACATGTAATGTCATTCTTTCTCAGCTATCTCTGATAATGCCCTAAAAAAGTCTAGTTATACTTTTGTAATCATTACAAGGTCTTTGAGGAAGTCAATAAAATGTTTATTCTGGATGATGTTATGGTGTTTGTAATATAGAGTTTGATATTGTTGACTGAATTAAGTAGTTATAAATTTACTGTTGAAAACCTAAATAAGTTACTGAATAACTTATTACATGATGTTTAAATTATAACTTACTCTTTTGAATAGTTTCAGGCTTCATTGCAACACTGGGAGGGTACACGGTAATATGGTCAGCTAGAATATATAAACAACATCATAGTAAACCTACATGTATATATACAAATAACATTACAAATACAGGGAAACAGTTATTAGATTCATTATCTCTGATATATACATATATACACCAGGTGCAAACACAACTGGACCAAACTCCCTCTGTCCCTCGCATATATATATATATATATATATATATGAACGACGTAAAATAAAAAAATTTTAAAAATTAAAAATCAACTTACTTACTAAAATTTTCACTCCAACTAATTAGTTTCTGTAAGGGGATAAATATAGTTACATAATATAACTTTGGAGAATTCCTTACGTCATCAGGGAGTCTATTCTCAGCTAAGTTCCCAGACGATGCGCGGACACTAGGAACCCATATAAAAAAAAGAATAATTCAGTGGATGGAATAAAGCTAGCGAGTACTAAATTCCAGAGCACTGAAAAAATTCACTGCCTCTGGTCAGTGGCAGATTCTAAAGAATCAATCACGTGACACTGAGGTTAATCAGTTTGAGCGGGTGGTATTATGACAAGTGCCTACTACTACCATGAATCAGCAGTAAATTTTGGCAAGTTTTGCTCAACAAATAATTTGGAGATAAATATAGAGAATTAGTACATTTACCAACATATGTGTACAGATGTTCACCTATGCTAGCAAATATATATGTTATGTCTTAGTACCTTTGTGGTTCTATGCAGGGGGATGCAGAACAATTATATGAAAGACGTAAAATAAGAAAATTTTAAAAATTAAAAATCAACTTACTTACTAAAATTTACACTCCAACTAATTAGTTTCTGTAAGGGGATAAATATAGTTACATAATATAACTATAGAGAATTCCTTACGTCATCAGGGAGTCTATTCTCAGCTAAGTTCCCAGGCGATGCGCGGACACTAGGAACCCATATATTGGTAAATGTATAATTCTCTATATTTATCTCCAAATTATTTGTTGAGCAAAACTTGCCAAAATTTACTGCTGATTCATGGTAGTAGTAGGCTCTTGTCATAATACCACCCCGCTCCTAACTGATTAACCTCAGTGTCACGTGATTGATTCTTTAGAATCTGCCACTGACCAGGGGCAGTGAATTTTTTCAGTGCTCCGGAATTTAGTCCTCGCTAGCTTTATTCCATCCACTGAATTATTATTATTTTTATATGGGTTCCTAGTGTCCGCGCATCGCCTGGGAACTTAGCTGAGAATAGACCCCCTGATGACGTAAGGAATTCTCTATAGTTATATTATGTAACTATATTTATCCCCTTACAGAAACTAATTAGTTGGAGTGAAAATTTTAGTAAGTAAGTTGATTTTTAATTTTTTAAATTTTCTTATTTTACGTCTTTCATATAATTGTTCTGCATCCCCCTGCATAGAACCACAAAGGTACTAAGACATAACATATATATTTGCTAGCATAGGTGAACATCTGTACACATATGTTGGTAAATGTACTAATTCTCTCTCTCTCTCTATATATATATATATACATACATATATTTATATATAGAGAGAAAGGATAAATTACTGAATAACTTATTAGATGATGTTCAAATTATAACTTACCCTTTTCAGTTGATTTAGGCTCCATTGAAGCAATGCGAGGGGACACTGTAATATGGTCACCTAGAATATTCAAACAAAATCATAGTAAACCTACATGTATATATACAAATAACATTACAAATGCAGGAAACAGTTATTAGATTCATTATCTCTGATATATACATATATATATACACCAGGTCCAAACATATATGGACCAAACTCCCACTGCCACTGCCATTTATATATATATATTTATATATAGTGAAATATATAGTGTATGTATGTAATATGTATATATCTAGTGTCTGTATGTGTCTGTTTATGTATATATGTGTATGTAATATGTATATATCTAGTGTCTGGATGTGTCTGTTTATATATATGTAGGTGTAGATATGTGTATGTATGTAATATGTAACTATCTAGTGTCTGTATGTGTCTGTTTATGTATATGTAGGTGTAGATATGTGTATGTAATATGTATATATCTAGTGTCTGGATGTGTCTGTGTATGTATATGTAGGTATAGATATGTGTATGTATGTAATATGTATATATCTAGTGTCTATATGTGTCTGTTTATGTATATGTAGGTGTATATATGTGTATGTATGTAATATGTAACTATCTAGTGTCTGGATGTGTCTGTTTATGTATATGATGATGTGAATGTGTGTTTATATAATATGTATGTATTTGTCGTATGAAAGTATGTGTCTGTGCATGTATATGTATGTGTGTTTCTTTGTGACCAGTTTTTTTCTATATGAATTTGTCACCCGATATTCGCGGGGGTTGCGTTCCTAGAGCACCCGCGAAGAGTGGAAAACCGCGAATATTGAACGTGGTCCATAAAAATCCCTATAAACGTCAAAATATAACGTACAATATAATTTTTTAAAAAAGAGGGAGCGTCCAATAGGCCGGCCAATATAGTATAATGTTCTTGATAATTTAGAGTTAAAAATATATATATTGCCACGAAAAAAGCCATAAAAACATCATGGCAGATATCTACGACTCCGCGAATATACGGTGGTTTCCACAAACAATTATTATTTAAATTCTCAGGAAAATAACCGCGACCGCGAATGTCGGACATACACTGGACTTCAAAATATCTGTAAACAAATGATATTTAAATTAAAAAAAGGAAAGAAGATAAAGAAAAAAGAGAATCAAGCTACGAAACAAAGAGACACAGGGGGAGGGGGACTCTACACCCTAGTCTGAGCTATGTTTCAGTTGTGACCTGTATTTTACGGCCAGACTGGGGCACCTAAGGACTGGTTTTCAGAGAATAAATGAAATATCAGGCTAAATTGTATGACAATTATTTATTTGGAAATGTAAATAATTATATAATATATACAGAACAATGTTATTTTACAAGATTTAAGATAAACTAGGTTTAGATATAACTAGAGTTGTTTTTAATAGAAAATATAAGTGATTATTTGTACGTGTATCAGAGACTTTTGTCTCCTCATCTACTGATAACTTACCGCTATGATTCAACTTGTATTACATTATTGGATTGGCAGTATCGGTAGAGGGTCGGACGTCATGCTTTGCAGAGTTACGGCCCTTTATGGTCTGAGTTCAAATCCCGCCGAGGTTAACATTGCCTTTCATCATTACGGGGTCGATAAAATAAAGTACCAGTAATACACTGGCATAATTGCTGGCATTGTGCCAAAAGTAGAAACAATTATTAAGAACGTAGTTTTAACACTTCAAGATCCTAGTAGAAGCTAGCTGTAAGTATACCAAGCAAGCTTTAGGCGAGATCACGTCATAGAAACGTGTCTCTGACGAGCACCCATAATTGACCTTCTAGCTCATCTCCCGTACGGAAGACCCAGTATACACATGTTCGTTGACAAGGTTACTTCCGCTACGGGTGTCCAGCATGGAGACACACTCAGCCCGTCTCTTTTTGCACTGGCAGTTGACCACGTCACACGCTGTCCGGCGCCCTTCAACATTTGGTTATGAAAAACTCGACCATGATTGGCTCGGCTGAGACGATAGTTGAAGATCTTCGGCTAATCAGCCTAGCTCCTCGAACTCGAGATCATCCCACCCATATCCGAGGTGATTAATATTAGCCACGGGGAGGCGGAATTCCATGACATCGTACTCAGCATCAATTCCGTCTTGTCCGGTGCTCTCCTAACGCCCAAAGATGCCGCCTGCATTCTCGGCTCTCCAATTCTCTCGAAATCCATAAAGAGTGCCTGGAGACCAAGCATGCAGACCTGTCACGAATGGCAGTGAGGCTGTGCCTCATCGACGCTCACCTTATTGAGAAACTGCTTTGCCCTTCCAAAATGTCAGTTGACGCTGCGTGGTGCACCTTGTTACCCACCCACAGATTACCTCGGGGAACTCGATGCTACCAACCGACGCTGTGCAAAACTCATCTGCAATGTCAGTTTCGACATCGCCGACTGGGAAGAGGTGAAGCTTCCAGCGAGCTTCGGTGGCCTCGACTTCCGATCCGCTTCGGATTTGGCACTGCTGGCCTACCTCTCCTCAATCTCCTCTAGTCACATCCTCGTCAGCGAAGTTCTCAGCAAGACAGCCAAATCTGACGTGACCACATAACCAGAGCAGGCCGCGAACGACTGAACAGGCGAAGGGCTCTTTGTTTCGCAGTATACAAAGTTCCAAAGTAACTGGGTCGGAATCAAGTGCAGATCTTCCTTCAGCCGGAACGGGTCTGGCTTCGATCAACACTGCCACGCTTGCCTCCGATCACTTTCGCAGCCAAACAGCGATACATGGCTCAATTATGTGCTCTCCTCATCAACCAGTACCCTTCTGGATGACGAGTGCATACACATAGGAGTGACCCAACGTCTCGGCCGCCACGTGTGGGATTCACATAAATACTGTTGTGGGGCTGTCGTTGGCGAGGGTGAGCTGCATCCACTGTCATGCCGCTAGAACGCAGGTCGGTTCTCCCGACATGCCGATCTCAACGACATACTGAGAACGACCCTGGACTCAGCTTCTTTCCCATCACAACTGGGGCCAGCAAGCCTTGACCGTGGAGACGGCAAGCGCCCCGACGGAATTACCCTCTTTTCATTCGAAAGAGGTAAATCCCTAATCTAAGACGCTAAATGCTGTAATACGTTCGCCGCCACAAACCCCTGTATTTCAGCCCACATTGCAGAGGATAGGAAGACAAGTAAATACCAGGGCTTGTCCGGCCGCTTCCCCTTTTATACCGGTCACTGTCAAGAACCTTGGCAGGTGGGGTGGCTGTTGCGGCGCTGTTGCTGGCCATTGTCCGCGGAAATGTGTTTCCAGTATTGTCTGTGGTGTGTAGCCTAAACAAAACCTGGCCCCAGACATAAAGCCTATCCCCCTCCCTCTCTTCTGCGACCTCATAATCTTAGTTTTACCCTCCGTTTCCTCTCATTTATAGTATTTATAGCCCTTTGTCCTACTTTGATGTTTTTTTTTTATTCTGGTAGTGGTGGTGGTGCTGGTGGTTGTGGTATTGTTGTTGTTGGTGGTGGTGTTGTAATTGTTATTAGTGGTGGTTTTACTGTTGTTGATATTATTGACGCTAGTGCTGGTTATGTTTAGCTGCAAGTCAACTAAGAACGAGAGTAGCTTTAAAGGTGTCCTAACTGAGCATAAAGTGTGTCCCTCACTCGAAAAAGCAGTGGATTCGACTGCTATTTCTAACAAGTGGACCATCTCATTCACTAGACTAAGACACATTTCAATATTAAACTAGAACGCCCAGATATTTGAAGTGAAACGGAGTTAGTTGTTGTTGAAAATAAACAGGACAGAATAGTTAATTTTGGTTAGATATAAAATTTACTTCACTTCAGTTAGAAAAGGAAAAAGGAATATGATTACTTCTAATCATAAAAGTACAAAGTTGTATGTAAACATTCGTAAATGAATACCGCGTTTTTGAAGTTTTATTGAAGATACTTTGATTTATGTTTTATGCTGAAATAGGTGACAGGTGTCCGTCATTACTATCACCATAGAAGTTAAAAGTAAAGTGACCAGGGAAGGTGTCGTCTCTTTTGTAACAGAAAATTCTCTCTCTGTCCTCGTTCCATGACAGCCTATTTACTCTTTGATCAAACATCGATGACCTCCTGCTGCGTTCTCTTTCATAGGGATGGCCATGTCAGTGAGAGGAAACGCTGGAACATTTCATTCGCTACACACCATCATTAATTCAAGGGAATTAATTTGAAAAAATATAGGGGAAATAACTTCCATTTGACATTACTTTCTCTGACTACAGTTTAAAGCAGCGGTGGCCAACTGGTGGTCCGATAGAAAATGTTGGTGGTCCGCAGAAAGATTTGGACATTATTTGCAATTTCTATGTCTTATTAATAATGGTTTCTTATATAGGCACAAGGCCAGCAATTTTGGGGGAGGAGAAAGTCGATTAAATCGACACTAGTGCGTGACTAGTACTTTATTTTATCGACCCCGTAAAGATGAAAGGCAAAGGTAACCTCGGCGGGGTTTGAACTCAGATTATAAAGGGCCGTAACTCTAAGCTGCAAACCATGGCTTCCGACCCTCTACCTATACTGCCAATCCACCGCCCTAATCCAACTATTAATAATAAAACAAAATTAATATTAGGTTAAAATATATTTTATAGCTCCCTTCCCCTAAACAAAATCCTCCTCAGTAAAGAACTAACATCCATGAATTTTACATATATGTGTCATCTATCGACAATATGATGCATGTATGCTTCAGTATTGTTTCTACCATTACAACAGTCATCCGGCTCCGCAAATACCGATTCTCATCCGATTGTTTTATTTTATTTGGCTTTGATAGCTTTGTTTGTTCTTAGATTCCAATGAAATAAACCCATAATGAGTGAGAAAAAGCAAGCGACTATATTGCATTTCTTTAGTAATACCAAAGTAACTATTGATAATAATAACACTAGTAATACTTCACTTAACCGTGAGTTGATCAATGAATCAGAGCCTCTACAGTCCACGTCAGGCAACAAGAGGAAGAACATTCTAACTAGAGGAGGATTTGGTTCAGATATATCGAGGTCCAATTTCAAACACATAATGTTCCGGTAGACAGGACCAAAATTTCTCCTTTTGTCTGGCCACTTCCCCTTGAAAGCCTGCAGAAGATCCAGGATTTGCTTACAGCCCCACCAGGTACATATTCATATGCCACCTTAAGGTCCGAACTTGTAAAGCGGACATCCCTCTCTCAGCAGCAAAAGATTAACCAGCTTCTTTATTCGAGAGCGTTAAGCGATAGGAAACCGTTACAGTTCTTAAGACAGTTAAAACAACTGTTGGGAGAGAACACCATGGAGTCGGCCATCTTGAAACAACTTTTCCTACAAAGGCTGCTGCCAGCAACTCGCGGCATTTTGGCGGCCAGTAAAGCATCCACCCAAATCGAGGTGCTAGCGGATTCAGCTGATAGAATAATGGAGGTAGCAGCACCACGGTCATTTGTGGCCCAAGAGAGACACACACATCCACTAATAAGTTCATTTTCTTCCCCTCTTTCTTCCTCGTTTTTTCCTTTTTCTCCTTCCTCGTCTTCTGTCTCGGAGATGAGACAAGAGGCACAATTGAACGCACTTATGGCTAAACTGCAGATACAGCCTCGCAGCAACGCCAGCTCATCTCGGCGCGATTTACATCAGCGCCCGCGAGATCCGAGCGACCGATCCCTTATGCTATCACCACAGTAAATTCGGTGAAAGGGGCCGTAAATACCTATTGCCCTGTTCTTTTAGAAGGGATTCCCGTCATGTTCCGGGTAACGACGTGGCCAGGTAGAAACGATGGCAACTACACCTGGCTCTTCCAAATCTAGCCTCTTGTTCCACATTAGCGACCGATCTACCGGTTTCTGGTGGACACCGGGGTGGAGGTTAGAGTCATACCATCTGCCCTGGTGCCAGGCAGTAGGGAACCCCCAGCAATCCTTCTCAAGATGCTGAACCACTCTGTTATACCCACATGCGGAGAAAAGTCCTTAACTCTGGATCTTGGGCTCCGCCGAATTTTCCAGTTGGTTTTTGTCATCGCCAAGTTGCTGACTCCGATCCTAGAAGCGGATTTTCTACTCCATTTTGGCCTCCTGGTGGACGTTAAACACAACAGACTGATTAATTCCACCACTGGTCTGAATGATCGGGGTATCAGCACAATGGCACCCTCCCTCAACCTTGTTTTTTTTAAAATATAACGTACAATATAATTTTTTAAAAAAGAGGGAGCGTCCAATAGGCCGGCCAATATAGTATAATGTTCTTGATAATTTAGAGTTAAAAATATATATATTGCCACGAAAAAAGCCATAAAAACATCATGGCAGATATCTACGACTCCGCGAATATACGGTGGTTTCCACAAACAATTATTATTTAAATTCTCAGGAAAATAACCGCGACCGCGAATGTCGGACATACACTGGACTTCAAAATATCTGTAAACAAATGATATTTAAATTAAAAAAAGGAAAGAAGATAAAGAAAAAAGAGAATCAAGCTACGAAACAAAGAGACACAGGGGGAGGGGGACTCTACACCCTAGTCTGAGCTATGTTTCAGTTGTGACCTGTATTTTACGGCCAGACTGGGGCACCTAAGGACTGGTTTTCAGAGAATAAATGAAATATCAGGCTAAATTGTATGACAATTATTTATTTGGAAATGTAAATAATTATATAATATATACAGAACAATGTTATTTTACAAGATTTAAGATAAACTAGGTTTAGATATAACTAGAGTTGTTTTTAATAGAAAATATAAGTGATTATTTGTACGTGTATCAGAGACTTTTGTCTCCTCATCTACTGATAACTTACCGCTATGATTCAACTTGTATTACATTATTGGATTGGCAGTATCGGTAGAGGGTCGGACGTCATGCTTTGCAGAGTTACGGCCCTTTATGGTCTGAGTTCAAATCCCGCCGAGGTTAACATTGCCTTTCATCATTACGGGGTCGATAAAATAAAGTACCAGTAATACACTGGCATAATTGCTGGCATTGTGCCAAAAGTAGAAACAATTATTAAGAACGTAGTTTTAACACTTCAAGATCCTAGTAGAAGCTAGCTGTAAGTATACCAAGCAAGCTTTAGGCGAGATCACGTCATAGAAACGTGTCTCTGACGAGCACCCATAATTGACCTTCTAGCTCATCTCCCGTACGGAAGACCCAGTATACACATGTTCGTTGACAAGGTTACTTCCGCTACGGGTGTCCAGCATGGAGACACACTCAGCCCGTCTCTTTTTGCACTGGCAGTTGACCACGTCACACGCTGTCCGGCGCCCTTCAACATTTGGTTATGAAAAACTCGACCATGATTGGCTCGGCTGAGACGATAGTTGAAGATCTTCGGCTAATCAGCCTAGCTCCTCGAACTCGAGATCATCCCACCCATATCCGAGGTGATTAATATTAGCCACGGGGAGGCGGAATTCCATGACATCGTACTCAGCATCAATTCCGTCTTGTCCGGTGCTCTCCTAACGCCCAAAGATGCCGCCTGCATTCTCGGCTCTCCAATTCTCTCGAAATCCATAAAGAGTGCCTGGAGACCAAGCATGCAGACCTGTCACGAATGGCAGTGAGGCTGTGCCTCATCGACGCTCACCTTATTGAGAAACTGCTTTGCCCTTCCAAAATGTCAGTTGACGCTGCGTGGTGCACCTTGTTACCCACCCACAGATTACCTCGGGGAACTCGATGCTACCAACCGACGCTGTGCAAAACTCATCTGCAATGTCAGTTTCGACATCGCCGACTGGGAAGAGGTGAAGCTTCCAGCGAGCTTCGGTGGCCTCGACTTCCGATCCGCTTCGGATTTGGCACTGCTGGCCTACCTCTCCTCAATCTCCTCTAGTCACATCCTCGTCAGCGAAGTTCTCAGCAAGACAGCCAAATCTGACGTGACCACATAACCAGAGCAGGCCGCGAACGACTGAACAGGCGAAGGGCTCTTTGTTTCGCAGTATACAAAGTTCCAAAGTAACTGGGTCGGAATCAAGTGCAGATCTTCCTTCAGCCGGAACGGGTCTGGCTTCGATCAACACTGCCACGCTTGCCTCCGATCACTTTCGCAGCCAAACAGCGATACATGGCTCAATTATGTGCTCTCCTCATCAACCAGTACCCTTCTGGATGACGAGTGCATACACATAGGAGTGACCCAACGTCTCGGCCGCCACGTGTGGGATTCACATAAATACTGTTGTGGGGCTGTCGTTGGCGAGGGTGAGCTGCATCCACTGTCATGCCGCTAGAACGCAGGTCGGTTCTCCCGACATGCCGATCTCAACGACATACTGAGAACGACCCTGGACTCAGCTTCTTTCCCATCACAACTGGGGCCAGCAAGCCTTGACCGTGGAGACGGCAAGCGCCCCGACGGAATTACCCTCTTTTCATTCGAAAGAGGTAAATCCCTAATCTAAGACGCTAAATGCTGTAATACGTTCGCCGCCACAAACCCCTGTATTTCAGCCCACATTGCAGAGGATAGGAAGACAAGTAAATACCAGGGCTTGTCCGGCCGCTTCCCCTTTTATACCGGTCACTGTCAAGAACCTTGGCAGGTGGGGTGGCTGTTGCGGCGCTGTTGCTGGCCATTGTCCGCGGAAATGTGTTTCCAGTATTGTCTGTGGTGTGTAGCCTAAACAAAACCTGGCCCCAGACATAAAGCCTATCCCCCTCCCTCTCTTCTGCGACCTCATAATCTTAGTTTTACCCTCCGTTTCCTCTCATTTATAGTATTTATAGCCCTTTGTCCTACTTTGATGTTTTTTTTTTATTCTGGTAGTGGTGGTGGTGCTGGTGGTTGTGGTATTGTTGTTGTTGGTGGTGGTGTTGTAATTGTTATTAGTGGTGGTTTTACTGTTGTTGATATTATTGACGCTAGTGCTGGTTATGTTTAGCTGCAAGTCAACTAAGAACGAGAGTAGCTTTAAAGGTGTCCTAACTGAGCATAAAGTGTGTCCCTCACTCGAAAAAGCAGTGGATTCGACTGCTATTTCTAACAAGTGGACCATCTCATTCACTAGACTAAGACACATTTCAATATTAAACTAGAACGCCCAGATATTTGAAGTGAAACGGAGTTAGTTGTTGTTGAAAATAAACAGGACAGAATAGTTAATTTTGGTTAGATATAAAATTTACTTCACTTCAGTTAGAAAAGGAAAAAGGAATATGATTACTTCTAATCATAAAAGTACAAAGTTGTATGTAAACATTCGTAAATGAATACCGCGTTTTTGAAGTTTTATTGAAGATACTTTGATTTATGTTTTATGCTGAAATAGGTGACAGGTGTCCGTCATTACTATCACCATAGAAGTTAAAAGTAAAGTGACCAGGGAAGGTGTCGTCTCTTTTGTAACAGAAAATTCTCTCTCTGTCCTCGTTCCATGACAGCCTATTTACTCTTTGATCAAACATCGATGACCTCCTGCTGCGTTCTCTTTCATAGGGATGGCCATGTCAGTGAGAGGAAACGCTGGAACATTTCATTCGCTACACACCATCATTAATTCAAGGGAATTAATTTGAAAAAATATAGGGGAAATAACTTCCATTTGACATTACTTTCTCTGACTACAGTTTAAAGCAGCGGTGGCCAACTGGTGGTCCGATAGAAAATGTTGGTGGTCCGCAGAAAGATTTGGACATTATTTGCAATTTCTATGTCTTATTAATAATGGTTTCTTATATAGGCACAAGGCCAGCAATTTTGGGGGAGGAGAAAGTCGATTAAATCGACACTAGTGCGTGACTAGTACTTTATTTTATCGACCCCGTAAAGATGAAAGGCAAAGGTAACCTCGGCGGGGTTTGAACTCAGATTATAAAGGGCCGTAACTCTAAGCTGCAAACCATGGCTTCCGACCCTCTACCTATACTGCCAATCCACCGCCCTAATCCAACTATTAATAATAAAACAAAATTAATATTAGGTTAAAATATATTTTATAGCTCCCTTCCCCTAAACAAAATCCTCCTCAGTAAAGAACTAACATCCATGAATTTTACATATATGTGTCATCTATCGACAATATGATGCATGTATGCTTCAGTATTGTTTCTACCATTACAACAGTCATCCGGCTCCGCAAATACCGATTCTCATCCGATTGTTTTATTTTATTTGGCTTTGATAGCTTTGTTTGTTCTTAGATTCCAATGAAATAAACCCATAATGAGTGAGAAAAAGCAAGCGACTATATTGCATTTCTTTAGTAATACCAAAGTAACTATTGATAATAATAACACTAGTAATACTTCACTTAACCGTGAGTTGATCAATGAATCAGAGCCTCTACAGTCCACGTCAGGCAACAAGAGGAAGAACATTCTAACTAGAGGAGGATTTGGTTCAGATATATCGAGGTCCAATTTCAAACACATAATGTTCCGGTAGACAGGACCAAAATTTCTCCTTTTGTCTGGCCACTTCCCCTTGAAAGCCTGCAGAAGATCCAGGATTTGCTTACAGCCCCACCAGGTACATATTCATATGCCACCTTAAGGTCCGAACTTGTAAAGCGGACATCCCTCTCTCAGCAGCAAAAGATTAACCAGCTTCTTTATTCGAGAGCGTTAAGCGATAGGAAACCGTTACAGTTCTTAAGACAGTTAAAACAACTGTTGGGAGAGAACACCATGGAGTCGGCCATCTTGAAACAACTTTTCCTACAAAGGCTGCTGCCAGCAACTCGCGGCATTTTGGCGGCCAGTAAAGCATCCACCCAAATCGAGGTGCTAGCGGATTCAGCTGATAGAATAATGGAGGTAGCAGCACCACGGTCATTTGTGGCCCAAGAGAGACACACACATCCACTAATAAGTTCATTTTCTTCCCCTCTTTCTTCCTCGTTTTTTCCTTTTTCTCCTTCCTCGTCTTCTGTCTCGGAGATGAGACAAGAGGCACAATTGAACGCACTTATGGCTAAACTGCAGATACAGCCTCGCAGCAACGCCAGCTCATCTCGGCGCGATTTACATCAGCGCCCGCGAGATCCGAGCGACCGATCCCTTATGCTATCACCACAGTAAATTCGGTGAAAGGGGCCGTAAATACCTATTGCCCTGTTCTTTTAGAAGGGATTCCCGTCATGTTCCGGGTAACGACGTGGCCAGGTAGAAACGATGGCAACTACACCTGGCTCTTCCAAATCTAGCCTCTTGTTCCACATTAGCGACCGATCTACCGGTTTCTGGTGGACACCGGGGTGGAGGTTAGAGTCATACCATCTGCCCTGGTGCCAGGCAGTAGGGAACCCCCAGCAATCCTTCTCAAGATGCTGAACCACTCTGTTATACCCACATGCGGAGAAAAGTCCTTAACTCTGGATCTTGGGCTCCGCCGAATTTTCCAGTTGGTTTTTGTCATCGCCAAGTTGCTGACTCCGATCCTAGAAGCGGATTTTCTACTCCATTTTGGCCTCCTGGTGGACGTTAAACACAACAGACTGATTAATTCCACCACTGGTCTGAATGATCGGGGTATCAGCACAATGGCACCCTCCCTCAACCTTGTTTTTTTTAAACCAGGCAGTCTGGCAGATACGACGCTATTCTGAGCAGGCATCCTAACATCTCACACCCTATTTTTAACAGTCGGCCGGTGACCCACAGTGTTACGCATCATATCGTGACTGAGGGCCCTCCGGATTCTGCTAAACCATGGTGACTCGCTCCTGACCACGCTAAGATCGCTAAAGCAGAGTTCGATCATGTGTTGGAACTGGGCATTGATCGTCCATACAGTAGCAGCTGGTCTTCCCCTCTTCACATGGTTCCCAGAAATCTGTAGGTGATTGGCGACCGTGTGGAGACTATCAGTTTTTTAACACACACAAAACCCAATAAGTACCCTGTACCTCACTGAATTTCTCTGCTACCCTACATGGTGCTAGGATCATTTCAATAATTGACCTCGTGTGGGCGTACAACCAGATTCCTGTTGAACCGGATGACATTCTTAAAACGGCCATTACAACTCCTTTCACCCTCTTCGAGTTTCTTAGACTGCCATTCGGTTTACTCAATGTTGCATCAACCTTCCAGCGTTTCATCGACACAGTAGTACGTGGTTTACCCTACGTCTACTCGTATATTGATGATATGCTGATAGCCAGCACATCTCGTGAGGAACACGAAAGGAACCTACAATTGCTTTTCGGGCGTTTTTCTTAGTTTGGCGTCATCAGCAACCCCAGAAAATGCCTTTTCAGTGTTTCTTCTCTTGATTTTCTGGGACACAACATCGACGAACAAGGAATCCGACCCCGTCACGACAAAGTTAAGTCCATTTTAGATTTTCTCACTCCAACGTACCCGGGGAAAGTACGTGAGCTCCTCGGCCTCATAAACTTCTACTGCCCATTCATACTTCGATGTGCAGAGTTTCTCCAGCCGCTAACAGACATCCTAAGGCAGTGCAAACGGAAGAACCAGCTTATCACTTTCGATGATGCACAAGCAGCTGCTTTTCTTAAAATGAAGAGGGTCTTGACAGAGGCCACAATGTTGGTTTATCTCAAACCTGACGCACCGCTTTGTCTGTTCGTCGATATATTGGATGTCGGGGCCGGTGGCGTCCTCCAACAATGTGTAAACAATGCATGGCAACCAATTTCATTCTTCTCTAGGCGACTCAAACCTGCTGAAACAAAGTATAGCACATTCGGTCGGGAATGTTTGGCAGCGTACCTCAGTGTGAGACATTTCCGGCACATGTTAGAAGGTTCTGTGTTTTCTATTTACATGGACTATAAACCTCTCACGTACGCTTTATATTCCAAGCCTGACCCCCACTCACCTAGAGAAGTGTGTCAAATGGATTTTATATCCCAATATACTACAGATATTCGCCATATAGACAACTCTGCAGCCGATGCCCTTTCTCGCTAACTCTTGGGTGCACTGCACACCTCTTTTTCCATCAGTCTCCGATATATTGCCAACAGGCGACGGGGAGCTCCTGAAACTCCGAAATTCTTCATCTTCTTCCTTGTCTTTCAAACTCCCCCCTCTACCTTTTTCTCCTGGTGGTATTTAGTGTGATGTGTCTACGGGTCACGCGCGCCCTTAAGTACCTCTAAAGCATCAACGATCGGTTTTTCTGCGCTGCACAACCTATCGAATGGGTCAGACGTTGCGTCCAGTGACAAAAGACAAACATTCACCACGATATCAGGGCTCTTCTCGGAACCTTCGAAACACCAGATACGCGTTTCCAACATATTAACATCGTCAGAGTACTGCCTCCTGTTAGGGGTTGCACTCAGCTTTTGACCTGTGCGGATAGATTCTCCCGGTGGCCTGAGGCCATTCCCCTTTCCGACACTGCAGCTGAATCTATTGCCAAGGCACTAGCACAGCATTGGATTTCGCGTTATGGCACACCTTCTACCAACACAATGGACAGAAGCGGCCAGTTCGAACCGAACCTTTTTAACAAATTGACACGCCTCCTAGGTTGTAGCCGAATAAATACAACAGCTTATCACCCTACAGCTAACGGTATGGCGGAACGTTTCCATCCACAATTAAAATCTTCTCTCAGAGCATATGTCAACAACAGCAACTAGTTAGACATTTTACCCCTTATCACTCTTGGAATTCGCTCCACTGTAAAAGAGGGACTCGGTTTTATGCCAGCTGCGCTGGTTTATGGCACGATATTGGTATTACCCGTCTTAGATCCAATGAACTATATATATCACCTGTGGACCCACATGGCAAACCTGCCATCTGTTGCCCCTCGCCCTCAAAGTAACACTACTCAAATTCCATCTGACATACAGCAACGGACAGACGTTTTTGTCAGAAAGACACTATCAGAGCTCCTTTGCAACCAGGGCCCTACCAGGTACTCAAAAAGACACCCAAGCATTTTATCTTGGACACTCAGTGTCTACCGGCTAAAAAAACTCATGTGGATTTCAATGGACCCTAACCGTACCAGGTTAACCTAACATCAACGCTCCCACGCACCGGCAATCCTAACTCTGTGCCAACAACATGAACGAGATCCGGTCGACATGTGTACTGGCCATCTTCCTATGCCCAATATGTCGAGTAACCGTATCCTCTCTCTCTATTTACAAGGTAAGTAGGTGACAGTTTTTGGTCCGAGGTTATTGGTTCTCTATTTCACTACCGTTTCGATCTGGGCGGGGAACTAATATGGCGAAAGAAATGTTCCAGCGTTTCTTCTGTAATCCAGGTTTAAACCGTAGTCAGAGAACGTAATGTCAAATAGAAGTTATTTCCCCCACATTTTTTTCAAATTAATTCCCTTGAATTGATGATGGTGTGTAGCGAATGAAATGTTCCAGCGTTTCCTCTCACTGACATGGCCATTCCTATGAAAAAGAACACAGCAGAAGGTCATCGACCTTTGAGCAAAAAATAACCAGCGTTCGATAAATAGGCTGTCATGGAACGAGGACAGAGAGAGAATTTTCTGTAACAAAAGAGACGACACCTTCCCTGGTCACTTGGCTTTTAACTTCTATGGTGATAGTAATGACGGACGATAGCCTGCCACCTTCTATTTCAGCATAACACATAAAACAAAGTATCTTCAACAAAACTTCAACAACACGGTATTCATTTACGAATGTTTACATACAACATTGTACTTTTATGATTAGTAGTAATGATATTCCTTTTCTAACTGAAGTGAAGTAAATTTTATATCTAACCGACATTAACTATTCTGTCCTATTTATTTTCAACAACAACTACTAACGTAGTTTCAGAAAGGGCAGATCTGACTGTATAGGAAAGTAGGAGAAAGGACTATAAATGTTATAAATGAGAGGAAACGTAGGATAAAACAAAGACTATGAGGTCACGGAAGAGAGGGAGGAGGGATAGGAGGGATGTCTGGGGCCAGGTGGTGTTTGGGCTGCACACCGTGGACAAAACTGCAAGGTCATTTCCGCGGACAATGGCCAGCAACACCGCTGCAACAGCCACCCCACCTAGCGGGGCTCGTTCTTCAGAGGGGCTACTGTTCTGATTTTACGGAGGAGCTTAGCAATACGGGGTCTGATGACGACTGAGTTCTTGACGGTCACCGGTGCAGAGAGGAAGCGGCCAGACAAGCCCCGGTATTTACTTGTCTTCCTATCCTTTGTATTGTGGGCCGAAATACCGGGGTTTGTGGCCAAAGAAACAAAATAGGGGCGGAGAACGTATTACAGCATTTAGCATCTTAGATGAGGGATTTGCCTCTTTCCAATGAAAAGAGGGTAATTCCGTCGGGGCGCTTGCCATCTCTGCTGCCGAGGCTTGCTGGCTCCAGTTGTGATGGGAAACCAGCTGAATCCAGGGTCCTTCTTAATTTGTGATTGAGATCGGCATGTCGTTCTGGCGACATCATAGTGGATGCAGCCCAAACCCACCAACAACAGCCCCACAACAGTATTTATGTGAACCCCAAACGTGGAGGCCAGGGCGTTGGGTCACTCAGATGTGTGTGCACTCGTCATCAAGAAGGGTACCGGTTGATGAGGATAGCACAGATTTGAGCAATGCATCGCTGTTTGGCTGCGAAACAGATCGGGGACAATATCTTGGGCTTCCAACAAAAGTAAAATTACAGCACCTACCTAATTCTTGTGCATTGAGTACTCCTTCCTTTATGATCTGAGTTCAAATCCTGTCGAGGTTAACTTTGCCTTTCATCCTTACGGGGTCGATAAAATAAAGTACCAGTAATGCATTGAGATAATTGCTGGCCTCGTGCCAAAAGTAGAAAGAGTTATTTACAGAACCTTTTAGAAGCGAATACTCTTCAACCCTAAGCAAACATACAGCCTCTCTCTCTCTCCCTCTCTCTCTCTCTCTCTCTCTCTCTCTCTCTCTCTCTCTCTCTCTCTCTCTCTCTCACTCTCTCTCTCTTTCTCGCTCTCTCTCTGCCTCTTTCTCTCTCTTTCTTTCCACGTCCTCATCTCTTTCCCTCTCTTTTTCTATATATGTATATTTGTCTCTCGCACACACACACACACACACACACACATACACACACACACACACACACACACACACACACACACACACACACACACACACACACACACACACACACACACATACACATACATACACATACATATCTCACTTTGGCAGTGTTGGTGGGAGAGAGCTGTGGTAGTAAGAAGAGTACAGACAACAGTGACAGTAGGAGTAGGGTGTGTGACGTCATAAGATGGACGCTGTAGAAAGTTTTGAGATAGGTGGGTTGGTAGGGAGGTATATCTACTATAGAAGTCCCGTTCTGTCTGTCTGTGTAAAGTATTATAACTTGCGTATTGTTCATCGATCTCGCTAAAATGTTACACATTACCAAAGGAGGATGCGAGACGTGTCAATAACAACTATTATTGCATAATTGTTACTTTCAATGTGATAATCGCCATGTTTCTAATACTTGTGTGTCTTTGCGTTAAAACATCTCCATTAGAACTGCCGTAAGCAGGAATGCGGTTGAGAAAGGGAAGGAAGTAGAAAGTGTAGAGTAGAAGAGAGAGAGGGACAGAAAAAGAAAGAGAGAGAATGTCTATAGGAGGGAAACAGCGACAGAAAGAAAGAGACAAAGAAAAAAGGTTGAGAGAGAGAAGGCTGTGTGAGAGAAGGGACTGGCAAAAAGAGAGAGAAAGAAGAGGCTGTGTGAGAGGGGAAAGAAAGAGAGAGTGAGACAGTAAGTAACCACATGTTGTGAGAAGAGAAGCAGACGACAAGATAAAATATTAAACACGATATTGAAAAATATTTTTGTAAATATGGCAATATTTTATATATACATACATGCATAGATAAATCTACATATACAATTGCATGTGTATAGTAAAGAATATGTGTATGTACGCATATGAAAACACGTATACATAAATGAAGGTAGAAGTAAAATAGGTATTTAGTAGTTGATAGACGACTATATACGCACATATAAATAAGAATATATACATACATTAAAATATAAAAATGAAATGGTAAAATAATATAATAAAAATTAAAGATAAAAATAAAAATAATAAAATTAAAATAAATAACCTTATGCAAAAAAAAAAATATATAAATTATAAATGAATAAAAACAAACATAAAATGATCAAAAATAAATATAAAATAAGAATAAAAATAAAAATAAAAATAATAATAAAAATGAAATAAAAACAAGCATGCACACTTCCGGAGGTAAAGACAAAAAACATAAACAAAAGGCGAAGAAACAAAAAACTAAATTAAAACACAAAAAACACACTCATAGAAAAGCAAGATATACATATACATAAAAAGTTAGGGCTAAACACACACAGTACACACAAATACATACATACATATATGGCGACGTACACAAATATACATATACACAAATACATACATATATGGCGACGTACACAAATATACATATACACAAATACATACATATATGGCGACGTACACAAATATACATATACACACATACATACATGCATATATGGCGACGTACACAAATATACATATACACAAATACATACATATATGGCGACGTACACAAATATACATATACACACATACATACATGCATATATGGCGACGTACACAAATATACATATACACAAATACATACATATATGGCGACGTACACAAATATACATATACACACATACATACATGCATATATGGCGACGTACACAAATATACATATACACAAATACATACATACATATATGGCGACGTACACAAATATACATATACACAAATACATACATACATATATGGCGACGTACACAAATATACATATACATACATACATATATGGCAACGTACACAAATATACATATACACAAATACATACATATATGGCGACGTACACAAATATACATATACACAAATACATACATACATATATGGCAACGTACACAAATATACATATACACAAATACATACATATATGGCGACGTACACAAATATACATATACACAAATACATACATACATATATGGCGACGTACACAAATATACATATACACAAATACATACATACATATATGGCGACGTACACAAATATACATATACACAAATACATACATACATATATGGCGACGTACACAAATATACATATACATACATACATATATGGCAACGTACACAAATATACATATACACAAATACATACATATATGGCGACGTACACAAATATACATATACACAAATACATACATGCATATATGGCGACGTACACAAATATACATATACATACATACATACATATATGGCGACGTACACAAATATACATATACACAAATACAGGCATGCATATATGGCGACGTACACAAATATACATACACATACATACATACATATATGGCGACGTACACAAATATACATATACACAAATACATACATGCATATATGGCGACGTACACAAATATACATATACACACATACATACATACATATATGGCGACGTACACAAATATACATATACACAAATACATACATGAACATTTGAAAGATGAGCAAGGGTAAGGGGTGTGTGATATAGTGAGACAATGTCAAAGGTATGGATACATATATTATTATATATGTATCCATACCTTTGACATATATAATAATACATATATAATAATACATATATAATAATACATATATAATAATACATATATAATAATACATATATAATAATACATATATAATAATACATATATAATAATACATATATAATAATACATATATAATAATACATATATAATAATACATATATAATAATACATATATATTTCGTTTCTGAATTTGTTTAGCAAGATTCTTTATCTGAAATCGTGTGTTGAAACCGATATTGTTATACTTTGGGAGGGTCATGTTGCCAATAAGAAACACACGCACCAGGTCTTTACACTTCAATTTATTATAATAAATTTATAAATTTAGGAATTTATAAATTTCTGGTTGGTTCCACAACCAGATTGTTGTTTATATATTGTCAAAGTTCTTTCGTCACACATTCTGTGACCTCTTCAGTGACTGGGGATTCTTTTCTTTGTTTTTGCGCCTCTCCTTTGTCCTGTCCTACGCATTTTGTTTCTGTGTGTGTGCTGTGTGCTCAGTCTGCGCATGCGCCACATCCGGGTGTCTGTGTGTGTTTATATTCGTTTATTTATTTGTTTATTTACATGTTACCGGCTGGTTGTTTGTTCTATGTGTGTGTGTGTGTTTTCATTTTGTCCTTAATTGTAAGTTGTGATGTTGCTGTTCCACTCATATTTTCTATTTAATTTTGGTTGTAATTCTTTTATGTTTATTGCCTCTGTGATTTGTCTAAACATTGCGTCTTTTCTGTGTGTAGATTCTATTTTTATTTCTATGTTCTCTAATTTACCCTTATGTTTTATTTTAGCATGTTGGTAGAGTACAGATGATTCTTTACTATTTTGAAGGTCTTGCCAGTGTTCATTTATCCGTTCCCCTACACTAGGAGCTGTCTCACCTATGTACACTATATTTTTGTCTCTACATTGTCCTTCAGTACATCTCATGCTATACACTACATTTCTAGTTTTACAGTTAATATGGGGGCTTAATTTACAGGTTATACATTTCTTATCTATACAGAGTGGGTGGGGGGTCTTTGAAAAGGGTATGTCTTGCTAATAAGTGTTTTTACGGAGGTACCTGGTCTTTCTACTATCTTAATATTGAGTTTATGTTTGTCTAGGGCCCTTCTAAATTTGTAAGCTAATTCACCTCTAGGGGTTGTATCGATGAACATTACACTCTGGTATTTATTGCTATCATACCATGAGTTTATTCTATTAGTCTTATTCCTAGTTCTTTCTATTCTATTCCAAAATTTGCTCCTATACAAGGGGCAGGTCCCATTTGCGTCATTATTTACCATTTTTTCCCATTTGGTTCTGGCTCCTCTATACACTCTGATTTTAACTCTCTGATTGTAACCAGAGAACTGCATACGGTGGATGAAGTGTTGTATGTGTCTCTCTAGTTCTTCGGGGTTGCACATGCGGGACACGTTTCTCATCACCCATACCAAATCCGCAATCAGTATGTTTAGGAATAAGACTAATAGACTAAACTCATGGTATGATAGCAATAAATACCAGAGTGTAAATGTTCATCGATACAATCCCTAGAGGTAAATTAGCTTACAAATTTAGAAGGACAAATTTAGACAAAAAAGGAAGCGGAGGGCAGAGAGAGAGAGAGAGAGAGAGAGAGAGAGAGAGAGAGAGAGAGAGAGAGAGAGAGAGAGAGAAGGCTGTGTGAGAGAAGGCACTGGCAAAAAGAGAGAGAAAGAAGAGTCTGTGTGAGAGGGGAAAGAAAGAGAGAAAATGTCTGTAGGAGGGAAACAGCAACAGAAAGAAGGAGACAAAAAAGTAAGCGGAAGGGGTAGAGAGAGAGATAAGGCTGTGTGAGAGAAGGGACTGGAAAAAGAGAGTGAAAGAAGAGGTTGTGTGAGAGGGGAAAGAAAGAGAGAGTGAGACAGTAAGTAACCACATGTGATGAAATGGACGAGAAGCAGACGACAATATAAAATATTAAACACGATATTAGAAAAATATTTTTGTAAATATGACATGGATGACCGCCACCGACAATGTTTGCCCTTGTGACTTGTTAATGGACATGGCAAAAAATGGCCTCACCGGGAATTGGGATCGCCGGAAATCGAACGGGATATCTGACGCCGAGGGGAAAAGGTTCATCCTTGGAATGAAAACATTCTCCCCTCTTCCGCACCCCGTTACAATGGTGGCCTCAATCAAGTGGGTGTCAGTGACTTGACGACCATGCGAGTACCGTTGCACTGCTTTGGTGGACGCAAGTTCCTTATTAGCATAATGGGACAGCCAACCCTAAGCTTAATAATGTGAGGTGGGAGCCCTGGGGGCTCAAGGAGATTTAATAACTCAACTGGATAATTAACGATATCGTCGGGGTCTGATTTGAAGATGTGCTCTTTACCGGGAATCTTCTCAATCAGCTGCTCGTTAATAAAATAAACCATGGTATTTTTCGGAGCAAGGATGGCTCTTTCGCTGAGCCAATCGAGGTTTTTAAAGCTAGATGAGACATTAGGAAAAACTGCTTCCCAAAGGTCAGAAGGGCTGCTCACAATGTTGCACAGGGTGTCGATTGCTATGCCGCCCTTGTCATTCGCAGGAAGAGGGGGCAAGGTGACCTTACCGTTTTAGCAGCACATTGCAGGTGGCTCCCTAGCCCACTTTGTAGCATTGCAGAATTGGCAATTGAAGCGCATCTCGCCTATATTTATGCCAGAGCGCATCGAGTAATTAACGTTTTGCTCATACTTGAAAGCCTGTAGGTGCCAGTAAGGGCTGTTGGCGCTCGTCACACCGCGTGCAGCTTCTCGCCGTCGACTATTACGCATGAACGTAGAACATTGGTCGTGTGGTTGGTAGGAAGGTCAGGCAGCAATAGCAGAAGCAACATTTGCAATGCTAATGGACCGCCCGTCTGCATCTTCAGAAGCCATGGAAGTAGTCATAGCCGCAGCGTTCGTAGGAAGGCGAGCCGTCCGTTGTTTTAAACGTTCCAAAGACCTGGAAGCAGCATTAGTCGCATCGTTTCTAGCCAGGCGCTTCGACCTTTGTTCCCGGCTCTCTGAAGCCCTGGAAGAAGCCTGGTATGAAGACATTTTGGCTAGGCGTGCGGTGCGCTGTTGGAAACTTTCAGCGGCTCGACATTCTGCTAAACGTAAGGCTGTCTGTGAAAGTCTTGAAGCATTTTCCTCAGAGGACTCGTTTGCTATAGTAGCCTTTTGCGTCACTGCTGACGCGGTATGTCGACTGAGGCGACTTATCTTTTTAGGTGACATTTTATGTCCAAAAGAAAGGGTGAAAGTTACTTCTACAGAAAAATTGACTTTGAAAGTCTACTGTCTGTTTATGAATATTGTTATTGTTGTTGTGATACAAATGTTAGTAAGTAAATGGGTATCGAAAAATAAATTGTGAAAGTTACTTCAACATAAAAATTGACTTTGAAAGGATAAGGCTGATAATTGAATGTAAAAAGATTGATAACAAAGGCCCCCCCAAAAAATTTTATAGGTATTTGTATGTATGTGTGTATTTTATGTCGAAAATAAAGGGTTAAAGTTACTTATACTGAAAAATATAGTTTGAAAGTGTAAGGCCGATTGAAAAACTTACAGTTTAGTAAATGAAAGTCAGCTTCGAAATGGAGCTAAAACAAACTGTGTATGCGTTGATTGATTGAAATTCCCGCGTTCCTGTTTCTATGACGTCAATCGTAACCATACCAACATATATGTGTGTGTATGCACCCACATATATGTGTGTATATCTTTTTTTTCAATGTTTCTCTTTTTCACAAACACTTATAAGAGAAGGTAGCAATTTTAAGGGGAGGTGATGAAGGGAGTACATATACGAAACGTATATCATATGAGAGAGGAGAAATCATCGATTGTTGAAATAAATCGATTTTTGCGTAATTGTGGCATTTTTTACCCAATAAGTTCGCCCATGACCCAAGTTAGAATATTTGTAAACATTCTGCTTAATTATTCATTCAATAATTTTGGAATTGTGTAAATGTATAAAATTGAAACATACATACAGACACAAAAATCTGCCTTTTATAGTTAATGATATATCAAATATATATATATATATATATATATATATATATATATATATATATATATATATATATATATATATATATATATATATATATATATATATATATATATATATATATATATATATATATATATATATATATTTATATATATATATTTATATATATATATTTATATATATATAAACGGGAAAAATGAAACGAAATTTCATTTCCCACTCTTAGTACGGCTGTTACTTAAATATAAGTATGAACACTTACATACATATATGTATACTGACGTACAGTAGTATGTATATATATATACATACATGCACACACATATATATGTACGTATGGATTCACCGAAAATTTATTATAATGCTCGGTGTGTTTGTAAACAAACATCCCGTATTAAGCCGTAGTGTCCAGCAACCATCGTTGCTCGTTTGTTCAACACTGATAATGGAACGCTGTACTAGTTTCAAGCTTATTAGCTATCGTCAGCAACGTATACCTTCCTGCCAGATTGTTGAACGTATATACTTACCTTATGCATATTAACGGCTGAGTAGCCCAATTTGCATATCGAGTGGGTTAATCGGCTGGGTGCACCGAAAACGATAAACGGAAAAAATGAAACGAAATTTCATTTCCCACTCTTAGTACTATATATATATATATTATTACTATATATATTATTACTATATATATATATATATATATATATATATATATATATATAGTAATAATAATGAATTTGAAGACTAAAATCCAAAGAGGGCTCGATAAGGATAAATATATATCAAATATATAAGAACCGTAGAGCAAATATTTATTAAAATAACGTTAAAGTTTAAGCAAAGAATCGCTGCTTTCACCCTTAACGGGATCTTCTGAAACTAACAAAGTCAATCTGTAAACGCAGAAGTCGATATTTCAAAAAACGTTGCAACCGGAGGAAGACAGGAAGACGATACTTTGGTTCGTGGAAACTTTCAATGGCAAAGAACGGGGAAAAAACGAATATAATACGTCATTAATAGAAGCGGTGGAAAACAATTACGCACAAAGACAGAACCACGTTTATGGTATAAAAGAAGTCGTAGACTAATGTTCTCTTAGGTGGTTCATAGAGACGTTCTCTGGCAAAGAACGGAAAAAACGAAGATAATACGTCATATGTGGAGCGTGGAGAACAATTGCACGCAAAGTCAAAACCACGTAAATGGTATAGCAGAAGTCGTAGACTAAAATTCTAACTAGGAAACCGATTGATTCTCCGCTTTAGAGTTAAGAATAAAGTAAATAAAATACAATACAGAGGTAATTGATATTAAATAAATACATACACGCATCCAAATACGTTCATACACAGGCATACGCGAAAACACTCGCCATAGGTATACAAACCATGCACATATAAATATGTGTGTGTGTGTGTGTGCGTGTATACAAATAAATAAGTAATTAAATAAACGTATATAAATAAATAAATACGTATATAACAAGCGCACACACATACTTACATGTAAATACACAAATGTTCGGAGACTACGTCAACCAAAACACGAAGTACACATATACACAGACCCAACATACGTACGAACCCGCATACTTACACAGTTGCAAAACTCCCGTATACACATAACCAAAAGCATATGTACCAGAATATATACAAATATACGCCATAACATATACAATTAAATATACGTACGAGAAAGTATACGTACCTTCACAAAACATACAGGTAATATATACTTACCTATGCAAATAAGTAATGGTATAAACATAACATATATTTAGCTACCACATCAAGACGTAAAATATCCACGTATAGATCGTACTAACCGTTAGGGTATAATGTGGGGCTGTAATACAGAAAAGTTCTGTGCAATTTATGTTTACAAGCCGAAATTGCCTCAGATTTTTTGTTTAAGATGTGGTCTGTGGCGTAGAGTATTTTCAGGGCCTCAGCGGCGCAGAGGTCACATGGTCTTATTTTTCCTTTATACGATCTAGCCCTAGCTAGGATCTCCCAGTGTAACTTATATTGGGTGTGGTTGTCTTTTAGACTCCAGATATAAGCTGAAAGTGACGTCATATTCCTTCTTAGAGGGTAACGAAAAGAATGGGTATGCATGTAAAGACGCTGCTTGAATCTATTGGCGGTTAACCCTATGTAGGCCCTACGGGACGTGGGTGTTTCAACCTTACATTTGTAGACAATGTTACTAGAGAGGCATTTCTTGGATAGGGGGCAAACAACCCGATTCCTACAATTACAGTTAGTACTAACTACAGGGTTGCATGTGTTCCTACGGCAAGGTAATTTAGCTAAATTTGAAGCTGTGATGTTATGTGCAAGGTTAGGAGTCGTAGAGTAAGACATTTTAATAGTATTTCTATTAAAGATTTTACTATATTTATGTGTAGGGGGAAAATGCTTCGTAATAAGGGATAGAAAGTTCTTAGCTAATGGTGTGGCCACCTCCATATTATATGGTGGGTTATACCATATAATGCGACGGGATCTATTTCTTCAAGGTCTATTCTCGTACTCTGTATATGCTACCTTATCGACAAATCCACTCCGAGCAAGAGCTTCATTGTAATAAGTGGAATGGTCGTTGAAAATATGCTCGTTAGTAGATAGACGGGAAAGCCTCAACGAAACGTTTCTTACCAGGTTCTTGGTTATGCTGGCAGGATGGTTGGAATACTTACTTATGTAATTAAGCGTATCATTCGGCTTTCTATACGGGTAATACAAGCCATTCGATAAATTGAGGGTAACGTCGAGGTAATTAACGACCGAGAGGTTGGCCTCAACCTGTATAGAGAGGTTGAAGCCTTTAAAGAAGACACACACACACACACACACACATATTTATATCTGCGTGGTTTGTATACCTATGGCGAGTGTTTTCGCGTATGCCTGTGTATGTACGTATTTGGATGCGTGTATGTATTTATTTAATATCAATTACCTCTGTATTGTATTTTATTTACTTTATTCTTAACACTAAAGCGGAGAATCAATCGGTTTCCTAGTTAGAATTTTAGTCTACGACTTCAGTTATACCATTTACGTGGTTTTAACTTTCCGTGCAATTGTTCTCTACGCTCCACATATGACGTATTATCTTCGTTTTTTCCGTTCTTTGCCAGAGAACGTCTCTATGAACCACCTAAGAGAACATTAGTCTACGACTTCTTTTATACCATGAACGTGGTTCTGTCTTTGCGTGTAATTGTTTTTCACCGCTCCTATTAATGACGTATTATATTCGTTTTTACGATCTGAGTTCAAATCTCGCCGAGGTTGACTTTGCCTTTCATCCTTACGGGGTCGATAAAATAAAGTACCAGTAATGCACTGGATAATTGCTGGCCTTGTGCCTAAAGTAGAAACAATTATATTCGTTTTTTCCTCGTTCTTTGCCACAGAACGTTTCCATGAACCAAAGTATCGTCTTCCTGTCTTCCTCCGGTTGCAACGTTTTCTGAAATATCCACTTCTGCGTTTACAGATTAACATTGTTAGTTTCAGAAGATGCCCTTAAGGGTGAAAGCAGCGATTCTTTGCTTAAACTTTAATCTGTTATTTTAATAAGTAAATAAATATATATATATATATATATATATATATATATATATATATATATATATATATATATATATATATAGTAGAATAATCGAGTATCGAAAAATCGGCGCACGAGTTCACGATAAACAAAATTCGATATGAGTGGCAGAGGTCTCAATAATTCAGATAAATCAGAGCTATAACTATCGTTAAAATACCAACACACATAGATTATGTCTAAAATCAACCATACGACCGAAAAATTACGATCTGGAAGATTCGGGTCACACAGATAAAATATCAATAAATCAATAAATCATATGAATGTAAAAAGCTTACCCGGACCCGCTAGAAAGATGGTAAATCTAGCTACTTGGGTTTCTGTAAATCCTTAAATCGCCCACTATCAGCCCACATAAAAATATATAAGACTTCTAGGGAGCAGCGGACAGGAATTACTTTATCAATGAGCTTTTGTCCGAACTAATAAAAAGGCATAACCCTAGCTGAAAACGCACATGGAATTCAGCAAGGGAGATAACCTCTATATCCGCGAAAAATATTCGGGAAAATGTGGAAAATCACATATCGAATAAGAGTGCTCAATAGACATGTTAAAATAAACAGGAGCTATTCATCATTTAATAGAATCGACAAAAAATGAACAATACAATTAACTGGTCAATAGCTAAGTCTAGAGCTAAATATAGTAGAATAATCGAGTATCGAAAAATCGGCGCACGAGTTCACGATAAACAAAATTCGATATGAGTGGCAGAGGGCTCAATAATTCAGATAAATCAGAGCTATAACTATCGTTAAAATACCAACGCACATAGATTATGTCTAAAATCAACCATACGACTGAAAAATTACGATCTGTAAGATTCGGGTGACTCAGGTAAAATATCAATAAATCAATAAATCATATGAATGTAAAAAGCTTACCCGGACCCGCTAGAAAGATGGTAAATCTAGCTTCTTGGGTTTCTGTATATATATATATATATATATATATATATTATAAATACATACATGCATAGATAAATACATATAACTGTTTACAGGTATATATATATGCCTATATATATATATATATATATATATATATATATATTTCGTTTCTGAATTTGTTTAGCAAGATTCTTTATCTGAAATCGTGTGTTGAAACCGATATTGTTATACTTTGGGAGGGTCATGTTGCCAATAAGAAACACACGCACCAGTAGATTTCACTTCAATTTATTATATATTTATAAATTTACAAATTTATAAATTTATAAATTTCTGGTTGGTTGGTTCCACAACCAGATAGTTGTTTATATATAGTCATAGTCCTTTCGTCACACACTCTGTGACCTCTTCAGTGACTGGGGATTCCTTTCTTTGTTTCTGTGCCTCTCCTTTGTTCTGTCCTACGCCATTTTGTTTCTGTGTGTGTGTTGTGTGCTCAGTCTGCGCATGCGCCACATCCGGGTGTCTGTGTGTGTTTATGTTCATTTATTTATTTGTTTATTTACATGTTACTGGTTGGTTGTTTGTTCTATGTGTGTGTGTGTTTTCATTTTGTCCTTAATTGTAAGTTGTGATGTTGCTGTTCCACTCTTATTTTCTATTTAATTTTGGTTGTAATTCCTTTATGTTTATTGCCTCTGTAATTTGTCTTAACATTGCATCTTTTCTGTGTGTAGATTCTATTTTTATTTCTATGTTCTCTAATTTACCTTTGTGTTCTATCTTAGCATGTTGGTAGAGTACAGATGATTCTTTATTATCTTAAAGGTCTCGCCAGTGTTCATTTATCCGTTCCCCTATACTACGAGCTGTCTCACCTATGTACACTATATTTTTGTTTCTACATTGTCCTTCAGTACATCTTATGCTTTACACTACATTTCTAGTTTAACCGTTAATATGGGGGCTTATTTTACAGGTTATACATTTCTTATCTATACATGAGGGTCTTTGAAAAGGGTATGTCTTGCTAATAAGTGTTTTTACGGAGGTACCTGGTCTTTCTAATATCTTAATATTGAGTTTATGTTTATTTAGGGCCCTTCTAAATTTGTAGGCTAGTTCGCTTCTAGGGGTTGTATCGATGAACATTACACTCTGGTATTTATTGCTATCATACCATGAGTTTATTCTATTAGCCTTGTTCCTAGTTCTTTCTATTCTATTCCAAAATTTGCTCCTATACAATGGGCAGGTCCCATTTATGTCATTATTTACCATTTTTTCCCATTTGGTTCTGGCTCCTCTATACACTCTGATTCTATCTCTCTGATTGTAGCCAGAGAACTGCATACGGTGGATGAAGTGTTGTATGTTTCTCTAGTTCTTCGGGGTTGCACATGCGGGACACATTTCTCATCACCCGTACCAAATCCGCAATCAGTATGTTGATTTTGGTATGGTCCAAAATGGCCGAATTTCGGTGGATGAGATGTTTGGAAGTCATGGGTTTGGAGGATTTGTTTTTGGTTGTTAATGGTATCTAACCAGAGCTCTGTGTCTAGTACAGCTAATCGATTGTTGGGGTGTCTACTTGGGTAGTCTATAGTAACTCTAATGCTCTGGTGGATGGAGTTTGCTATTTGCTGGATGCTTTCCATTGTGTTTTTCTCTAGTTCCTGACTGTTCTCTAGTGGGGGTATCTTAACTACGATGTTTATATCATCTACGTAGCGGGAGTACATTATCAGGATTAAGCTGTCTTCTAATTGTTCTTTAAGTTTAAGTTTAAGTTTACTGTCCCACCATACCATGAATAAGTTAGCTATGTCGCCTACAATGCTAACACCAATGGCTGCTCCTTCCTCTTGGGCATATGTTTTTCCATTAAATTTGAACATATGTTCCTTAAGGGTTAGTTTTATGCTGGCCCCTACCGCATGTGCAATCATTTTCTTCAGTTCATTGTGGTTTTCGGGTGTCCGTATGGCTCTGGTCCACCCGTTCCATCTATCTGTGTGGGTTTTCTTGGCCATTGAGGTAATGGTAGGTGGTCTGCCTCTTGCTGGTCTTGTAGGGCACAGGTTGCTAAGGTCATATGTGTCTAGGTAACTATTACTATAGGTAAGCTTAAGTAGAAGTCCCAGCTCACTGGTATCAATCCCATGGAACTCAACCTTGCTCTCACTGATCATTTCTACGCATTTCTCCACAGCAAAATACACGTCAATAGATGGATACAGGGACACAACATCCATACTGCCTATTATGCAGTTTGTTAGGTCCCCAGATCGGTTACTCACGCCGATTCTGCTGAGGAGGTCCTCCGTGCTGTCACATACATCTGGGGACATTTCAATGATGGGGCGTATGATCAGGGAGAGGAAGTAGGACAGTCTGTAGTTACTAGCAATGTTAGCTCCACAGATTGGCCGTGTTGGTGGTCCCGCGACAGGGTCACAGCCCGTTTTATGGTCTTTTCGAAGCCCATACAACGCCGGCACGTCATTATTCCAGGCCTGGAAGTTGTTGGCAGTCCTTTTGTTGGGCTGCATTATATTCGTCCACATCACCATATGGGCATTGAGGGCTTTTTCTCTATCCTCATGCTCCTGTGGTGTTACCTCTCTTGTGTTAGTGATGTGGGGTTGTATTGCCTGGATGTAGTTTGGTAGGCTGTCAACCGACATTCTGCCAGACTTGTCTGTTGGAAAGCATGCTATCTCTCCATTACGTGAGCGCTGCATGAGCTTACGCAAGCCATTTGCAGATTTTTCTCCCAGTTGCTGGGCCTCCATTCTATTATGCTTCTTGCTATACTGTTCTATAATATTTCTAAGTTCGCATCTAGCTATACTAAATTGTGCTTCTGTTTGTTCATCGACCTGCGACGGCAATTGCGTGCGTTTGTTAAATGGTAAAGTCGTGGCGTGGACTCGTCGCAGGTCGAATGATTTATCGGAGGCATTATAAAACGGAGAGTTCCAGGCTGCTGATTTATGTGTACTAGTGCTATTGTTATTGTTAGTTGTGTTGTTTCTATTTCTATTTCCACCAACAGCCTCATGGTTGTTTCTATGTCTCTCATAATTACTCCTGTCTCTTTCCACTGGCTCATTGTTGTTATCTACCCTATTTTGTGTGTCTGTGTGTTCGTCTTGGTTATTCTCTTATATATAATATATAATATATAATAAATTGAAGTGAAAGCCTGGTGCTTGTGTTTCTTATTGGCAACATGACCCTCCCAAAGTATAACAATATATCTATATCTATATCTATATATATATATATATATATATATATATATATATATATATATATATATATATATATATATATATATATATATATATATATATATACAATATATTAACAAATGGAAAGTATATTTATAAAACCATATTTATTTCATTATACATATTTCAAGGGCCATCAATACAAGTTATGGTGTGTTTTCATCAAATAAAATATAATATAGGTTAGTTTTATAAATAAATATTAACATAATCTATAATGAAATGAATATGGTTTTATAAATATAGTTTCCATTTGTTAATATATTGTATATTTACTCGAATAATTTGTTGAGTGCTTTATATCAGTATAAAAATATTTTGCTTGTTGTATCCCAACAAATTAAATATAACCTCTACATATATATATATATGAATATATATATTATAAAAACATACATAGGTTTACAGGTATATTTATATATATATATATATATCGCCATTTTTAAAATCCTTATGGGACTTTGCATTCAAAATCTTCATTAGAAGTCCTATAAACAGAAAACAGGTAAATTTCTTGGATTTGATTTGTTTCAGATGCACTCAATTACAGATTTTCGATGAGATCGACTCCCGTTCTGTCTGTGTGTAAAGTATTATAACTTGCGTATTATTCACTCATTCTCTTAAAATTTTACACATTGCTAAAGGAGGATGCGAGATGTTTTTATAAAAGAAACATAACCACTTTAGATGACGCTGCATATTGTGTATTACAAGACTCTTTTATTAATTAGCACTGATGAACTATAATACTTCTAGAATCTACAAGGTAGACAAGTATTGCACTCAGTATTTTGATTGCCGATGTCACGGAATATAGTTGTGACAATTCCTTAACGACATATACATAACATTTACAGCATTGTGTTTCACAATTTCTTCTCGGTGATCAGTCAGTTTGTAATGATATTTTCTTTGAACATTTGAAGTAGGTTCTGTAGTATGTCAGTCTCTGGTTGAGAGTTAATGATTTGAGAAGGAAGTAGAAAGTTCAGAATACAAGAGAGAGAGGTACAGACAAAGAAAGAGAGAGAATGTCTATAGGAGGGAAACAGCGACAGAAAGAAAGAGACAAAGAAAGAAGGGGAAGAGAGAGAGAAGGCTGTGTGAGAGAAGGGACTGGCAAAAAATGAGAGAAAGAAGAGACTGTGTGAGAGGGGAAAGAAAGAGAGAGTGAGACAGTAAGTAACCACATGTGATGAAATGGAAGAGAAGCAGACGACAATATGAAATATTAAACACGATATTAGAAAAATATTTTTGTAAATATGACAATATTTTATCTATGCATACATGCATAGATAAATACATACATATTTACAGTTATATTTATATATATATATTTTTTATATATACATACATGCATAGATAAATACATAATATGTTTACAGGTATATATATGTATATATAATTATCTGTCATTTGTCTTCTCAAGCTAAATACTAAATAAGTTATAACTTAAGCTACGTCTTGCTCTATACTTTCCACTACTCCATATTTGTATAGTAGTATTTTAAATATTAATATTCTATAACTGTTGCATTAAGGCAATGTATTTCTTAAAATATATTACTCACACACTCTCTCTATTGATTCTATTACGTTTTCTCATGTTCTCAATATTAGTGTGAGACAGTAAGTAACCACATGTTGTGAGAAGAGAAGCAGACGACATTATAAAATATTAAACACGATATTAGAAACATATTTTTATAAATATGGCAATACATACATGCATAGATAAATACATACATATGTTTACAGGTATATATATATATATGCATGTATGTATTTATAATATATTTATATATATATATATATATTTCATAAATACATGTATGTATAGATAAATACATACATATGTTTACAGATATATATATATGCCTATATATATATATATATATATATATATATATATATATATATATATATATATATATATATATATATACAATATATTAACAAATGGAAAGTATATTTCTCAAACCATATTTATTTCATTATACATATTTCAAGGGCCACCAAGGCAAATTACGGTGCGCTTATATAGGTTAGTTTTATAATTAAATATTGACATAATGTATAATGAAGTCAATATGGTTTTATAAATATAGTTTCCATTTGTTAATATATTGTATATTTACTCCAATAATTTGTTGAGTGCTTTATATCAGATATAAAAATACTTTGCTTGTTGTATCCCAACAAATTAAATATAACCTCTACATATATATATATATATCCTAATATACCATATAGCCTTAATTGGCGAATAGTAGCACGCTCTAATAACCTTTCAACACATACTAAATTTTGTAATCTCTGTATCTTTGAGACCCACTCTATCATTTTCTCTAGGGAAACCTTACTTAATAGAAAGTCTGAGATATTCTCTTCTTGCCCCCACGCCACTTAAATTCTTACTTTTATTATAAACCTAAAGGTTCTAGTAATGTAAATTGTATCCATTAGCTGCTATATTCCCTTATCTTTTTAGTTTAGGTTCGATTTGTTTACCACCATCATTATCGTTATTATTATTATTGGTTTTTAACAGCTTTTCATTCTAGCTTTCATAGTCCTTTGGCTACTATACCATATCTTTATTATATTTTCACTATTAACACCTTATGAGTTTATATCTGATTATATATTTTATTTTATTTTATTTGGATTCTTCTTTGGATAATTACCCCCCCCCCCCCCCCCCCGCCACACACACTTGTCATTCGCCCCTTCAAATATACTATAATTATATTCAATTCCCTTTTATGCTCCTTTCTATTGTATAATACAGTATATTGATTATGATTTAATGCTCCTTCGTATCCTCCATACATTTCTTTTTTCTGTCCCCATTGGTCTACCATAATTCTACTTAAAGTCCGTTTATTAGATAACGTTATTCAACTGATAGTAGAATATTTCATTCTTTTCCAGAGATTTTTATAGTGATATCTTAAACTTTGGAGATTTTGATTACTTAAACCATAGCTAATTTTGTATTGACTTATGTATTTTAAATACTTTCAATATTAATTAATTTAATAGGGTTTTCTAGTCATTTATCCGGGTTTGTTTCCTAAATTTTTTACTTAACTGCATGTGACACCTAAGTAAATACTTTTGCTTTTGTTTTTCGATTTTCGGTTGATTTTATTTATATATTTATACTACCGTGCGTAGTTTTCTGTCTGGTTCTTATTCACTTATTCACAAATGTCTGTCCACCAACCACGTAATTATGTATATTATACTATGTTCAATATTTTATATTGAAATTTTTATATCATTCCACTCTTTGTAAACGTACTACTGATCTTTATTATTTACCGATTATTAAATGTACCATTATGTTATGTTAAATTTTGTAAATTCTGTAATATGTTTATATTTTAATAATTTTTGTAATGTTTGGATAATATTTATTTACACCAATTGTAGAGAAATGTGACCTCCATCTGTTTTCTTGCAATGGTTTTGATATTTTTCCAACATAATTTTTCCAACATAATTTAGCTCTGTACAATATTTTTTCTCACCCGGTCTGTAACTCTATATGGTTTGTTAAGTTATATGCCATTATATTATAATATTGTTATTATAGTGTTATTGTAACATTTATATTGTTTGTGCAAATTAACCGGAGATTATCTATTATATAATTATATAGTTTATTATATATTATATAATTAAGTTAAAAATGTAGATCTACATATGCATACTGAAATACTAGTGTGTATATGAATACACACACGTATACATATGTAGGTGTACCAAGTCTTTCACTGGTCGCTTTACAGTGAGCGGCCCAGCTATTCTGTATGTAAACACACAGACAAACCGGTTTTTAGAGTCATACTGGTTTTTGGGGGAACACCTTCCCCCTATTCTCCAGAAAGCCAGACAAGGAATATTGAACTAGTTTCGTTGTTGTTACACTCATCAGCAATATTTACCTATCTACCGGCCTTTCTGGAGAATTGTAAAAGCACATATCGTTATATGCTTTTTCTATGAAAATTAGTAGTGGGCAGACTAAGTTGCATAGAGTGTGAGTACGCACCGGTTCAGCGGAGACGATAAAAACAAATAACGAAACGAAATTAAATTTCGTTTCGTTTGTAACTCACTTTTGTATGACTGACGCTTAAACAATTAAGTTAAAAATGTACATCTACATATGCATACTGAAATACTAGTGTGTATATGAATACACACACGTATACATATGTAGGTGTACCAAGTCTTTCACTGGTCGCTTTACAGTGAGCGGCCCAGCTATTCTGTATGTAAACACACAGACAAACCGGTTTTTAGAGTCATACTGGTTTTGGGGGGAACACCTTCCCCCTATTCTCCAGAAAGCCAGACAAGGAATATTGAACTAGTTTCGTTGTTGTTACAACTCATCAGCAATATTTACCTATCTACCGGCCTTTCTGGAGAATTGTAAAAGCACATATCGTTATATGCTTTTTCTATGAAAATTAGTAGTGGGCAGACTAATTCCAGACAATTCTCCAGAAAGGCCGGTAGATAGGTAAATATTGCTGATGAGTTGTAACAACAACGAAACTAGTTCAATATTCCTTGTCTGGCTTTCTGGAGAATAGGGGGAAGGTGTTCCCCCAAAAACCAGTATGACTCTAAAAACCGGTTTGTCTGTGTGTTTACATACAGAATAGCTGGGCCGCTCACTGTAAAGCGACCAGTGAAAGACTTGGTACACCTACATATGTATACGTGTGTGTATTCATATACACACTAGTATTTCAGTATGCATATGTAGATGTACATTTTTAACTTAATTGTTTAAGCGTCAGTCATACAAAAGTGAGTTACAAACGAAACGAAATTTAATTTCGTTTCGTTATTTGTTTTTATATATTATGTTTACTTTTAATCATTTCTTCTTCATTTTATACTGTAAATAATATATGTATTATATTTTTATTTTTATTTTTATTTTTATTTTTATTTTTATTTTTATTTTTATTTTTATTTTATTTTTATTTTTATTTTTATTTTTTTTTTTATTTTTAATTTTATTTTTATTTTTATTTTTATTTTTATTTTTATTTTTATTTTTATTTTTATTTTTATTTTTATTTTTATTTTTATTTTTATTTTTATTTTTATTTTTATTTTTATTTTTATTTTTATTTTTATTTTTATTTTTATTTTTATTTTTATTTTTATTTTTATTTTTATTTTTATTTTTATTTTTATTTTTATTTTTATTTTTATTCTTATTCTCATTATTCTTATTATTCTTATTTACATATAAACTCTTAATAAGGGTTAGTTTGTGCTTGTATTGATGGAAATGTGTATTGATATATATGTATATATGTGTACATATGTATATATATATATATATGTATATTGGGCCTTTTAATATTATTATTATTATTATCATTATCAATTATATTATATTATATTATATTATATATAGTACAATAATTCCCGCTCTATATCACCCCCTTTGTTTAGCTTTAGTTTTTGCATTGAACTATATTTGTAATATGGTTCAAAATGATATTCAATTCCTTAGCAATTTTTACTTGATAATTTTTACCCGATAATTTTCCTATGCTTTAATGTATGTACACTCCATATTCTTCTGAGTTTTTGGCTTGTATTGGCCGATAGTGCTTCTTATAGCTTTAATTGCCCTGATGAGTCCTTAATAGGACGAAACATTGTTGGCTAATAAAGACTTTTGATATATTGAAGGCTTCTTTGTTTTATTTTCATAATATTTTCATAATTCTTCGGCTCTGTTTAATTACATTGAGCTATACATTTACTGTCATTTCTATAATACGAAGAGGGTGTTTAACTCCAACACGCTCTAGTATTTTAATTCTTATATATATATATATATATATATTATAAATACATAAATACATACACATGTTTACAGGTATATTTATATATATATATATCGCTATTTTTCTAATCCTTTTGGGACTTTGCATTCGAAGTAGGTTCTGTAGTATATCAGTCTCTGGTTGAGAGTTAATGATTTGAGAAGGAAGTAGAAAGTTCAGAATACAAGAGAGAGAGGGACAGAAAAAGTAAGAGAGAGAATGTCTGTAGGAGGGAAACAGCGACATAAAGAAAGAGACAAAAAAAAGGGGAAGAGAGAGAGAAGGCTGTGTGAGAGAAGGGACTGGCAAAAAATGAGAGAAAGAAGAGGCTGTGTGAGAGGGGAAAGAAAGAGAGAGAGAGAGAGTGAGACAGTAAGTAACCACATGTGATGAAATGGAAGAGAAGCAGAAGACAATATAAAATATTAAACACGATATTAGAAAAATATTTTTGTAAATATGACAATATTTTATCTATGCATACATGCATAGATAAATACTTACATGTTTACAGTTATATTTATATATATATATTTTTTATATATACATACATGCATAGATAAATACATACATATGTTTACAGGTATATATATGTATATATAATTATCTGTCATTTGTCTTCTCAAGCTAAATACTAAATAAGTTATAACTTAAGCTACGTCTTGCTCTATACTTTCCACTACTCCATAGTTGTATAGTAGTATTTTAAATATTAATATTCTATAACTGTTGCATTAAGGCAATGTATTTCTTAAAATATATTACTCACACACTCTCTCTATTGATTCTATTACGTTTTCTCATGTTCTCAATATTAGGGTATAAATATTGAGATTTCTCATAAGTTAATCACTACCTTGATTAAATCTTAACCATCTACAATGCCAGGGTTTGTCATGTAAAATTTCATTTCATATGACGAGGACGTACTGTTGAATTTAATTCAGTACTTCTGAAATATGTATAATATAATTTAATTAATCACAAGAATATCTATTTTTGTTAATATTTGAATTAATATTAATAACTCTGGAAAATATTTTCCAATCTACTGTAAAACTCATTCTTTGATGTACTCATTGAATCTTGTTTAACTCTTTAATATATATATATATATATATATATATATATATATATATATATATATATATATATATATAACAAAGGAATTATGGTAAGGAACCGGATGGAGCATAACGTACCAGAGTAATCAATACTTAGGGTAGTAGAGTGGGAAATAGGAAAAAGTATGACCCCGACGGCAGAGCTCAAGCCGTTTCGACGGCTATTTCTTGACTCAGAAATAGCCGTCGAAACGGCTTGAGCTCAGCCGTCGGGGTCATACTTTTTTCCTATATATATATATATATTTCATATATGCATACATGCATAGATAAATACATACATATGTTTCAGGTATATTTATATATGTATATATTTTATATATACATATATGCATAGATAAATACATGCATATGTTTACAGGTATATTTATATATACCTGCAAATATTAGAACTCCCATAAACAGAAACGAGGTAAATTTCTTTGATTTGATTTGTTTCAGATTTATTCAATTACAGATTTTCCATAGAATGCCTCGAAAAAGCAAGAGTCACATTCGAAGAAAAAGAAGAAATGCTTTTGCTTAGCGTTCTTTGCGCGCAAGCGAGGCAGAAGAACAATGTATGCTACGGAGTGCTCGCAATGATGCTTCTACTTCGATCGCCAGAGCATTACAGACAACTGAACAAGCAGAACTCCGGCTTGCTCGCAATGCTACTTCTACTTCGAAGGCCAGAGCATTACAGACTGCTGAACAAGCAGAACTCCGGCTTGCTCGCAATGCTACTTCTACTTCGAAGGCCAGAGCATTACAGACTGCTGAACAAGCAGAACTCCGGCTTGCTCGCAATGCTACTTCTACTTCGAAGGCCAGAGCATTACAGACTGCTGAACAAGCAGAACTCCGGCTTGCTTGCGATGCTGCTTCTGCTTCAAATAGCCGTGCTTTAGAGACTGTTGACCAAAGGGCAACAAGGCTTGCGGCTGATTCTCAACGGAAAATGCGCTCTCATGTCTTTCCGAGGGTTTCTTCCTGTTACTGGTCTAAGAAGGCTTTTCATTACAGCCTCCAAGAGGACTACGCATCCCACCCACATATCATCATTGGTAGCATGTCAACTGTTTGCGTCCATTGTAACGCAATGAGGTGACCAGCGGAATCTACCGGTATATGCTGCTCCAATGGAACGGTTAGATTGCCTCATTTACAAGTCGGTGCCGAACCTTTGAATTCTCTGCTGCTTGGAGACACCCTGATTCTAAACACTTTCTTAGAAATATAAGAGCCTACAATTTGGCTTTCCAAATGACAAGCTTTGGTCATACACCAATAAAACATGGAAATTATATGCCCACATTCAAAGTGCAAGGCCAAATTTACCATCAAATTTGCTCCATTATTCCACAAGATGGCGATGAACACAGTTTTCTCCAGATTTACTTTATGGGGAACGGACCTGAAGAAACTGCACGAAGAGCGTCAGTTGTTAAAGGAACAATCCCTTTTCCTCTGCAGTCCCTTCAATATATGCTTCATACCATAAAACCTACGTCACCATTTTCAAAACTGCTTTTCACTGTAGAGCTGATAACACCAATCAATTCAAGGTTGTCATTCGAGGTGACCACGCTCCACCAGGGCAGCATCAGGGTTGCTTTAACAGACCTCAAACCTATGAAGTTGCGGTGCTTATTAGAAGTCCTAATGAGAGTGCTTCAAACCGTGATATTGTTCTTGAATGGCAGCACTCGCGTCTTCAAAAAATAAATGAACTTCATCCTGCATATGATGCCCTCCAATATCCATGACTGTTCCCCTTTGGCGATGATGGCTACCGCATTGACTTGCCAAAGTGTAATCCGGTAACTTTAATGCATCTTCAACCACGGAAAACCATTTCGCAAATGGAATTTTATGCATTTAGGCTTATGGTTCGCAAAAACGACATCAACATTCTGCATAGAACACGGATGCTCCTCAATCAATACTGTGTAGACGTATTTGTTAAGGTAACTATTTCTTATTTTATGATTTCGTTTGGAAAATTTCCTTAGCCAGTTCACTCAATATTTACCACAACAATTTCTTCCTTTTCCAGATTGACACTGAACGCCTCCAATGGATAAGACACCATCAAAGGAACTGCGTTCAGAAGAATACGGCCATCTACGTGACGAAGTCAACCGAAATGATCAGGTTATTGCTCGGATGTTGGGCTTTCTGTCATTCTCCCATCGTCATACACTGGAGGCCCCCGTTACATGCATGAAAAAATGCAGGATGCTCTGACCTATGTCCGCCATTGTGGCCGTCCTGATCTTTTCATCACCTTCACATGCAATCCAAAATGGTTTGACACCCAGGCTCACTTTCTTCATGGCCAAAATCCTTCACACAGGCATGAAATCACATCTAGAGTGTTTCACCTAAAGCTTATGAAAATGATGGATGTTATAAAATACGGACAACTTTTTGGACCAATAAGGTGTTTCATGTACACCGTAGAATGGCAGAAGAGAGGACGCCCACATACCCATATTCTCCTTTGGCTTCAAAAAAAGCTCATATCAACTGATGTTGATTCCGTTATACGTGCTGAATTGCCAAATCCCAAGACGACCCTGTCTTTTTTCAAATTATAAAAGCCAACATGATCCATGGGCCGTGTGGCCACCTAAATACAAAATCTGCATGTACGATAATGAGAAATGTACAAAGCGTTACCCACGTAAACTCATCCATGAAACCAAAGCTGGTGATGATGGCTACCATTTATACCGTCGCAGGGCACCACAGGAGGGTGGACATACGGCAACCATAACAATGGTTGGTGGTCAAGATTTCAATATCGACAACCGATGTGTTGTACCACATAACAAGGTGCTTTGTAAAATGTTTTCAGCCCACTTAATGTTGAATTCTGCAACTCCGTAAAATCAATCCAATACATCTGCAAGTATGTTCATAAGGGAGCCGATCGAGCATTTATTGAGTTGGCTAAGACCGATAACCCTGATGCCGCCACAGATGAGGTCACGTTTTTCCAAACTGGATGCTACATCTCTTCTAACGAGGCATTTTGGCGCATATTCCGTTTTCCGATCCATGAACGTGAACCTGCAGTTATTCACCTCAGCGTTCATTTGGAGAATGGTCAACGGGTGTATTTTAACCAAGAAAATATGCTTGATTGTGCAAGACAACCTCGAAGAACGACCCTTACCGGATTCTTTGAACTTTGTACTTCTGAGTTTCTTGCCAGAACACTGCTTTATGCGGAGTTGTCTACATTCTACACGTGGAATAAATCTTCAAAGAAGAAAGCGAGGATGCATTTCACAAAGGGATGCTTCGGTGCGTGAGTCTGATGCCCTCTCAAGAGTGTACACAGTTCACCCGCTCAATTCAGAATGCTTTCACCTTCTATTCTTTCGTCTTCTATTGCACCTTGTCAAAGGTCCAACTTCCTTTGAAGACCTTCGTACCGCCAATGGCCATATTTGTTCAACATTTAAAGAGGCCTGCTCCAAATTAGGCCTTCTGGACAATGATCACTATGACCACGACCTCCATGAAGCATCAATGTTACAGTCACCAATTGCACTTCGTAAGCTTTTCGTCGTTATGCTGGAGTACTGCAGTCTTTGGAATCCACAGTCTTTCAGGGAGAAATATCGCGACAGCCTGTGCTTGGACATCCTAATGCAATCTCGCTTCGTGTCCACACACATGAATTTACAGTTTACACCTGAAATGTACACCTGCGGTCTCATATTCCTAGAAGATATACTTATACTTTTGGAAATGGGTGGTCGTCCCTTGAAGAACTACTGTATGGAATCTCCTAAAAGAGAAAATGAGGCTGTTTGTAACCGCCCCCTACTAAGGGAGACATGCTACGATGCTTCCAGGCTTTTGTCCTATGTTCAAGAAAGAGAAAAACTTTTGAATCTTGAACAAGCTGATGTCTATACTTTTGTTTTGACCATGCTTGAAGACACCAGCGGTGGCATCCACTTCCTTGAAACGCCAGGTGGCACAGGAAAGATATTTCTCCTCAACCTCCTTCTTGCCAAAGTTCACCAACGTGGACAGATTGCCATTGCAATGGCGTCTTCAGAAATAGCAGCAACACTGCTAGACGGCGGCAGAACAGTCAATTCAACATTTAAGCTTCCTCTTAACATCGGTCATGTTGAAAATCTGACCACCAATATAAAGAAGAATTCTGATGAGGCTGCTGTCTTTCAAAAATGCAAATTTGTCTGGGACGAGGCAACAATATCCCACAAGAATGCACTTGATGCAGCTTCTGCTTCTTGCTGGGGATTTTCGTCAAACTCTTCCCATTGTCCCAAAAGCCAACCAGTTGATGAAATAGATGCTTGCATTAAACATTCTCATCTTTGGCGCTTCGTCCAGTCGAGAAAGTTAACCATCAACATGCGATCGATTCTCCACCAACAAGACGGTGTCAATTACTTTACTTCAAAGTTATTGGATGCTGGTAATGGGAACTTACCAATCGACGTAAACGGTTTGGTTGACATAAGTACCATCGGTAACTACATCTCCAGCCCTGAAGACATTTGCACAAGAGTTTACCCCGACCTCTCAACAAATTACGTCAGTCATCAATGGATGTGTGAAAGGGCCATCTTAGCTCCTACAAATACCACCGTCCAAGCTCTTAACACATGTCTGCTTCGTCAACTTCCTTCCCAAGAGCGATGTTATGCTTCGATTGATTTGATTACTGATCCGACGCAAGTAACGTTTTATCCAACAGAGGTTTTAAACTCACAAGAACCATCGGGAATGCCACCGCATAAACTCTGCCTAAGACTTGGAAGTCCCATCATACTCTTGAGAAACTTGGAACCTCCTCAGCTTTGCAATGGCACACGCTTGGTTATAACGCAAATGTTGGATGACGTTCTCAAGGCTACAATCATTAGGGAAAAAGCGCTAGCGACTCTGTTTTTATTTCCAGATTTCCACTTATTCCAACTGACTGTGTCTTTCCGATGAAAAGAGTCCAATTCCCCATTTGATTAAGTTTTGCAATAACCATTAACAAAGCCCAGGGGCAGTCACTAAAAGTGGTTGGGCTGGACATCAGTACTCCATGCTTTTCACACAGGCAACTGTATGTGGGATGTTCAAGAGTTGGAAACTCGGCCAATCTATTTTACTAAGCTCCCGGAAGATTTCAAAAAATGCGGTTTACAAGGCAGCCCTCCAATAGTTTTTCAGTGGAGATGAAAGCCCCTTCAGGTTGGTCCTTATTGCGATTACTTACTTTTCACAATAGGTAATGTTACTCTTCCAACAAATGCCCATTGATTAAATCAACCATTTTTTCATTTCAATGGACAGCCTTCCACATGCCCCAGGTTATTTCATAATTCAATTACACATGTAGTTTCTTACAGACTGCCTTCATGTCAACCGAACTGTCGTCTATGCTTTTTGTACCGATTCTTCAGCAATTCAGTCAATTAAACGACATTCCAAACGATATTTCCATTTTTCTCTATTTTCTATTTTCGATATTTCTATAATTTTCACGTTTTAATGACAGATATCTGTAAATAAAACATGCTCTTTTTGAATACCGTCTCATTTTTGATTGAAAGATTTGATCACGTAACATTATCCTCCATGTTAAACATCGACAAGACGGAATTTCACCATTAAGACTGCAGTTCAACCAAGAACTAACACTGTCCAATGGACAGGGGGGCATTTGCTAGTCTACTATATAAGTCCCGTTCTGTCTGTCTGTGTAAAGTATTATAACTTGCGATATGTTCACCCGATCCCGCTAAACTTTTACACATTGCCAAAGGAGGATGCGAGACGTGTCAATAACAACTATTTATTGCATAATTGTTACTTTCAAAGTGATAATCGCCATTTTTCTAATACATGTGTGACTTTGCGTTAAAACATCTCCATTAGAACTCCCGTAAGCAGGAACGCGGTTGAGAAAGAGAAGGAAGTAGAAAGTGCAGAGTAGAAGAGAGAGAGGGGCAGAAAAAGAAAGAAAGAGAATATCTATAGGAGGGAAACAGCAACAGAAAGAAAGAGACAAAGAAACAAGGGGGAGAGAGAGAGTGAGTGAGAAAAGGCTGTGTGAGACAAGGGACTGTCAAAAAGAGAGAGAAAGAAGAGGCTGTGTGAGAGGGGAAAGAAAGAGAGAGTCAGACAGTAAGTAACCAGATGTTGTGAGAAGAGAAGCAGACGACAAGATAAAATATTTAACACGATATTAGAAAAATATTTTTGTAAATATGACAATATTTTATATATACATACGTGCATAGATAAATACATACATATGTTTACAGGTATATATATATATATATATATATATATATATATATATATATATATATATATATATATATATATATATATAACGAAGGAATTGTGGTAAGGAACCAGATGGACCATAACGCACCAAAGTAATCAACACTGAGGGTGGTAGAGTGTGTAATAGGAAAAAGTATGACACCGACGGCAGAGCTCAAGCCGTTTCGACGGCTATTTCTGAAATAGCCGTCGAAACGGCTTGAGTTCTGTCGTCGGGGTCATACTTGTTATATATATATATATATATGTGTGTGTGAAGTAATTCTGTTGGAAAGGTCCAGGAAATAAGAGTGCTCTCTGTAGGTTACAGAGCTTATTAGTTATGTAATAAACAACATAAGATCATTATTTCATTTACCAGTGGTTTCTTGAAAGCAAACAAAATTTGCTTTCAGTCATCAGAATGAAAAAATGCAGGTGTATTTATTGACAGTGGATTTTAAAAACAAAAATATAATATATATGAAAGTGAAGCTGGAAAAAGAAGAAGGAAAGGAAAAAGAATAAATATAAAAGTAGATAAACACACACACACACACTCACACACACACACATACATACACACACATACATATATATATATATATATATATATATATATATATATATATATATATATATACACATATATACACATACATATATATATTTACCCTTAATTTTATTCTGAGTTAAGACTCTATAGATTTTTTTCCCTGGATTAGACAAAATCTGTGGATAAAATTTCTGTCTTGACTTTTTTTGAATTGAGATTGAATTATTTTCCTATTTCTTACGTTAAATATTTTCCATCTTGACGTAATAGTCACTTATATGTTTGAATTACTGTTGGCTTCTTGCTCACATTAATTTCTCTATTATTCATTTATATATATATATATATATATATATATATTTATATATATATATATATATATATATATATATATATATATATATATATATGTATATATATATATATATATATATAAACAAATAACGAAACGAAATTAAATTTCGTTTCGCTTCTAACTCACTTTTGTATGACTGACGCTTAAACAATTAAGTTAAAGTGTACATCTACATATGTATACGGAAGTATTAGTATGCATATAAATACACACATGTATACATATGTACATGTACTCAGCTTTTCACTAGACACTTTACAGTGAGTGTCAGCTAGTCTGTATGTAACCACACAGGCGGACCGGGTTTTAGAGTTATACGAGTTTTCAAGGAAACACATTTCCTCTATTCTCCAGAGGGCCAGACAGGAATATTGGACTAGTTTCGATGTTATTACATCTCATCAGCAATATTTACCCATCTTCCGGCTTCTCTGGAGAATTGTAAAAGCACATATCGTTATATGCTTTTTCTATGAAAATTAGTAGTGGGTAGACTAATTTGCATAGAACGTGAGTCATTGTACGCACCGGTTCAGCGGAAACGATAAAAACAAATAACGAAACGAAATTAAATTTTGTTTCGCTTCTAACTCACGTTCTATGCAAATTAGTCTACCCACTACTAATTTTCATAGAAAAAGCATATAACGATATGTGCTTTTACAATTCTCCAGAGAAGCCGGAAGATGGGTAAATATTGCTGATGAGATGTAATAACATCGAAACTAGTCCAATATTCCTGTCTGGCCCTCTGGAGAATAGAGGAAATGTGTTTCCTTGAAAACTCGTATGACTCTAAAACCCGGTCCGCCTGTGTGGTTACATACAGACTAGCTGACACTCACTGTAAAGTGTCTAGTGAAAAGCTGAGTACATGTACATATGTATACATGTGTGTATTTATATGCATACTAATACTTCCGTATACATATGTAGATGTACACTTTAACTTAATTATATATATATATATATATATATATATATATATATATATATATATAACGAAGGAAATGTGGTAAGGAACCAGGTGGACTATAACGCACCAAAGTACTCAATACTTAGGGTAGTAGAGTGGGTAATAGGAACGAGTAGGATCCCGACAGCTCAAGCCGTTTCGACGGCTAATTCTGGACTGAATTAGCCGTCGAAATGGCTTGAGTTCAGCCGTCGGCGTCCTACTCGTTCCTATATATATATATATATATATCCATACATACACATACACATAAATACACAAACACACACACACACATATATATACACACACACAATTATATATATATACACACATACATACACACACACATACATACACACATATATACACGCATACATACGCACACACACAATTAATTATAATAAAAAATAAAATACCATGAACAACCATATAATGCAATAGGCCGTCACATACAAATAAAAAATATAAAATAAGACTGAAGAAAATAAAAATTATTATTAAGTTGACAGCGATACAGGAAAGGACACAAATAAATAAACAAACATACGTGGTAAGCAATATACACATATATACACATACACATACATGCATATAAATATATACATACACACACACATATAAACACACATATACATATATGTTTAGGGCGGGTAAAATTCCCGAGATCCATGGACGAGTTCTCTCCAGCGGTCTCTGTCCCTCATTATCGCTGCCATGTCCTGCGTCTCCAACAGACCAGTGTCTGTCCTTTGGGCATACGTTAACCTTGGTCTTCCTGTTCCAGTGTGTCCATGTAGTGCCCCCCACAGAAGCACTGAGTGCAATGTCAACTCTGGATGTCGGTGAGCATGTTCAGCTAACCTCATTCTCCTCTGTGTTACTTTTGAGCTGACTTTTGGGAGGCTCCCATACAGCTCTGAGTTTTTCATCCTCAGTGTATACTGATTAATGTTCAGAGCCATCCTCAGAATTCTCGTGTAACACCCATCCACCATCCGAGTGAGTTTCTTGGTCAGTGTCCAAGTCTCAGATCCGTACAACAGCACAGACTCCACTACAGCAATGAAGAGGCGGATTTTCAGGTCTTTACGAAGGTGCGACTTTCACACCGATCTCAAGCTGTGGCATGCCACCCAGACTTTGCTCTTCCTCTGAACCACATCATCTTCCGTATTCCCAATCTTTGCTCCCAAATACAGGAAGCCCTCAACCAATTCTAGCGGCTTCCCGCCTACATAAGTGATCCCCTCTGGCTTCTCAACATTCTCTACCAGATATTTTGTTTTAGTCTCATTCATTCTCAGCCCCACACTCATCGACACAGTCTCAACCTACTACATCAAATCCTCTTCCCCCTTCACTGTATTTGTCACCAAAACTATGTTGTCGCCAAATTCAGCATCTGATACCTTTTTCGCCTTAACTCTCCTGCTCTGAGCCGGTGCTACAGTAAAGCCAGAGTCCTGGTGTTTCTCCAGTGAAAGGCGCATACAATAGTCCACTACGATGATAAAAAGGTAGGCAACCAACATATCTCCCTGGAGCACTCCAGCCAGTATCTCAAAGAACTCTGTCATCCCATCAGATGTAATGACTTGGGCTTTGGTGTTGGTGTAGAGCAGTGATATCAGGTCCACTATCTTCTTGGGGATTCCATAAGCCTGTAAGATCTTCATCAAGCAGTGACGGTCCACAGAATCAAAAGCCTTCCTAAAGTCAATGAAAACCATGACCGCAGGAAGGCACTTTGCTCTAGCTCCCTCTAATATCCTCCTCAGCATCAGGATGTGACTGGTGGTTGATCTACCCTCTCTGAAGCCGTTCTGGTTATCCCTGAGCTTCTTCTCCATCTCAGGCTGGATCCTGGTCAGAATCATCCTGTTGAGGGTCTTTGCCACAAGTGACGTCAGTGAGATCCCCCTGTAGTTGTTGGTGTTAGAGAGATCTCCCTTCTTTGGCACTGGGACGATGTTACTGATCCTCCACTGATTCGGGGCAACTACTTTCTCCAGTTCCCGGTTACAGAACCCCAGGATGATATCATCAACATCACACCTCTTCATCACCTCTGATGCCACTCCATCTTCTCCATGAGCCTTTCCCTCCTTGATCTTCTTCTTGTATATATGGCGATGTACACAAATATACATATACACAAATACATACATGCATATATGGCGACGTACACAAATATACATATACACAAATATACATACATGCATATATGGTGACATACACAAATATACATATACACAAATACATACATGTATATATGGCGACGTACACAAATATACATATACACAAATATACATATACACAAATACAGACATGCATATATGGCGACGTACACAAATATACATATACACATACATACATACATGAACATTTGAAAGATGAGCAAGGGTAAGGGGTGTGTGATATAGTGAGACGATGTCAAAGGTATGGATACATATATAATAATACATATATAATAATACATATATACAATTAAGTTAAAGATGTACATCCATATATGTATACTGAAATACTAGTATGTATATGAATACACACACGTATACATATGTAGATGTACCAAGTTTTTTCACTGGTCACTTTACTGTGAGTGGCCAGCTATTCTGTATGTAAACACACAGACAAACCGGTTTTTAGAGTCATACTGGTTTTTGAGGAAACACCTTTCCTCTATTCTCCAGAAAGCCAGACAAGGAATATTGAACTAGTTTCGTTGTTGTTACAACTCATCAGCAATATTTACCTATCTTCCGGCCTCTCTAGAGAATCGTAAAAGCACATATCGTTATATGCTTTTTCTATGAAAATTAGTAGTGGGCAGACTAATTTGCATAGAGTGTGAGTAAGTACCGGTTCAACGGAGACGATAAAAACAAATAACGAAACGAAATTAAATTTCGTTTCGTTTGTAACTCACTTTTGTATGACTGACGCTTAAACAATTAAGTTAAAGATGTACATCCATATATGTATACTGAAATACTAGTATGTATATGAATACACACACGTATACATATGTAGATGTACCAAGTTTTTTCACTGGTCACTTTACTGTGAGTGGCCAGCTATTCTGTATGTAAACACACAGACAAACCGGTTTTTAGAGTCATACTGGTTTTTGAGGAAACACCTTTCCTCTATTCTCCAGAAAGCCAGACAAGGAATATTGAACTAGTTTCGTTGTTGTTACAACTCATCAGCAATATTTACCTATCTTCCGGCCTCTCTAGAGAATCGTAAAAGCACATATCGTTATATGCTTTTTCTATGAAAATTAGTAGTGGGCAGACTAATTTGCATAGAGTGTGAGTAAGTACCGGTTCAACGGAGACGATAAAAACAAATAACGAAACGAAATTAAATTTCCTTTCGTTTGTAACTCACTTTTGTATGACTGACGCTTAAACAATTAAGTTAAAAAACTTGGTACATCTACATATGTATACGTGTGTGTATTCATATACATACTAGTATTTCAGTATACATATATGGATGTACATCTTTAACTTAATTGTTTAAGCGTCAGTCATACAAAAGTGAGTTACAAACGAAACGAAATTTAATTTCGTTTCGTTATTTATTTTTATCGTCTCCGTTGAACCGGTACTTACTCACACTCTATGCAAATTAGTCTGCCCACTACTAATTTTCATAGAAAAAGCATATAACGATATGTGCTTTTACGATTCTCTAGAGAGGCCGGAAGATAGGTAAATATTGCTGATGAGTTGTAACAACAACGAAACTAGTTCAATATTCCTTGTCTGGCTTTCTGGAGAATAGAGGAAAGGTGTTTCCTCAAAAACCAGTATGACTCTAAAAACCGGTTTGTCTGTGTGTTTACATACAGAATAGCTGGCCACTCACAGTAAAGTGACCAGTGAAAAAACTTGGTACATCTACATATGTATACGTGTGTGTATTCATATACATACTAGTATTTCAGTATACATATATGGATGTACATCTTTAACTTAATTGTTTAAGCGTCAGTCATACAAAAGTGAGTTACAAACGAAACGAAATTTAATTTCGTTTCGTTATTTATTTTTATCGTCTCCGTTGAACCGGTACTTACTCACACTCTATGCAAATTAGTCTGCCCACTACTAATTTTCATAGAAAAAGCATATAACGATATGTGCTTTTACGATTCTCTAGAGAGGCCGGAAGATAGGTAAATATTGCTGATGAGTTGTAACAACAACGAAACTAGTTCAATATTCCTTGTCTGGCTTTCTGGAGAATAGAGGAAAGGTGTTTCCTCAAAAACCAGTATGACTCTAAAAACCGGTTTGTCTGTGTGTTTACATACAGAATAGCTGGCCACTCACAGTAAAGTGACCAGTGAAAAAACTTGGTACATCTACATATGTATACGTGTGTGTATTCATATACATACTAGTATTTCAGTATACATATATGGATGTACATCTTTAACTTAATTGTTTAAGCGTCAGTCATACAAAAGTGAGTTACAAACGAAACGAAATTTAATTTCGTTTCGTTATTTGTTTTTAATACATATATAATAATAAAAGTAAAGAATAAAAATATATATGAAAAATGAAAAAAGTTAGAATACAGTAAAAGTAGTAAGGGGGTGTTATAAAGTAAAACAATAAAGCTAAAAATGAATATATAAATGTATATTTATATCTGTACGTATACGTGTGTATGTTTTTACTCATCACTCCGATAAACGCGGTACATTGAGAAAGAGAAGGAAAGGGAAGTACAGAGTAGAAGAGAGAGAGTGAGAGAGTGAGAGAGAGAGAAGGCTGTGTGAGAGAAGGGACTGGCAAAAAGAGAGAGAAAGAAGAAGCTGTGTGTGAGGGGAAAGAAAGAGAGAGTGAGACAGTAAGTAACCACATGTTGTGAGAAAAGAAGCAGACGACAAGATAAAATATTAAACACGATATTAGAAAAATATTTTTGTAAATATGACAATATTTTATCTATGCACACATGCATAGATAAATACATACATATGTTTACAGGTATATATATATATATATATATATATATATAGCAACGGTCAATTTTTAAAGGGGTACATCAATGTCTATTTATAAAACTGTTATATATTGTATTTTGTCTGATGAAGGCATACCATAACGTAACTTGGTATCCTTGAAATATATTATAATGAAATAAATATGGTTTTATAAATATAGTTTCCATTTATTAATATCGAATATATATATAT